>KB671552.1:97219-168545 GCA_000349105.1 Anopheles epiroticus | reverse complement strand
AATTCATTTTATTTTTTATATGTTGAAGTACGAGTCAAATTTAAAGTCATCGCGGACCACATCTGACCCCGTATGTTTGTTATCTTTATTCCTGATGATACATGCTATTACATTCCCTTAAAATGGTAAATATATTTTTGTTCTATCGAATACTAGAGTAGTTGAGGGCATCACTCACTACGAGGTAACGGTCCGGATGGAATGTGCACCCGGGTACTGTCGTGTGGAGACCGTCTCTGCGGCGACAGTTTCTTCCAGCAACCACATTAAGACGCTTCGTACAAAATATTTACAATGTTCAGGATGATTATGATTAATAGTATGTGAAAAAGAAAACAGTTTTGTTGTTTTGTAGTTATATCCCTTTTTTATTCATGAAAACAAGTTGTGAGAGGCTCAGATGCTATCAGATGCTATCAGAGCATCGGAAAGTCCAAACAATGTAAAGATCCATTGCATACTCTGTTCACGGGTCGAAAATAAAACATGAATACGTTTTTGTTCCTTTGGCAATTGTTTTGAGCAATCAAGCGCTCAACTTTTTGTGCCCTATTTTACAATGTTCCGTTTTCATGTCTGCAACGTGCTGCTTCGTTTTTATAAAATTATTTCCTTTAAATTAATCTCCTATCCAATAGCATGCATGCAGCCGGATCATTTGCAAAAATAAAATGCACTTGCATTGTGAGCTGCGAATGCCAACGTGCGATACGTCCTGCCCTCTCCTGCCTTTTTGTTCTACCCGTGCACGTGAGTTTGTACGCATTTTTCCATCCTCTCGTAGGATCAATATGTTTTTCAGCTATTAACAGCTAGTTCGAATAAACTGATCAATGCACAATACAAACACAAACCGGAACCATGCCGCTCGAGCCGCTGTACCGAAGCTCCTACCAGACCAGGCAAAATAGTTCGAATATATTCTGGACGCAGGCAGTGAAGGAAGGGAAGATATCAGACACAATTTGTTCCACCAATTTTGCAGGCCCGTGGCTTCCCGATGCACCATGCTAGTTTACAATATTTCGCATGAAATTCCAAAATGTAGCGCTGCCTCCTGCTCGCTGTGGAGCAACGAAAAAAACAGGTTGCGTTTTTAAAACATTTTTGGAATGCATTATGCCTCACAGGTGAAGTTAAATCGTGGGGCTAAAGTGCGTTTTACAGGCGCAGTGCATGCATCCACCGCCGAACCGAAACAGATAAGCTGAGAGTATATGTTCATATTATGCTCATCCATTGCAATTTTCCCAAAACACCCATCCCCAGCAGGACATACTGTTGTGCGTACTGTACCGAGCAGCTTTTCAACGTGATGCTATCGTGTTGGTTAGGCGATGATCCAATACACAAAGATCTCCATCAACAATGCAGCATCAACAAACAAAAAACAACGAAAACTATGACAGAAATTTTGCAATGAGCCTGCTGGTTTTTCTCTTAATTTTTTGCATGAAGAGCTTTTATGTTGATAGAGTGAGGTGCCATGGGAGTCTCGACTAATATGATGAGTTTTTTTTTTTGCCTTTTAAATTGCAGTTTGTTGTGCCTATGGGTACGCCATTCATGATGAAATCGAAATATGAGCTTAAAAATTCAGTTATTAATTTTTCGTCTTGCTTCATATTGGAATTGCCGAACAAAGAGTGGAGCAAAAATGCATACAAATTTCATGTGTTGTTAAGTTTTACCGTGAGCGTGAGCTAACTCGCAATGGGTGAAATAAACCATAAGGGAAAACAAATTTCTGACGCAATGCATGTATATTATGCTGAGCTTTAATTGTTTGGGGTTGTGCTTGAAAAACATTAAGGCAGAACAAGTGGTTTATTTTGTAATACAATCCTATTTAAAGGAATTAATGAAGATTTTAATACTAATTTTACCGATCATACAAGGATTTTATATTTAGTTTTTTATTCCGTAGGAACAGCTTGGTCGTATCGATATTTCTATCTTTTTTTTATCTAACTAGTTAAGGCCTGGTAATTCCTACCGGTTGTAGCCAAAAATTCCTATATGACTGCAACTGGTGAAGTGCAACAAAATTACAGGGAATTTAAACCTTAAGAAACAAAAACGATAGAAAACGCTGTTACCATTATTGTAATCTAATATTTTTTTAACATCTTTAACAAGGTTTTTTTACTTTTTTTATGCGCTAGTGTTTCCACAACCAACACCTCCAAATTAGTAACGAGAAAATCCCATGTATTTGAGTGGTACGCAGTTAATTTCTTTACGCAACTGAGTAGTACTCTGGAGGTTTTAGTGAAGCAAAAATAAATTAAATCTTTCATGACCTTAGAGACTTCTCTTCATATGTGTCAACATGTACATAATATAAACATTGGATGGTTGATCTGTTGGCGATAAAAGGCAAATGTATAGTTAAATGTAATGCTCGAAATGTATGATAATTAACTTTTAATGGATTTAATTTAAAAAATGGTAATGAAATTCACCTTTGTTTCACCTATGTCCGTATCCAAAATCAGCGAGAGGATTAGTTTAAAATTTTCTTGTCTATATTGCCTTCGTAAAATAAGTATTGTGAATATTAAATTTGTAAGACCTACAAGAAAGATGTTAAATAATAATATAAAATAGTTTTATAACGAGTGTAATATTAGATTTGAAAAAAAATACAACGTGGCAGAGTATAATAATTTGAAAAAATGAGAAAAAAGAGTATAATAATGAATAACAAAACCGAGAAAAACGAAAGAGTTTAATAATGAATAACAAATTTTAGAAAAACACAGTATTGTAGCAGAAAGTTATCAAAAACAACCTCCAACAACCGTTAACACTTGCTGCATTTGGCTACTGCAAATGTTACTTTTATTTCAATATGCATCAGTTTTGAACAGAAATAAAAATGAATACTTTATCCTTCGCGTAAACATGAACATACAGGTAAAAAAAAAACCTCAGTTATTTATTTTTAACGGCCGACCGCTTCATCTACGAACTATTGCGCTTACTGTATAGCTTTTTTGTCTGTAATGTAAATTGTTAAGTAAACACTTGTCACATTTTTTTCCTCTGCTACTTGTTAACCTTCCAGCCACTTCAAATTAGTGCAACCCACTGCACTTCCGAAAACAGTGCCGCACGACCGTCATATAGCTGAGTCGACTGCTCCTTCTTTCAGCCCAAACCTGATGCAGTTTCATAAATCGAATTACCTGAAGATGATGATGCTAACGGCGAGTGGGCTTAGTGCCGGCGCCGTGAACGTCAACCATGCGCTTCGTTCGTTCGTACGTCGGAAGAAATTGGATTAATGACGGCGCTTGATGGTTTCGCGTTCGTGAATGAGTGGGTGTGTATGGGACACGGCAAACTGTGTGGCGACGCACCCGGCACGACGATGGATGATGCCAAGCCATTTAGGTCACTTAGCAAGGACAAACCGGGGACGGTGACCTGCGGCAGTGTCGGGGATGGGTGCATCTTATACTGACAGTTCATTTAATTAGCGAGCTGAGCTTCTTGCTGCTTCTACGACGACGGGGTTTTGCAAAAAAAAAAAGGTTGCTCCCGATGATTGGCCACGTTGAAGTGTACGCGGTACGCCGTTGCCGTCGGTTGAGGTGATGAGAAGGAAGCCATCGATACGGGCGACACACCGACGTGCCACAGAAACTGACGAGGATGAGCAAGAGTGAGTTCTTTTTTAGTTAGATTTTGTTGATGGTGTTTCGCGAGCAACTGGCACTGTTTGTAGAAGTTTGGTTAGCTATGAAACGTATAGCTGCGCAACGGTGGATGATACTTTGGATATAGATGCAGTTGCAGTGACTTTTTCAGTTGGGAAATTGCAAATAATACGATCGATAAAGAGCGCAACAAGTCAGATCAAAAGGTTGTTTGGAAGATTTAGGTGGCAACTGTTTTTCAACCTTTTTACGATCGACGCGAGTAACGTGAATCATGCATTCCGTGAAGTCTTGATAATCCTTTTAATGTAAGATTTTAAAAAACAAAAAGAAAATAAAGTTCAATTGAAAAGAAAGCTTGTAACAAAAAATAAGTACTTTAGCTCTGATAATGAGCATACTTGGGGAGTTTTGTTATTATTCAACGAGCCTTCAGGTTACAAATCGTATCATTTCGTATGATGGTTTTCGGCCAAAAAGCACATCAATTTAAGCAGTTATTTTCATTTACTCCTATTGATTTATTATTGTGGAATAAACTTTGTTTGAGTAAACTTAATTTCATATCAAACTTCTTTCAGATGGCAGAAGCAGTATCCCTAGTAGAAACAATGATGTATTCTACTTTATGATGTACTCTTCGTAGGCTTTATAAAATCGACGTAAACAATTCCAACATGTGTTTTTTTGTCTTCTATGAGGTGAAATTGATTCGTCCTGTATCCTGGGACACATCAGTATCTTGGATAAGCATTTTTAAAAGAAATATTCACGATGCTCCTTTGCAACAAACTGTATATTAAAATGGTTTAAGATATCCAAAATATTTCTAAATTTCCCTCAGCAGTAAAACCATGAAGGTCTCAATGTCCAAAATGGTTTTATTTAATAATTGAAAAAAGACGACTAATGTTTCGTCTAAAGAATTCTAAAAATTCAAGATATTGAATCGTACCTTCTCAATGTCACAGCATTGTCTGTAAATTGGATGCGCTTCATTGACCACTAATAGAGCATCCCGGTGTCCGATAACTCTCGACGAACCTCACCCGTCCCATCAGGCAATCAATACGTGCGCACAGATTCTTCCCTTTAGTAATTCTAGAAAACAATTGTTCCAACACTTCCCAGGACACGGGTGTTTTGTAGCTCCTGCCAGCGGTAAAAGATTAATGTAACGACCAGCACGTACAGCATCCAAGACAGTATGTTCTATTCTTGCTACCGATTGCAACTGGACTGCATTTTACAGCCGTAAACTACACTGCGTATAGAAGCGAGTGTTGTTGCATGTTGCGGTCCTGGACCCATCCGCCCGTACGCATCCCCATAATCCGTTATCCTCCCTCGTCGGGTAAGGCAAGCGCGTCCAAGCATTAATGAGTTGATGTGAAGAGCTTTGGTTTCAATGGTATCGGGTGCCGTGCATCTCAAATGCTGTCATTAAATGACTGACCGATGACAACGACGACGTGAGCGCCCACGACAGTGCCACTGGAATTTGAATTCAGAATCTCTGCCCGGCATCGGTTTGGTGTAGGCGAGCGGTAGTCAGACACGGTACAAGTGAACCGAATCGACACCGGAACTATGCAACAACTGCAAACCGGGTATTGGGGTGCAACTATCGTCGGTGACTCCTGTTTGTCATTGTGTGCTTTTTTATGACGTGACGTACAGTGCTATTGGCTGGTATGGGAGGGTCAGAGGTGTTGATTTCCGTCAGGACATTGCTTCTTGCTTCTAGAGGGGCAGAGAGAGGTAGCGCAGCGCTGGCAAACACTACAGTGCCACCAGCTGAGCCTATTCCACGCACCAATCCATCGTTTGGTCGAAGTCTCAACACACGCACACGCACTGATTTATAAACCTTTCACATCGTCTCCTTTTTCCTCTCGGACGTTCGTTGGCTTTCACGGGACGCTTGATGAGCGTGGAGCGGCTGATAATGTTTATGCGACTCTTGCATTCAAACTCACGCCACTCCCTACCATCACGAGCCATTCGAGAGCATGCGAGGGAAACGAAGCTAGCGAAATGGGCAATAGAGTAGAAGGGGCAGCGAACAGGAGATAAGCTAATTGTAAATAAATGAGCTGAAATAATTGCAACGCAGTGGGAAGATGAAACCAGTGCGCCAGTTGGGAATAGTTCAGCGCAAATTGCAAATGACTGGAAATCGCGTAGAAACGAGATAGCGAGCATCGCTACCACAAGTGCAGAGCGATGCGTGGGGGATGCTCCCGGCTGGACGCTCTTATTGCTCCCTGAAGGCATTCTGTAGCACCGATGGGACGGTTTGGGACACTGAACGGATAGTGTCACCATTTGTTTCCTTTTCGTCTTCCTGTTAAACGACCGACATGCAATCGACAAACTGTCCAGGCCCGTCAGCTTTCGTCTGTTTTTGCATGTTGGCGTACTGTGCTGTACAATAGCCAGTGTCATCACTTTAATGGGGATTGACCATTTGTAGTACTGCTTCGAATCAAAGGGAATAGGATTTAGTTCCTGTATTTTGATCAGTATTCTTGTGAGACACATTTCAAACAAATGTAGGAACGACATGAACTGTATCCTTTAAACAGGGAAAATATATACTAACAAAGGTTTATGCATGTTTCTTTAGTTATTCTAGTTTTTAAGTGTTAATTATGCAGTTAATTTAATGGTAAAACTACGAACCACTGCTATCCTAATGGTTTGCAAAACTACATCGATGTTTGTACCCGTTAAACATAACTCGAAGCAGTTCCACCAAAAATACACTTAAAGACCCAGATTCTAAAACGTTCAAGCTAAAGAAGTGAACCTATAAATTGTATGGCTTAATCTTGATCTCATCACGATACTGAAGTTGATGAAGGTACCTATCTAGATGTAAGATCTGATGCTGAACCTGTTACGTGAAATCCTACCTTATTTTACATGAAATCATTCCAGTCCTGAAAGTTTACAAAGATTTTTATCAGATTCTAGAACAAATCTCGTACTTGATCGATTAGCAGTAACATTCTTGTAATTTTGGCGCTTTGAGATCTATGGCATTTAATAAATCTTCTATTATCTAACCGTAGGGTTTTCACTGAGCAGATATCGAAGAAGGAACTGATCATTTTCCATACTCAGACACAAATTCTATATATTTTATTAAATATTTCGATTGAGGAGGTGATAATGGGGGCAGTCTCATCCTTTTTCCTGTATATAATTGTGAAGGACAAAGTTATTTTTGTGATATTTGCTTTTTTAAATAATTATAATTAAATAGTGTATTTTCTATTTTCATTCTCATTTTCATTTAGAACTCTTGGTTGCAACGTTAAACAACGAATAGATGAGCCAACCTTATCTCTTGATCATAAACTACTTTCTCCACTCTCACTCTCACTTATCTCCACTCAAAAACACACCTTTTATTATTATCTAGGCTTCTCACAAGATCCAACGAGGATCGATTTCCATTTAGAACCATATCCTCATACGTAGGAAAAATTATCTTGCTATGATATGTGCTATGATATGACATTCATGAACATTGATATTTGCTATGATATGACATTCAAGGAACAACTATCATGCAAAATATACTAAAATCTCAAACTTCGAGAATCCTACAACAAGTCGTATGGTTGATCTTCATCTGAGTGCTTATTTCAGATCTATATATGTAAATTGTAAGACATGCTTATAGCCTTTAACATGTATTAAAGTCTCAATACTACACTTTTAAACACTTACAAAAGCTAATTTTCCTATTGCATGCAGAAACATCGCACAACTAAAAATCGTTGCAAAATAAACCAACCAAACTAAGCAATCTTCATACCTGCTGCATTAAACCATAAAAACCCGACTTCAAGTTTTTTTTTTGCATTCTCGAGTATATTTTACAATAATATTTGCAATTCATCATACTTCAAACTCTTATACTAATATTCCATCAAGGCTTATGGCGAAACAAAGCTAATAAAATAGACGACCCAACCCTGCCGTCAGCCACTCAAAACTAGCACGCCTTCCGTTGGTTCTTCGTATACCGGACGACGATGAACATACCATGTTTTATTTTGTTTTTGCTTTCATGGAAAGCGTTTAATTTTGCTCGACTCAGCTCCATGCCTGTCGCAATAAATTGCACGACCCTTTTACCTTCCCACGCGCATGGAATGCGTTCTGCATTGGCGTGGTGTTCTAGCGGATCTGGCGCGCGGAAAGCGCTCAAGTTTTCAACTCTCACCAGCTGGTTAGAAATCAGTTTGCATTTGATGCATCCCATCTCCCAGCCAGTGTCGTTATAAACGGAAAAGGAACGAATTGCCACTCAAGAAGATTAAAAAGTTGACTCGCCTCACTCACCACCCGCTACCGGATTACACTCTGCCCCTTGAGGGCATCACTTAACATTTTTCATACTTCTCTGCGGGAGTAAAAAATGTCCAAATTGAATCAAAGAAGTTTGTAGCTAGGAGAAGGAATAATTCAAGAAATTGATCACATTCTACAGCCACTAAATTGGAAAACGCTTTCACAAAACAATAAGAATAACTCCATACAAACGAATCGTTTTGTAACATTTTTATGCAAGGAAATGTTGCTATTCACAGAAACATGAAAAGCAAAAGGTACGAAAATAGCCAAACAACCGTGTCCTATCCTATCCTATCCTTAACGAGCAACGGATGTTGCGTTGAAAAGTTGCCATCATTTGCACATCGCTCGGTACTTGAAGCTAGTAAGACTAGAGCAATGGAAGACCTCGATGACGCTTAATGATGACGACATTGCAGCGGCAAATTTGAGCCTGCGGTCTCTGTCTCAGTGTCCGTCTGCGCGGTACGAAACGGTACGGCCACGTACCGGAAGAATTATGTTTATTCGCTCTCCTACTTAAAAAGGTACAGCCGAGTCGTGGTGTATGCTTGCCACCAGCTTTATCCGTCCGACGGATGTCCTTTCCGACGGCGTGTTGCGTTCGCCTAACCATTCCCGGTTTTTCCGTAGCCGTATCGCTTCTACCGAACCGTATATCTCCCATTTCCTCGCCCCTCTCGGTTGCGGTTTTTGTGTGTAAAGTTTAATATCATTATCATCATTTGTTTGCCCTTTTCCCGGCCGAGTTTTCGGCTTGGAATGCTCGGCTTTGGTCAGTGCGTTTCCGTCTTTGTAGTGGTTGCGTTTGCGTTTCCCTTTGGCCACTCTGAATACGGCACGCTCGCTCTCTCGCTCTCTCGCTCTCTCTATCACTTTCCTTTCCAGCTTTCTCGCCAGGCTCATCAGTTTTAATAGCTATCACTTTGTTTGTAGCGGCCCTTTTCATACGGTCCCGGTCCTGCTTTGTTTCCGTTTTGGTGAAGGGTATTGCGCCCGCACGAATGTTCTTATTTGGTGCAATCGCTTCTTTCAACCCCTGTTTCAACCCCTTCATCCTTTCATGAAGCACCCACATCCGGCCGCACACGTAGAGTTACGTCAACTGTTGGATGTGCTCATTAATGAAACGGACGACATGCGATTACCCGGCTCGTACGACCAATTCCAGACGCTCCCGTGCTGGGCAGGCGTGAGCCGAAAGATGGGCGAAGGATTTTCCCCGTGCAACATTATTGCTAACGTCGAAAAGATAAGCTCTAAATTGTGACTCAATTAGCATTTTGCGGAGTCTATTTGAGTTTCATTGGGTACCGATATCGGCACCGATATGTCGTTGTCTGAAAGCGTTTCCTTCGGCTTTCGGGTGGTGCCACCGCTCGCTACGAAAACCTTTGCAATTTCGAATGCAAATTCGGCATCGACCGCTTCCAAAACCAACGATAGATTTTCGGTTACCAGTGTAGCATATTAGTCACCACTAGCGCGAGCTGACTTTTAAACAACCTTGTTGTTTCGGAAAAGCCCGGAAAACGTTCCTAGCTGTTCCAAATGGAACATTCGAGCGACCAGAAAACTCTTACCAGACTGTAAACAATGGTTTGAGAGCGGTGTCCATCAGCACAGGAAGTAATTTCGTGTGTGTGCCTAGTTGACGACTTTCGCACTTTCCCAAGATCAATCCAAACACTTCATGTTTAGGAACCAGCATAATCCCTTCGTAACTGGGCTCATTAGCATACGGAGTGCGATTGATTGGTTTAGAAAGAGGACATCAGTTCAATTGAAAACTAATCGAACCGGTAATAGTAAGCAATGCATGAGGAACGCTTAAAACTGAAAGTGATTTATTCAATGCTTATGAAAAAGGAGCAGAATGAAACTCATTTGGGATGACTATATTTCGACACATTACAGAGGCTTTCATTTGGTAAAAGAAGAAGAGTGAATCTCAAAATAAAGGCAAAAGCATACCTAAATCAAACATGGCAGTTTATAGCACAGTTGAAACACATAACATATAACGTGATAACAAACCGCGAAATATAACGATACCAAGGTTGCTTTATGGCAAATATTGTTTTACAAGGTCAAATAACTATGTTAAATGATTCATTACACTTCACGGGTTTCAATTCAAATCCGACATAGCTTAAATCCTGGGAAGCAAAAAATGTAAGCACGCGCGATTCGTTGCTTCGCTGCTTCCGCTTGGTGGTTATGCGCTTCAATTGTGCTATTAACTGGCACGGTTGTCTTATGCTGATGTTGACGTTAACGTTGACGTGTTGGAAATTATTTGTAGTATTTTATTTTTGTATTGTCTCTCGGTGGTACACAAAATGGATTGATTACTTTTTAAATAGCTAAATTTCTCGGATTAACTACTTCAAACCTTCTCTCATTTTTTTAAACATGTTTTCATCTGTTCTTCTACATGAAAAATACAGTAAATTTGTCTATATTATCTCAGAGTTGTGGAGTTTTTTTTACTACTTTATCTTATACAATTTTTTACTTCACAATTTTATAAGACAGTATTGCCTTACCCCTGATATAGGACGACTGTTTTGCTACATCTCTTACAGTGTTCAAAAAAACCGTATTTTAAAATTTCATGTAGCATATCAAAACACTCACTGCTCAATAAAACGTATTTACCTCAATTCCAATTCTCATGTTTTGCATCATTCCGCACACAAGTTACATTGTGCCTCTCTTCTGGACTATGCCACGAGCAGTCGATTGGATTCGATGACATGCAAAGATGAGTAACGTTTTGCGAAACACTATTGATGTCAATGGTGGAGATAAAATTCACGCTCGCGTCAATCTCCAACGACGGAACGGGAACTAACGATAAATCCAGTTCAGTGAGATTGTTTTCCGACAAGCCCAGGTATGTTAAACTTTTCGGATATCGATGACTGCGAAGCATAATCGATGTCATGGTGTTGGTTGATAGTTCCAGTTTGGTCATCGCCTCCATCGCTGCAAAGCTTTCAATCGATACGTTCGTTAGTCGATTGCGGGCAAGATCAAGCTGAGTTAGAACGTCTACTCTATCCAAACAGGAAGGAATCGTGGTCAGCGCGTTTACCCTCAAGTGTAACGATTGCAGTTGCGGTACACTCCATTCACAGAAGTTTATTGTCTTTAGTTTGTTGTTGGATAAGAATAAATTTACCGCCGCACTAGTTTTAAACTTTCCCTCCACAGATTCCAATAAATTGTTGTGAAGTGTTAAGGTATCCAGCGCTCTAAAAGGGTTGAACAGTTCTATGTTGATGGTTTTGATCATATTTTTCGACAGTATCAACGTTTGCAGCGTCGCATAAACGCTACAAGTATTCGTTGTACCGCCCGTAACGTGTTGTACCCGATTGGAATATAAGTTTAACGTTTGCAGCTTCGAAAGATCGCATAATTGTTCCAAGTCAAGCTCCCGAATAAAGCACATTGTCATTACAATCTTCACCGCCTGTTTCAAATTCCCTATCGTTTGTGGAATTTTAACTAAACTACACTCACTCAAGCATATCTCAGTCAACACATTCGCCGCGTCAAACTCAATCCGATTCAAACTGACAGTCGTTACATACATGTAAGATACATTCGACTGACCCTGCACAATGATTTGCTTCAAATGGTTCGAAGCCCTAAAATTCAACGATGTCACTTGCTGGGGCAACGAGAGAAAAAACGCACTATCAAGCTTTGTCAGCCCAAGATTCCAATACTCAACCTCGTGCACCTCACTGGCAATATAATGGTGGAGGAAGAAATCTTCCGTCTTACTAATATCATAGAGCTTACAACTCACATACGGCGAGCCGCAAGTCATGCGAATCGAGTTCACTACTTTCAGTGCTACTGCAAGTACCGCAAATAGTCTGCAAATGGAGAGAGCAGAACGAAGAAACTAAGTTGCCAAAATTGTCACACAAGTACACAGTTTTACCTTTCCACTTCGTGTGTTGTTAAACTCATTATTTATTGAAGCTTTGATTAAAAGAAGAAACTAAAAAACTAACATGAGAGACACCCACCAACAGTCGAAACAGACTCAACGAATAGCAACGAATGGTTATTTTTTCATTGCCGGATTTATTTTTAGCTTTGTTTGGATGTTCAGACGTTACTCATACCACACCAAACTCACTTTTAGACACCATAAAGAGCGCATGTTTGTAATTGGATTATTATCTTTTAGTTTGATGAGATTTTGAGTTTATTTTAATTGTGCAAAATACCCTGACCGGACGTGTTGTGTTTCGTTCGATTATTTCTAGCTAGTGTTTCAATAGTTTTATTACGTTCCGTTTTGTATTTTGGAGTTTAAGTAGTTTAGGCTTGGACATTTCCAAATGGTATGCATTGCACTCGATTCTCAACAGGGAACGAAGCATAAAGTTTGAAAAGATGAACAAATAATATTTATTATAATAGTTCTGTCGCTCGAAGCATTTCATACCATCGTGGTAAAAGTTCAACTCAGTGTTTAGTTTGGTTGTTTCACATACACATACACAGCATACACTATTCTGCTCAGTCTGTGTGATAAAGCCTAGTACATTTAGAATAAATGACTCTAGAAGTGCTCCAACAATATATTGAAGAAAATAACTGAAGAGACATTTGCTAATAAATCTGTTTATGAAACACGCTTTCATCCGTCTTTGGCCACCCACTTTGTCGCAACATCTAATGGAAACAGTATGCTAGACATATTTTCGAATGATCTCAAAAAATATCAGCCAACTTTTTTAGAAAGAGAATAAATTAAAAGAAACTGAACGATACATTTAAACGCTTATTAATTTTCAACATTAATCGATATATTCCAAAATCAATTGTACCATTTGCCCGGTGCTGCTGAATGGTACTCTTCTGCTCTTGCATCTGTCCCCACACAACATTACTAGATATTCTGGTAAAATATAATCAAATGATCATTAAGCTTCACATTACCATAATAATCCCGTAACTAGTAATTTATTCGCCATATATAGGTAGACTATTGTCAGCCGTTGTCTAGTAATCTAACAGAATGGCTGTAACATTCAACACGATTCACCTGCCTGTTGTTGAGTTTAAGTTAGATGGTCCTCTGCTCCTTATTGTTAGTTCTGTTAGCTCCCTTGATACCAGTGTGTCGTTTAACGGCAGTATGGAATATTTTTTATAAAAATATAAGTCTAGTTTTTTGTTATTTTCAACTATTACTTCAATCTTTAATAAAAATGAACAGAGACCGGATGAAACCTAACATTCGTTTGCTGACAAATCCGTCCAAAAGGCATCATTTGAGATTCTGGATCGTGCACTTGAATGAGCATTCAAGCAACGGCGCAGCGACGGCCTGGCACTAATCGTACCCATCCAATCTACCTACCCTAATGGGATTTCATTAAGCCAAACTTTCCGTTGCAGTACGTTTCGTCCAATACGCAGCACAAGTGACGAGTTTCGCCGAGCCACACTGGCAGTCACACAATTCCTGCAAAAAAGTAAAAATGGCGCAATACCCGAAACCTGTTACCATCGATTTTTTGGAACCGATTGGAGCAAACCAAGGCACGGCGTGCACGGTAAGGCGCCTCAAGTCAAGCTGCTGCGGAAGTACGGCAGACTTAATGCTTCGCCAGGACACCACTATCGAATAACTGGATCTGTCGGGACGAGTCGCTGTTCTCGGTCGCTACCGGTACCTTGTACGGTGCGCTACAGCAACCGGATAAGCTGTCGGTGTGTCTGGTTTTTTTGGATGCATTTTCTTCCCCATACAGGAATCACAAAACGAAAAACTGGACGCCAGTACAAGCCCTGTTGGACGTAACCGTCTTCTCATCGGATCAGCAAATGGATCACTTTTGACAGCGCTTATGCCTAATTCGATACCGTCGAGATGCGTCGCGTCCAGAACCCAACTGCGAAGCTTAGTTTGGAAATTGGAATATTATCTGGCAAGCGTATCTGTTTCACAGAAAAAAAGCCACGATGCGATACGATGCTTGGATTCAAACACACGACAGTGAGGCAGTTAGTTAAACCCATTACGCTGACGGCACCGGTCTCTAATGCCATCTTCGCCGCGTCACTCTATTTTCACTGCATTGAAAAGGCAAGCGAACGCGAAGGTCTGTCGCCCGTGTTAGCTGGCTATCATTCGCTCCCGCATTAACGCAACATCGGGCGACAACGGGACCCCGTCTCACGATCAGTCAAATTGTGTAAACATGTCGTGTACATGACTCGCGCTCGCTGCGTACTAGCCCCGGCTATCAGCTGGATTTCCGTCCCGACGACTTGTTTGATTTGACTCTTCATTCCTTACACACTTTTACACACCGAGTTTACTTTTCCTTACAGTTTTCATATTTGCTCTCCGTGATGGGTTGATAAAAATAGAAGCATCAATGTCAGCCGTGGCCCTGCCCCGCGGTAGCGCATTGTACCGTGGATGCATTAAGTGAGGTCCGCAAGAGTGCCGGTAGTGCTGGTTTCCGTTGCTGCGACGACTGCTGCTGTGTACTTCCTGCCATTTGTCGCATGTCTGTCCATTTGCTCAACTGGAGCGTATTTGTTTATAGCGAGAAAAATCATTCATCGCAAACAAGAAATCTCCTTGGCCTGTTCTTTCGATCAACATGAGTACATAAGTTTGTACAGTAAATCATCCACTTTTGCTGCCTGCTTTACCTCCTGCTGCAAGCGTCGTTGAATATTATTACAATTACACATTTCTCGCGCCTAAATTTTCCTTATTAATACGCTCTTAATCGATAAATTTGCTCATAATTTTCATTAAAACCATTTCGAATCACGAGCACTCACGGCGCACCATCCGGCGTTCGCTTTCCGTGGCGCAGGAAATTTATTTTCCCATCAATACCGATCACTCTCACTCCCCCGTAGATGCCATTAACACCCTACGCGTGTATGTTTGGCACGCCACCCGTGGGGCTGGGTTGGCAGCTCCTACACCTCCGTCACACCCTTACCCATTCGGGGCGTGTGTTGAGATTGCTCCCGTTGAGGAACGTACTTTGAAATAAATCGTCGCTCATTCGGAACATTACTTGTGGGATGATGAAATGGTGCTCAAAGCCTGCCCCGGACCCGATACACCCGGGCACCCGAGTACGGTGCGCCATCGCCATCGTCCCGTGAGTGGTTGGTAATAAATTTTATTTTTATTAAATTTTTCCTCCGAAAAAAAAAAACAGTGAATTTTGATTTTTTCCAAACTCCGCTCGTTTGCGAGCATGATTCCCGGGGCCGTTTTCCCTCGGGCGAGTGCGCCTCGGAAAACCCCTCCCCTGGGGGATTTGGCGCGTAATTGGTTCCTGGTCTCCTGCTTCTCCTCCTAAGGGGTGGTAATTTTTTATTGTTATTAGTTTATTTTTCATTCACGTGCAGTCGCTTTCTTTAGCCCATCACGCTCCAGCTCGGCGACCGATTCTGCGTCTCGGTCGACAAACAAATGCTCTGCCAACTGGAGCAAAAAATAGAAGGAAATGCCGTGACGGTTGCCAACGCAGCTAACGGCCGGCACGCTGATGGTTACCGTGGGAGTTTAAAGCAATTGAATGAGGTGTCGATTCGATTTTACAGTAGCGAAAATCGACCAACATTTTCCACACGGACACCCCGGCCAGGTACGCTCGTTGTAGGGGCTCCCCTAGGAAAACGGAAAAATGTATACATATTTATTCCCTCGATTAATATCAATCATTTCTAGGCGAATGAAACAAGTTTTCTTACTGCTCTCAACAAAACCACGACGAGGCTAATCGGCAACAGCTGCAACATTTGAAATGTAAAGTTTGAACGAGCATTCAAACTCGTTGCCTCTCTCGGTGTGGCTGACCCACACCCATGTCTCCGGTGCTTTTAGAACGAAGCAGACCGTGTGTACTGGGTGCTAGGTGTGCCATTGGAATCACTGTAGTGAACGACTAGGTTTACTATAGTTCGTGAACCATGCCACCAACAGAAAATATCTGGCATCATCTTTTGAGTGACACTGCAATGGTCTTTTAAGGTTAAGTTTAATCACGATCTGCGGTGTTGGCATATTGCTTAATCAAAGATAGCATACCATCTATCTTAAAAGTGCCACATTTGTTTTTCGGCAATTTTTAAGTCCCTTTCATCGGTTGCGAGGATAAGGTATGCTCTGATGAAATCTAGCCAATTGCAAATTCAAGCCCTTTAGTATGGTATGGGATGAGATTAGTACCGTATGGGAGACTTTACTTATTTTGGTAGATGAAAAAAACTCAATTAATGCTTACTTTTTCACTAGTCACTAACAGCTCTGTTTGATCATCCGTTAAAGTTCATTTAGAGTTGTAATTGAAAACTGATACACAGACACAGCATAAAATGTAATCGAGTTAGTTTCAGAATCTAAAGCAAACAGAAGACAACAACCATCTAAGGATATTGAAGGTATGTGGAAAAATAAGTGGAAAAATGCCATAGTTCGTCTAAAGCTTGTGGAATTTCACCATGTGCTCAAAACTCAAAACCAACTTTACTTTTTTTTAATTTTCTTTGTTTTTATTCGGTAGTAACGAGCAGGCCGTATTGCTAATTTTAATTTTCTTATTACGACTGCAATGAGTTTAATTTTCTTATCTACTGTGTCATGTTCTTCCTGAAGTTGTATGCCAGGTTCATAATGCGTACTGAGTGTATTTTTTCAAGACGTTGACGCCCAGATATTTACAACCTTTTTGGCAGATGGAGAAAATCTGAGTTTGAATTTTTCTACAACTAAATTATACTTAATCAATTTTCAGCCTTAACCTCCAGCATGTTCACCTAAACGATTCTGTTTTCTACATCTGGCATTACATTTGATTTCTTTAAATTATGTTTATATTGGATAATGATTTGGGTACCATATCAGATCCTCTTCCTTCAAAATTGTCAATGACGTTTCATGTGCGAATTCTTTATCAAACTCGGTAATTTCATTCCCTCAATATCAAACTAATTCCAAAACATGATGTTGTCCTTCATTTATTATTTAGGCAACCCTAATAATGTTGATCCGAATGCTTTTTCTAATTCAAATCTTTCATCCTTTGCTTCCTTTGTACAGCGCTAGTCTCATGTCTAGCATATGTCGTATCTGCGTCTGTTTCATTACCATCGAATCAGAACTATCTAGCAGATTATTATTATTATTATTATTATTATTTAAAAAAAATTATTATTAGTTTAGTTTATTCACAGGACGGCCACATATGAATCTCTTATAGATATCTTATGTTCTACTCATTACAAATGTGTACGGAACACAGACTTTGACATATTAAAATCAAACAGTTTACGGACATCATTAAACGCAATTCATATAGCATTAGTTGTATCACTTTGTCCGAAATTGGTAGTTAAACGTGGAACAAGGAATAACTTCCGTGGTCTAAGAGTTCTGGGAGGTGTGAAAAGTTCGGCGAACTTAAAATAGTGAGACCATTGCTAGCGTTATTTGCTAGGCCGGATATAACTAGGCATTGCTCTATTTTGCGGTGAGTTGATGAAAACTCGAGGTCTCGTAAGAGATATCTAGCTTCGTACGAAGGTCGAGTATATCCAGTTCTCAAGGGGAGCGCCCTTTTCGGATATCCGGTTCCTTCTGTAAAAGGACTCCAAACTAAACTAGAGTATTCTACAACTACAACGAACAAGAGAACAGTACATGGCATTGATGGTCAAATCTCCCTGCTTTAGTAAGTAACACAGCTTGATAGTGCCTAGTTGCATCCCATTTTAATTTAATTTCACTGTGGCTTTAATTTAGGTTCCCTAAGCTTACGGTTCATTGCATTCCAATTCACACATTACCGCAAAGAACTTTCATATCTGACCTTTAAAGTATTGAGTTGAAATTGTTCCTATTTTCCGCTCTATAAATTCAATCAACAAACGTTCTTTTCTGCCATCCATTCACACCTTATTGTTTTACACCTTCAAATAGAGCACCGAAGTGCAGCACCCAGGTGTCGAACAAGCACTCCTACAATTCACAAGTCTTCTCGATTTAACGAGAAATGCCCATTCCCTCGAGAATGGATGGCGCAACACCAGAGACTCCGTACAATGCTACCCGACACTACACGTACGCAGCGACGTTCAATTAATCTCGTACTCGTCCAGCAACCTTCGACCTTCGAGACCGACCGGCCGGCCAGGTCCCCCCCTACGGCAAAGTGATTATCGATGCAACAGATTCGGCACACTACTTTCAATTGTAACAACCGAGACACCGATCTGCTTCTTTAGAAAGGACGCACCGTTACCGAGGAGGTACCAGTTCCCCCCCCCCTCCCCCTGGCCCGTGTCCTTTGTGTTTGTTTACACAATTAACAACTTAGGAGAAACGTGTACGGCAATCAATTGGATGTGGCATCAGTACACTGCTAAATCTACCGCTTCACCTACCGTCTGGGAAGGGTAGCATCTACGTCGATGGACATCGTACGCACCGTTGGTGCTAGTTTACGATGCTAATAACGTCCTGGTTGAAGCACGTCGCGTCACTATCGGTGTGCAGATGGACATGATGCTGAAGGGTGTGATTGTAAGCATCACTCAGCAGACGACTTAAAGGAGGTAGGGAGTCACCTCGCCACTCATGCTTACATGCATCACGTTTGCCAGGCCGTTACAGTACGTTTCGGACAAGGTCCACCATGATGCACCACGATCTTTACCAGAATGCAGCAAAACTTTGGGACGCTTCTCGAACGACTTTAAGTTACTGAAAATGCATCCCGCTCGGCCTGCACACAGAAAACGACCTGCATGTAGAATGATGTATCGTTTCATCGATCATCGTTGACCACCAGCAAGTAGCCGTTTACTTCAGCCAGTGCTCCATCCCGTTGTTGGGATTAAAGAAAGGAAAAAAGCACCTCTCTCTGCACCTCTCTCTCTCTCTCTCTCTCGCCCCAACCTGTTCGGCAGAGCATCGGAAACGGCAGCACCAACTGCAAGTACCGTGCAGGTCGCATGTCATGCTAACAGCTACATGGTCAATGCAGCATATCTAATGAAAAATATGACTTCTCCTTTCTGCTCCCCGGACCGACCGAGACTGGAGCGAGCGACGTGCACGTGCACGGGCGAGATCGAGCGATACGGAATGCATCGAAATATTAATGGATTCCACGTAGCCGACCTCGCCGCGTGGAGTGACGTTGACTCTCGATCCAATTTTAGCGCTACAGCACTACTTTGCGGCGCTGCCGGGCGTTTGGGAGTTGTGTGGGTCGTGGCGACGCAACCACAACATAGAACCGAGAAAAGGGATAAACACTCCACTAGAAGGCCCTGCCTGGCTCGCTCCCATCCCACTGCACACGCTCGTCTAGAGCCCGTAGCTTAAATTTATGCATTGCACCCACCCACCAACCGTCCGGCGATGCATCCTTCTTCGACCACCATGCATTCGAGCCGCCATAGGTTTGCATACGCCAGTTCGTGAGCAGTGAGTGTGCCGTGAGCACGTGAGCACTCATGCGTGTCGACTCGGGGGCAGCCGGGTGGGCCCATAATTCATAATCAATAAATAAATGAAAATTTAATTGATTTTTCGAAAACTCGGCGCAGGCAAGAGCTTAAGCACACACACACACGCGCACGCATCTGCTTGCACACGGGACAGCGGGAGCAGGTGCGTGTCGCCACCGGACATAATTAGAATGATGGCTGGAGCGAATCCGCGCGAAAGCAGGCTAACGTTTTCGGTTGATTAGGCCGCTAGTGACTTCTTTGCCGGGGACTACACGATCAGCGAAAACCATCCGTGTATCCCCGGGTACGATGTGTGCGTGTGTGGCACGGTTGATGAATATTAATAATTAAATTCGCACTGAACGATCCACTTGCAGTGTCGTTCGGCCAGAACGTGCGCTTGTTGCAAGGTGTTTGACTATTTGACACATTGGACCGAACGCAATTTCTCCAATGTCTGTATGGGTTGTGTGGCCAACGTGTCGTCCTGGTTTGAGCACTGATGCAGTTCTTTGATGCTGTTAAACGCTCGTCGTTAGAGAGAATTTAATTTTAGCATCACTTCAATGGGGAACATTAAAATTGAATAAAAATTAAAGAGTGTTTGTTTATTCCATTATTATATTCTAAAGTCTATGTGAAGAAAAACTTTCAAAACTAATCCCATTCAAAGAAACCACAGTTTATTTATAAACTTACGTTTAGTTTATGTTCTGCCTAACACATTTTACACAACTTTAATTATTGGTTGAAATGTAACGGCCTGCTTTAAAGCCTTTTCTAGTTAATGGGTTCGTAAAATCTATAAAAAGTGCTATAACTATGCTATCTTTAAATAAAACAAACAATATTAAATAAACTGAGCAAAGTAATATATTTCACAGTAAGATGGGGTAATAAAGGAGTAATTGAAGTAAAAAATGAATGATGAAAAAAATAAATCTTCATTATTTTTATTTGGAAATTGGATATTCAATTCACTTTGGAAAGGTAATGTATTTCAAACTGCAAATTAATATTCATTCGAATACAACGGTTTTTGGTATTACATTTAAATTTTTAAATTTGATTTATATCAATTGAAGCGAAAGAAATTGTTGTATGTTTTTTTTTATTCCGTAGTGACGGCCAGGCCGTATTGTGAAATTGTTATATGTTGAAGTAAAAACAAATTTCATCATGTTACATCAAAAGCAAAATGTGAATCAAACTCAACGAAGGCTTTTTTTTATTTGGTTTGATTGATTTCATTCTGGGAAGTGTGAATTCTTTAATGGAATACAAAAATTAATTTGAATATAAATTCGTATGTAAGGCTACAAAAAAAATTGAAATTGGAATTTGAACATCACATCAAGAGTAAAGTATTTTCCTATCAATACGATTTGAACGCAACTATCGAATAAATAAAAAGACGACTGTGAACTTTTAATTAGGGATGTCATAAATTGGTCTGCTTTGTTCAACAGTTGTTTGCTTCATGGAAAAAAGGTCTGCGGAAAGGACTGTTTAATTTTACCTAGCTCTTTGTAAAACCTTTCTACACTGGAATAGGAGATAAAGAAAATCTATCAATTTCAACACATCCAACACTTGTTCGAATAGAAAACTTCAAAATGTTTGCATTTGATTGATCTGAATTTTTCGGTTTATCTTTTTGTACATCCATCTAAATTCTCTAGTAGCTCTCTCTCTCTCTCTCCTTCTTTCGTTAACGCATTTCACCAAAGAATCATTCCGAGTGACGTACATTTATATTCTTCTCAAGCATACCTATCCATATCAGGGTATGTGAGGCAACGTACCGTTAGAAAATAGCCATCACTTTTCATTTCAAACGCACCGGAAATGAAGAGTTAGAGAGATGGCCATAAAAAAAAAAAAACACAGACGAATACCCCACCATTGACGACGATTGTGGATCGGTTCACTATTGATGTTTCAATTTCGTTACATAAAAGAGAAGCACATGCCGGCAAAACTTGAAAGCAATCCAATTAATCAACAGCGCTTCAGCGTTCTCGATGGAGCGTGCCGGCAGTCAGTCCATAGTTTCGGGTATGAACTTTCCCACAATGCGTACCATTTCGTCTGTTCCATGCTGGGTGTACAGACGAGAGAGAGTTTTTTATTCTAATGTTTATATTCCCCATTGCACTGCGCTCATCCGTCTCACACGACTCTCGACTAATCCTTGCCAAAGAATTGCAAAGCTCCGTCGTCCCGCTGCTGGCAGTGCTATCATGCTCCCGGCTAAAATATTTACAAGAGCCTCCATCCACTCGCCAGTGGCCACAAGTGAGCCAACAGCCTTGTCGTTCGTTCTTGACCGAGGTTTGAAGTTTGCTTTACTTTGCTACCGTTTTTACCACGGTGCTGAAACGCTGGCCGCCCTTGCAGCGACGCAGTTATGATGCGACTTATGCAATGCACCGAGCGCAATGCAACCAATTTGTCCCGGCATGCAGCTATTGTTGGTGCAATCGTATTGATTTCTAAAGCACACGCTGTGAGGGGCTTTTTTTTCGCTCTCAATTTGAAGATCCTTTGTAGTGTGCAATGAACACTGCCCTTGTCTCTAAAACCCGCAGTAGCTACCTTTTGCGGTGACCATCGGACGATCGGTTTCGGTGCAGGCAATGGGCCACTTTTTTGATCCGCCTCAGAATTGAACTTGGGCCACTTTTTGGGGGCGGGGGGGTGTGTATTTCACATCGAATGCAGTTCGCTAACCATCAGACCCGACGTTGACGTTTTCAACGATGCAATCGCTCGCCAAGGCATGCTTTATGAGTAAGCCAGTATTTCTCACTCCTTCTTCATCCAGGGTATGGTTGGTCCTACGTATTTCCGAGCAGTTTTAGAACGCAATGCACCTCCGGTACCAGGTGCTGCACCAGGATGTGCACCATATGAACGGATGCTGTTTGTGACGCCGTTGACGTTGTGAGCGCTAGCTTACTGAAGCGTACTTCCTGCGAAAGTGGACAGTGCATCTACCCTGACTAGCTCGCTGCCTCTCGTCGAAGCCTCTTTGTGCGATCGATAGTGATTCATTACTTCGACTGGAAAGAAAATTGAATTGTTACAATGGAAGCAAAAAAAAATTGAAAAAAGCCTCAACTTCAACTATACCGAAAGCATTTATTAGCTGATAAAAAATTCAAACATACGAAATTTTTCGGATTATTCTGCTCGAGATATAGAACCTCCACTTGTGCATGGTTTCATGGTTTGTGATTCGTGGAAGGTTGAATATGTTCAATAAAATCAATTGTTCATCTAAATCGTTGCAAACGTTGCAAGTTGAGCTTAATAAATCGCCAACGAAGGATGTAAAAACGTATAAAAAAATAAATCGTGTTGCTTTTTTTATTAACCTATGCCTTGAAGGAAAATGCACTTGTTTCCTTAACCCCAAATATCGATTGATGTGTCTTTCACGCACATTTGAATTAATAAAGCTTTTGACATTTAGAACTTGGTTTTGTCGCTAAAACGGAAAAACCATTTCACACTGAAAAGTTAACTTTTCCACTAGAAAAATACAATTTTCCTTGAAGGATAAACAATCTAAACATGTTACTTACTATTTTGAACATTTCCCAAAGGACCTTTGGCTCATTCTGACAAGAATAACAATCGTTTTAAAACAGTTTTATAATCAACAATGCTTTTTCATACCTGCTACATTGTCCTTACCTGACTATGCTGCACTTGTATCCATTTAATAGCTAAGAACGCATGTATATAAAGTTAGTAGTTAAGATAGGTTGGTTCTGAGAAACAAAAATCATCAAAAGTTCTTTAAATTCGAAATATTAATTCTTGACTAGACAACAACCACCTGTGTCATACTAGCAACTTCTAGCTTACTAGAGTTAATTAATCTATCGTAGTTGAGTATTCGGAAATCACTACAGTAGAACGGTCCGGATGGGACTTTCACTCCGGTGCGGAATTCGATTGTGAAGACGATTATAGAATTGTTTGAATTGTTTCCGGTTCCTGCAAATAATGTTGAGAAGCGCAAAGCTTGAAGAAGGATCATTTGTGACTGTCTTTTCATCTCATAGGTCATCCTGACGGTAACATTAAATACATCATCCACAGACGGATAATGTACTTAACGAAACATTCTATGGGCTGTCTATACATTCATAGCTGCAAACAACCCAAACGTTGTTACAAAGGATTCTAAAGTACTTAGAAACCAGATGCAGTGTACGGAATCAAAGAACAGAGAAAACTTCGCAGCTCTTATACACATTTACCTCATTATTATTTGTTATTAATACATTATTAATACTTAAAACAGTAGATAAACTTTTGTAAGGGTAAGGCCTAGCAGAGTACTTACGAGCATTTGATTTTTCTGTGACTTTATATGGCCCATCAGATTGCAATATTGTGTATCCTGCGTAGAGAAGTTTTGTTTCTGGTTCTGAATTTTCTCCCGATTCTCAAACCCATTCCATAGTCTTATCCCGTTCCTTCTCTCCGCAATATAATCCTTACAATTTTTAAGATAGTCAGAATATTGGAACTTAACATCCTCTTAAACTCATGCCGGTCATTGCTGGTTTATAAAATCGAAACTACGACCACGTCTAGTATATTATGCTTGGATGTATCATCTCGATCTAGCTCTTAACCATTCAGCTTCTATTTTGCGAGTAACTAGTCCTATTATTACAATGTTAAATACGCAGAATCTGCAGCCGTGTGGTGGTTGTGGTAGTAAGTACGAACCGGTACCGTACCGCGACGCTCTAGCAAAGTTTGCTCAATCCTTAGCAATAATTAATTTAACAAAACTTAAGGCTTGTATTATTCAAACATTCATAAAAATATTTTCAAAATGCATCTAAAATAAAAACTTAAAATAACAATCCAAACCAAAAGGGTAAAAGAAATCATTTGCACTTTTCTTCGCACCATACATGCCTATCGCATCGCTTGCTGGTACGCTGGCCTGATTTATCCTTTCATGTCACGTTACCATTTTGATTCGATTCAATCTCAATAAACAAATGTTATGCTCACACCCGCTCAAGACATCGTGGCAGTTTAAAGGTGCGACAGGCACACATACGACAAATTCTGTTCTCGCTCCGTGACGATGTTGTAAAAACAAGCCCATGCATATCCGCAGCCAAAAGGGGTGCCGGTATCATCCGCTCGCAAAGAAAAGCAATAACAGTTTGCGCATCATATCTGCCCGTTTACTGTTGCTGCAGACTGTCCCGTAAAATGAAGCGTGAGTTTTACGGGCTACGCGACAGGCTCAGCTGCAAATTTGATTTCCGCCGGCGCTGACTCTACTCGTACCCCATTTTGTACCGTGATTGGAAGTGGTTCTGAATGTTTCTTTTATAAACAAACCACAATCCACTTTGAAAGTGGAACGACAAAAAAAAGCGTTGTTTTGCGAAAAGCGCGGCCCTCGCAAAGCTATTTACGAGCAGTTGGCGCGAGTTGTCTTCAACCCTTCCAACCATAGGAGGAGTAACACAAAAGGGACGGACCGTAAAAATTCCTCCTTTTGTGCAAAGAAAAACAGAAAGCATTAAGGGAAACGAAAATTGGTTGTAAAATCAGGAAAAACTCATCCGATAGACTCCTTTCGACGGTTTGGTGCTGAAATTAAAAAATGAATGAGCTTCTTCGCTGCTACTGTCTTGCATTGTCTGCCACTTTTTTATCAGTTCGGCGGGAGTTTCCTTCGCATGTTTACCACCCCCAGAAAGCTTATTAACTCGTTCGCTATCAGTTTCAAAGGCTGGCAGCACAGTCAGGTCTATCGGTGTGTCGTATTATTTGCCGCTTGTCAACAAACCCGGTGCCGAAATAACAAAAACACCAAACCCCGAGCGGCACCGTCGACGCTGGCACGAAATCTTTCAATCAAAGGCAAATTAATTACTCCACACAGCGGGAAGCTAGCGGCTAAGAAAGAACGATGGGGTCTCTGCCGATAGGGGTAAAGGGAATTCGCCGCGCGGAAGCCGCACACACAGGGGCGGCCCAGGGAACAATCGTCTCGTGTGAATAATTAAACAGAAGCATTAGAATTGCGATTGTGTGAAGGTGAACATGCTTCAATTCACTTAGGATAAAGTCTTCCCGTGCATAATTAATGCAGACCTGCCCGGATTCATTTAAATTTCCCAACCGTTAAGTGTCATCCTGGCGGATGTGGCGCCGCCAGCGACGTGCAACGGTCTCGTTCGCGTGTGTGCCGTGTTTGGAATTCCAACGCTTTCGCCGGAACCTTCGCCGTGTATGGGTATGTTTTAATTCACGCTCATCTCCCAGCTCCCAGGACGGATTGGCGAATGGGAAAGACTTTTCCACCGGTCGGTCGGGTCGCCCGAAAGAGTGCCCGAACGTACAGACCAGTCGACCAAACACACAAATTTGAAGTGGCGCTGTCCGGCGAAAGTCCATCACAACTCGTCGGGACCAGTCACTGCCACCAACGGCCAAGGGCCAACGTGCACTAATCGCTTATGTTCGAGTGGTCTCGAAAGTATGTGACTAAATCCACGTTTGGCAAACGAACTTTTCTGTGAATGCGCACATACCGAAGGCGGAGTGCTTTGGAGGATGAAGCGTTTTAAGCATCCCTTCAATCTCAGCCGAGAGCACTCGCTGAGGGGAACGCTGGATGAAGTTGAAATTTAATTTCCTCGAGGAATTTTTATCCCTGTGAAAAATCAGTCCTAAACGTGCTTTAAAAAAGACGCAGTACAACAAAAAAAACAAGCACTAGAAAACTCTACCTAGCTGTTATTGCAGGTGTAGGTAATACCAATTAAGAAAAACGGCTAATAAAAATAAATTACTTTCCGCTGGACGTTACGAGCCAGGTACGTACTTTTCAGCAAAATTTGCGCAGTTCTTGGGGACCTCTGAACGGAAAAAGACAGGGAGCAAGAGCGCGACACAGAGAATCGACTTCAAAGGATCTCGTAAAATCTCAATTATGTTATAAGAAGCGGCTGGAGAATGTAAAGAATTTTCATTCGCCACTACTTTGCCTGCCCAATACGGTTGCGGACTTTCCGTCGTACATCACTTTTGATCGTTTTGGGAAAACATTTCTTTAAAAAAACTGATTTCTTTTGTTCTGTTGGTCTTTTGCTTCTTTAGCTTTTGATCGTAACGAAGAATTATGTTTTCTATATTTACAGGTAAGCGCTGGCGGATGGTTAGAACGATTTGAATGAGAAAAATGTATGAGGTAAGATACGTATCTACAAGACTTTCAGAAGACATGAAGTCCAAATAAAGTCACTTTTAATTTTCCTGGAGGATGAATAAATATGCTCTATACACATGGTTGAACTGAATGCATTCATTTTACTCGTTTGTTGTTTCTTTTTAATTAGTAAATATAAAGTAAGACAGTGCTCTACCGACAGTAACATAATACAAATAAACAAGAACCTGTTCGACAGGTGTCCCAGAAACCTCGCCTTTATTCCATCAATATATCCTTTACTTTTCCAAAACCTGTGGAGGATTTACACAATTAACATCGATGTTCTGCAACGTCAATAAATTGCAAAACAAACATTAATGGCATAGTATTCATTCATTTAGACCACAAAACAATTTTGCTAGTATTTATTAAACAAAGTAAGCACATAATAGGTGGGAAAAGTCAAACCAAATCGAATGACGTTTATCATAACTATTTCTATCTTGTTCATAACCATCTTAGGCAGCGCTGTGACAGCTATCAAACAAGACATAACAGCCAGGCTACACGGAGCGCATTCACAAGCGCATTCTTGTTCTTCGCTAGCGCCATCTGTTGCAAACCATTGCTAGCTAGGCATAAGTACAATTCATCACTCAAAAAGAATTTCTGCTCGCATACCGAATAATCTCTGATTTGAGGAGCGCTATTGGTTTGATAGCTCACATCGGCTTTGAATACACAACACACCAAATTCAAAAGACACTGCAGAAGATGCGTTTCTTCTCATTGTCTTCACTTTTACACGAAATATGATGCTTAATGTTAAAATTTTATCGTTTGAATCAATTTTTAGCTCTTAACCAGGTTACAAAACAATGAATAAAACAACCTGAGACAACGGTTTGAATTTCAATGGTAAATCAATACGAATTTTTTTTGACAGATGAATTGCGCTTGCCCAGGTTGCAAAAATTGTCACCAGGTGGCACTACTGTAGCACTGGTGCACTTGCAAATGCGCTACATGTAGCCCGACCTTAAGACAAGAACAAATGTAAAGAGTTAAATGGAGGGGCACTGTCCTACACTGTCGAACGTACAAATGATGGATCAATTTCTACTCAGTCTTGGTACTACTTCAAATATAGCTGTAGTACAGGAAGAGCTCGTTAAACCATACTTATCTGGGAACTTACCATGTGCCTCCATTGTGGCTGTCTAAGAACTGAAATCTCTTATCTGAAATCTTTGGTAAACCTCTATCAAGCAGTGTATGAGCGAATGTCATGTAAAGACAAAATATGGCTCAAGTTTTGAAGCTCTCTAGATTTTTTTTCCAAACAACTGTAATGCCTATGATAACGGATAACAGTATACAGCCGTTTATTTTCTATGACATTTATGTTTGGTTTTATGCTGCTTTCAAGTGATGTTGGCTTCAAGTATTCTTGTAGATTATACAGAATTGAATAATAAAAAAGTGTCGGTTTTTTTTTTTTGTCGTTCGAAACCTATATCGACCATGGTACAAACAACATTAACTGGACATTATGAAAAAAAAAACAGTCCGGTACAAGTTCTTTCTGCCTCCTAAACCAGTAACGTATATTATAAAGAAGTGTATGAAATCATTTATTGTTAACAATTCCTCTATCAATGTTTGTTAAACTGTAGTACCTTCACTGTAGTTACTTCAAGAAAGAATATACCAACTCGCTGTCGTTCGTATAACATAATAGTTCGAAAGAAAAATCTTTTCTTTTAACTTTTCACGACTTTTTCAGGTTTGTGTTCAGTTACCCCTTCTCTAACAATTACTACATCGCGCAAAAAAACGTTTTATAGTCTAGTGATAAAACATAAAAAAATACATAATTATTACATTCACATTTTATGGATGGAGTTACGCAGGCAACGTACCCACATAATCCTTCCATGGAGTGGCAGTCTGTTGTTGAGTGGAATCTCCATTAAAAAGAAACAATAACTCAAACACACTGCCACAGTCATGGTGTTGCGAGCGCCTTAAGCCTTCTGCAATGTAGAAAAACTTTTTAAAATACACACATACCACAACAATGGGGGGGGGGAGGGCGGTGGAAATTCAACGAACTACGCATAACCGCACCACAGACAGACTGACCAGTACATTGAACATAGCATCCGAACCCCAAGGGAAACCTCATCAAGAAGCCGGGGTCGGTCAGTATCCTTCGTCAGCATTAGCATGACATATTTTTAACCATTAGCATATTTCAAAATGGGTTCCCCTTTATAGGATGGTAATAACGCGCCAGCAGAGGCAGGTATCTTCGAGACAGAGTCTACAAGGTTCGAGCAAAACATTCCGAACGGACTAGCACGCGGACGGTTTGTGCTTGTCGGCAAAGGGGCATAGGCATAGGCGGGTGGGTCGTGAAGTGGAATTAATTCTTTCTGCGGATTAGAGGTGTGTGCTGCATTCCGCACATTCGATTGGAGGATGTGTTTTTCCACCCTTGCTCACGTGTGCGCGAAACAACGCCTTCGGGTACTCCTTCGCCTGGGAAATTGCCGCGAAAGTGTGTGCAGTCATGCAATCTGCACGTCCTTCCACGATGTTGTAGACCCGTGTGTGGATGAAAAAACAACACTGACAGCAAAACATAACACACTCGCACACGCTCGCAATTCGGCTTTCACTGCTTGCGGTAAGATAATCGTGTCCGAAACGGAGCTTGGAAAGGAAGAGCCGTTTCGGCTGCTGTCCTTGTGTGTCGCCCGTATGTCGCTACGTGTCAAAAAAGGGGTTTCCAGTCAACGGGCAAGCAACTGGAGTCACGGGGCTCGGCGTGCTAGTGGAAACCCGCTTTAAGGGGTTTTTGCTGGAAAATTTAGGGAACGTTTCCCAAATTAATCTTCACAGCCCCGGGGTTAGGTTCGGATATACGCCGCCGAGTAAAACGGATTGTCCGGCGCTGATGCTGGCCGAGGGACCGTTGATTGTGTTGTTGTAGGGTTTTTTGTTGCTTTTCCCTGAGTGTTTTTTTTATGCAAGTGTGGGGGTGGATTGGGGCGCACTACAACCGAGCTAATGTGTTTGGATACCTTCTAAAGGGATTTTTAATACGCCGCTCAGCCCGTCCCACCGCACGGCCATATCGAATTTTTCACCAGCCACTCGCAAGATGGATGACTGTCCCCTGTGAGGGAAATTCTGGGCAAAGTCTCGGGCAAAGCCGGTGGCCATTAGTGCAACAGATTTTCTCCTGAAAAGCGGCAAAAACCCGCACGCACGTGCAAGAAACACGAACCCATGTGTGTGTGTGTGTGTGCTTTGGTCAGTCTGCGGTTGTTCGGTTATGCCACACGCCCCGGAACGGTACGCACCGGTTACTTTTCCAATTTTTCTTCCCTATTTTGCCCCATTCCCTGCGTGGCGTGTAGTGGAGGAGGCGAACTTTTCCGAGGCAATTTCAGCAGTCACGACCTTTGCAAACAATGGGCCAAGCAAAGCAATAATACTGGCCGTATACCCGCTTGGTTGCTGCTGTGCCAACTTCAAGGCATTGTTGATGGAGTCTGTGCAACGTGAACGTCGTAATGTTTGCATCCGGAACCTCGAATGTGTTTGGTTAAATTTCATTAAACCCATTCCGCCGGACAGCTCTGGTACGGTTCGGCATTCTCGCTTTCGGGGTGTGTGGAGAAGGCCGACTCGATGAGACGCAGTGGAATGCAACTGTATGGTCTTCCGAGCCATGGAAAACCTGATTGAAAATAGCTGCCCGTTGGTGCCCATCTCGAAGCAGCGCCTCCATGAGGCGAAATAAGAGATGCTTGTTCAGCAGGAGAAAGAGAGTGTGCGAGGGAGAAGTTATAGGAGGCCTAGAACAACTTTAATTATTCGCAAGAAAGCAATTCTGTTGCGAAACAAAAGACGACCAGCGTGTGCCAAAGCGAGGCTAGATGTTGGCTTGCCTCCAGAGGCCAGTAGCTCCGAACCAAGTGGGAAGCTGCGTGAAGAAACTCGGCAAGCCGCTCAGCCCTTTCACGGTACGTTAATAATAAATTAAACAAATGATTCCGTGATTACTTTTCCAGCGGCAGCTTTCAGAGAAGGTGGACGGACTGCTCCCTGAACGGAGGCAGGACACATCGCCCGGATAGAGTGCACCGCTGGAGGTTAATTGAAAAACATTATAAAATAGAAACAACTGCTTGGGGAGAATCGGTGTTATGGTGCAGATTACAGCAGTCGAAACTACAACCTTAATTCACTGCTTTATTACACTACTGCAGGGGAACCGGTTAGAAGCGAGTGCAATTCGGAAGACTTTTATTGCATGTTCAATTTGTGATTTTAGTGTTATGGCGATAGAAATGTTATAAATTTGAGATTAATAAAAGGCGTTTTATGCAACGAAATGTTATTTTAATTTATAAACTTTTATAAAGATACTTTCATTAGCACATTGCCTGGAGCTGCTTCGTTAATTCAATTATATAAAGTTCTTGAGGCTTCCCCCCCTTTATCCGTTGCCAATATAATATCCGAAAGCAATAAATTGATGTGAGCTTCGCTTCCTTTCAACAGCAACAGCACACAAGGCAGCACTTCACCAGAGCTTCCTCTATCGGTCTCACCACGATCTTTTCGCTACTTAATTTCGGCCACTGAAGTGGCAACGGATCCTTACAACTATCAGCCCGGAAGCCATCGCAAGCCCTATTTCTTGTCCAGTCCAGAGACTGGACGTGAAAGCAAAGGGGACCACTTCAAATGACCAGCACACGAAATCGGCAAGGGTGCATAAATAAAATCATTCCCAACACAAAAAAAAACTGCTGGAGGAGGACGAAGAAATATATTACTACACCGTGTCAGCCGTATTTCTCCCACGATAATCCCTTTTCATTCCCAGTATCATCTTCCGGACGTCCGGGCGTTAGGGTACGAACTGGTAATCTTGAGGGTGAAAGATTTTTAGGGGTAGGTGTTTTTTTCCTTGTACTTCGTATGCGCTTAGCTTCCGGTGCTGACCGGGAGGGGCCGCACATCTTGGAATTGACTTTTGTATAACGCCCAGCGAACAAGAACAGCAAAAAGGGGTTAAAGCTAACGGGGTTGAAGTGTTGATTGGACCTTCGCAGCGGCAAAATCCAAGGCCCGCATATCGCGTCGGTGACTTACGCCTCCGGTCTTAAAGGGGAAAGTTTCCCTTCATGCGTAAAGTGGAACCGAATTTTCTGTTGTACCTTTTTTTTTCACAATATTCACCCTTGCTTGCGGAAGAACGCAGACACCATCCAAGAATGAAACTTTAGTAGAAAAGAAAAAACTGTATACCGAAGCAAAATGTGTTTCGAGGAGCATTTTTGTCGCTTTTTTTTACACACTCTTCTTTTTCTGCCACCGTAAGGGAAAAAGTGTTCCTGTGTCTATGGATAACAAGCTCGCCGTTCAATTAAAAACATCATTAGATTAAGAAAACTTTGTTTAAGACAAGTGTGCAAAAACATGGAAACATCTGTTGCACCACTTGAGCATGTTTTTATTGACCGCAATACATTGCACAATCTGTATCCCCGGAGAGTTTTTAAGGACAGAAGGAAGTCGTTTTGTGGATAGTTTTTTTTTTATTGTCTAGCTTGTAAATTAGTCCAGAAAAAGTCAAAGTGTTTTCATCAATCTTTTTAGGTTAAGGTTTAGGCTGTCTTCATTTATCCGACAATGGTGGCTGTTTCTCATTGCAACCTATAAGCTTCTCATAACTAAGCGAAGAAATGCTCTGAGTTTAATTAACTTTATATGATTCCAGTTATTCATCTAAACCTTCGCATAATTGATGCAAAAAGAATTATGTTTCCTCATACACTACATGATACATACGAAATTTTATATTCCTAATGTTCTGCTTTTTTATCTCATAAATGTTTTCGGAGTTTAACAAATGTTTATTTATAATTAAATAGTGACTCAGGATCATAAATCAGGTTTATCTCAACGGTTGTTCTTCTGTATACCATTATACCACATCCACATCCTTCGTACCAGTCAGGCTATATTGATCTATACACAGATAAAAATTGGTAAAATTGCATCTTTCAAGCTTCTGTGGGTTTTGTTTTGTATGGAATTTTTTTTTTATTTTCTTTTGAGAAAAGGACAGCAGTGGATAGGCTCATGTGGAAAATTTTCGTTGTTATACACTAAAACACGCAGCAGATTAATCACTTCTCAAGAATAAAATAGTATTATCTATGATACACAATGTAATAAATTTACAGAATAAGTAAATGTAAGTCGAGCTTTAAAATAATCTAATTCATTGCGTCTAATCACATTTTAATCAAATATCGACACAACTCATGTTGATCTAGAAACCTTCAATATATTATGTTTTGTAAGTTTTTATATATTTGAGATTTTAAGTTTATGTTTTGCAAATTCGATCTAAAAATACTCATAACAAGCTTCAACTGAATATGATCGTATATTTTTGATACGAACTCTTGTTAAAAATTTAATCATTTCCCTTGAATGAAGTGTTCGATATTTGCTTTTCGCTAATATTCATTATTCGATATTTGCTGAAATTTGAGACTTGCTAAAACGTACGGCTTCAAACTTTAACGTGTATTAGCTGAGTTGAGTTAGTAGCTACTGTATAGCGCTCTTCTCGTTGCATTGGCAAAGTTATATTGCTGAAATTTTAACTTTTCTCATTTTCATCTTATTTAAGTTATGCCCGAGATTTGTAAAATAAAATATTTTTATAACATAAAAAATTAACAAAAATGGTTTTTACACGCATAAAGAAACAAGCTTACTTATTAAAACATCTGTGTATTAAATTTTTTTTGAGTATTTTTTCCCATTTACTGACAAACCCAATTTACGCATATAAATTTTAGCAGGCAAATCAATACGCATGGATTTTTCCCATAAATGGAAATAACCCGATTTGGTACATGACTGAACACATCCAACATTTTTACAATAAGATTCAGAGGATCAGTATTACCAACAACAAAAGCGGTAAAAATACATTTACGGCCGGTGTCTGTATTGCTATTTTTTTAACCCTAAAAGAAGACATCAAATGTAATACGGTGGCATAGTTTGGTCAATTCGCAAAGTAAAACATTTAACAGCAACTCAAGTGAATTTCTTTTGAATCTTCTTCTTAAGCGTAATATTGCAGCGCTTCTGTAAGTGAAACACAACAAAAGCAAGCAAGCTGACCATTCAATATTGAGCGAACAATGTAATCCAAGATCTAAGATAATGATAAAACCAGGAATTCAAAATTTCTGTTAGTTTTAACAAAACGTGGGTCAATATGCATGTCTAAGCAAAGTGGGTTTTGTTATCATTAACAAACAATGAAAATGCTGCAATAAAATCAAACTTTAAAGGATATCATGTTGATCTATTTTAACAACCAGGCCGTATTAATTTAAAAATGGGTTTTTTTATAATTAGCAAATGCTTACATCATAAATCAGATAAAAGGGTTCCATGGCATCAAGCCACAGCAGCAAACAACGATTTGATGATGCATTGTTTACCTAACACAAATATTCAAACTCTTTTATTCGATTACAAATATGCATCCACTATCCATTATCCATTATCCAATATCCAAAACACACATATGACTGATTGGCGTGCTAAAAACAATATGTTTTCATTGTTATATATTAGTACCAATAACCTAAGCTTCAAACAAAAATTTTTTTGTGATTGGTTCAGTTTTTATTTTATAATATCAGAGTTTCTACCAATCGCTAAGCTAAATATCACTCATTCAATACCTAATACCTCAACATTGATATCACGAACAAAACACGGTAATCATAAATGAAACCATTCATCCCATACAAAGTATGGTTTCTGCGGTGTGATAACAAACAATGCGGACACCAAATCAAACGCCCGTATGCTACACCCATCTATTAATTATTAAATCCCATGCTATGCAATTCATTGCCCAACAAAGGGTCCGCAGGACAGCGCCGAAAGGGTGACACATCCCCGGTTAATGAATACAACGCCCGAAGGCTCGTGAAAGCTAATATCGATCAATTTACAATTACACAATGATTGCAAATAATAATCCAACTCGATCCAATAGTGTGTGAACCCACAGGCATAGACGCACGCATAAAACATCTTTTCGTATAGATCACAGAACCAGCGACTCCGTTTGATGTCAGAGAAAATTGAATTCAATTGCATCGTAATTGAAAATGGAGAAATAGTTTCGCTCTGTCATGGTGCGGATGCGTTGCTGTGCGTTTAGAAGCGTATCATTATGCGTATGCACTTGATGCACTGCATACCATACCGTGTGGGCGATTTTGAAATCCTTTGATAATCGAGAAAGCGAGAGTGAGAGAGGGAGAGAGAGAGAGAGAGGAATAAAAAAGGAACATTCAGAAATCCAATCAAAGCATAATGGGAATAGATTGGAGCTGAATTGCTGTGCGTTGCGACGCTGTACGACACAGATCGGTCAGTCTATTTCTAGCAATGTGTGCTCTTTTGGTTGCTGAACTTGAAGCTAAAAATATAGACTGTGTTTTTGGTTTTATTGTTGGTGCTTTGATTACGTTCGCTGACTTTTGTGCCGTCATCTAGGAAATAAATTATCGCAGCATCAGCCTTTGAGCTACACGATACTCTTTCTCTCTCGAGCTGGTTCTCTGGAATGTCATTCTAAATCTCAAGTATCTACACGTATGTCGTGCTTGCGGTCTCTGTGATCTTGGCAGGGGCGTATCAATTTCGGGTTTTTATTGGAAATCTCGCAAGTGATAGCACCATGTATCTTTAAATCATGTTTGGTGGAGTTCTCTTTAGCAGATTAAACCACAATTGAGTCCCAAAAAGTGCATGCAACTCAGTTTAAAAGCCTGCCGAGAAAGTAATTAGAAACGGATAAACGTACTTACAGTAGTTCCACTGATAGTTACCAAAGTTATGCTCAAGCCTACTACTGGAAATTATCACTGTTTTCTTTTGTAGATGATTCTTTTGAATAAGTTTCCCGTTTCGAGAATTAAGTAGGAGCAAAAACCATTATGCAGCACAAACTAGCTGTTTGACCTTCGCCGTAACAGTCACGGACAATGTGAGATGGCATCGTTTCCACCCCATTTCCTCATTACACTAAAAGAAAACGCTTTGAGGTTCATCTTTTTTTTACAACTTACGCCGAGCGCTGCCTCAGCATTTGCTGAGTTGGTGGCAGAGCAGCAGAAAAAGTCATAAATGTGATAAAATTTCACATTTCCCCGGGAAATGGTAAGAACAGTCCACGCCAGTCCAAATCACCAATCTGTCTGTGACTGGGCAGTTCTGCCATCTGTCACTCGCATTGCTCTTCGTTTGAATAATCTGATAATTTAAGATGTTTAAGGTTATAAATTAGCGGACGGACAGTTGGGTTGGATTTTTGTGACCTCATTGACGATAAAATTAACTCATCCACAGAGACGGGCGTGCTAAGACAAACAGTTTCACATTCCCACATTACTATGTATACTTTGTATGCTAGAACGGGGAAAAAATATTTAAAAAAATTGGTGATCAGTAGAAATAGGGGTTGTGTTTCACAAGATTCGTAAATGTTTTACACAATGTCTTTCTTTTAACAGTTACTATCGCTACCAAAAAGGTTTTTAAGAACTACATGATTGTTTTCATTACACATTTTTTGTTATATTCTCCTTTGAGAAAAACTTTACAACAGTTGCAGACACAACCGGGACACACCTTGGCGCGATAACCAGCACAAAGGAGCGTGAAAGATATAATGTTGCATTATCGCTGCCCAGAACTCATCGTAATCCCATTTGCACCCCGGGAGTTTGCCGAGTAGTAGCTGGCGGACGATCACCATAACCATCCCGGCGCGTGCTTCTTAGGCAAGGACGTGACGCTGCCAACCATTACAGGGATTAGCTAAACGAGACAGCACGTTACACTGTCCGCAGGGCGAACTTACTTCCCCGTCGAAGAATGTGCTGAAACAGAAGAAGGAGGACTTACATCTCTAAATCCAATGTACGACTTCGATTGCCTTTCTGCAAAGATTTCCTACGGTACCGTTCGCGGCAGGCGTTCGATTGAGGCGGTCTTTCTGCCTGGGCATTACAATTCGCTCGCTATTACAGCACCTTCAATTGTGATCGTTAACACAAAGCATCGCCGGCGAATGGTGCTGGGTAGCGAGTAGTAAATAAAACTTCACATCCGGTGCTAGAGACGGTTTCAAGGGTAGGATCTTTATTAATGTGTTACTTTCAGTCAACAGAAAATAAAAATCCGTAGCATCAACGGCTACTACGATTGGTGGTACAGACAAACATTATGTTATTCCAATATCCGAACATCCTTTGTACATCATATTTTAACGACACTGGTTGAAGTTCAAACGAAAAGTCCACAGCACAAAGACGCTTACCGCAGTCATAAAAATAATCTACTCCCTTTGAAAACGGATCATTTTAGCAATTCCCTAAATGTAAAGCAGGAACACTCTTTGCACCTTTTGAATGACGCTATTCTGCACGTACGATTATATTCGTGAGGGCTTTGTGCAGGTTGTGAAACATTCCTCATAATGGCTCTTGAGGTGATGATTTTATGAAAAAAAAAACAACTCTTACAGAATCGATATAGAGCATTGAAAAAAATACTATTCACATTTTTCAATATTTTGAATCTTTCTATGTTGGTGAGGGTAATTTCGATATGTTTTGTATTTTAGTTTTTTTATTTTTTTATTTTATTTTTTTAAGTTTTTATTAGTTTTTTTTTCGTAGTGACGGCCAGGCCGTATTGTGAGTTTTTATTAGTTAATTTGGTTTAAATTTGATAGAAACATGTCCACGATAAGCTAAAACAGGATGCGACGTCATATATATATCAACGAGAACATTAAAGTTCGAGTTCGATCCCAAACATTACCCTATACAGAAGAGTAACTGATTTATAAAATTTTTAGACGCACATCTTCATTTCATTAGCTTTATTCCCACTGGCTGTGATCAACCTTTGCAAAATCACTCATCTGCACAAAACGTTCCAATTTTGAAATCATAAAGTCAACCTCATTATTTTTTTTTTATTCAACAGTAAGGGCTAGACCCAGCAACAGTGTACAGGGTTTACCAGATTTGTTTTTTTGTATTAATTCCGAGATGTATTTCGATCAATCTCCAATATTTCACTGATCTCAACATTATTTTTCAGTCGTCCGTTAACATTATTGACATGTTAACAACATAGTTTACACTTGTTTTACTGTGAAAAATCAAGAACGTTTCATGGAAACATACGAACAAGTTATTTGGTAGTAGCTAAAAGAAAAATAAATACAGCACAGAAAACGATAGCTGTACTTCAAGCATTAAAATTAGGAACTTAGACTGAGAACGATTCGTTTTCTAAACGCATTCATAACGACGCAACATGAAAAGTCAAGCACTAAATTCAAACCAATCGTGAAGGTTGTATAGAAATTTAGAGATGATTGAACTTTAGCTGATGTGTCCGTTTTTATTACTAAGATTTTGATCTAAAACTAAACGAAAGAATTCGCTCACCTCACAATGCCTCACACGTGACTCTTGAAGCGGCAATATTTCAACACACCTACGGTCGAACCCTAACTCACTCGCTAACATCAATAAAGCACTATCTTCCCCAGCATCAGCCTCCTTTCAAGCTAATTGATAATTTGTGTATCTGCATTTACCTTTTATTCATTACTTAGAAGAAAGCAACCGACCACCGGGACACCTCCGCAGACTGTCATAACAATAATGAGCGAAATCCATTCCTCCACCATCCTTCCACACTGCCTAGCACATCCCTATTTCCGAACTAACAGCCGTGAAACGCTTCCTTACCCTAGCCTTCCTCTCTCCTTCAAGATACTAATTCTTAAGTAAGACCTGCTGCTGCTTTTATCATGATTATCCTTCGCGGGATGCGTGTGCTCTCCTTCGTCACGCGTATAGAAACCACACAGTAAGCCGTTACCGCGGCGAATATCCCTCGAGAAAAACTTGCCCATTTTCCCGTCCATGCCCGCGATGAGGGATAAAGCAAATGAAACCGTCTTACCGCCGCTTCCCATCTCGGGCAGTTAAAGTGAGGTTAATGAAGAATTAAAATTTATACCCACAATAACGTTGCCTTTGGGCGTTTAGGCTCCAGTGCTTACCTTAAGATGGTCCAAGGGGATGGACTTACGGGTTATTGCGCTCCCAAAGGTCAATAAAATATGTAAAGCCCTCCGTTGCGTGCCGTTGACGCAGGAAACAAATTATACGATATGAAAACAGGCAAATTGCCATGACGACAGGAACCAGTAGCATGCGATAAGGGGGGGGGGGGACCGAGATTTTCGTCAAGTTTACTGCTTGTCACACATCAAATGAATGCACTTTACGAGATCCTGATGGTAGCTCCCCAACTATTTGCACAATTATTTCCCATCGAGACCTTTTCCGGTGCCTCCAGTGCCTTAAGAGATGTCGAAAATCATTTCTATGTTTTCTTTCCATTGATCCTAAACAACGACACCGATAAAAAAAAGAAGAAACAGCACTTGTGTTCCACATTTTAACCGGTGGTACGTATGCACAGGGATCGTTCCCTTTTTGGTACGATGTAACGCATCGCAGGTAACGGTCCCGTTCGGTCCTTCGGTGTGTTTTTCCGTGCCATATCTTACCTTCTAGCTGCCCCTGCCCCACACTAACCACTACACTTGAGTATGAAATATTCATTTTTCACAAGCACTCGTTTGCGGGGCCCGCCTCGTAACCAAGGCCCCAGAAGAAAGGTCGTCTTTTGGAAAGATGAAGAGCCTTTACTGCCAACGATATGATGATGAAGTGGAGCAGCACTACCGGGCGTTTGGAGTGCTTCAGTGAAGGTACTCTACGCTGGAATGCAATTGGAACCGGCTGCACGGAACGAGAGGCTATAATGCAAGAGAGGCGAATATTTTTACTGCTGACTTCTCGTGTCTTTTTTTTTAACTGTGCAAGACTTCACTATCCATACAGAGCGAACGAAGAGCGTTCACAACGAACATATTCCAGAGTCAGTTTTAGCATCCCTTCCCCCTTACTTTCGGCACTCCCTTCCGTGGAGTGGCACACCCTTGGGGACATTCTGGGCTTCGGTAGCGCATTGTTCTATCCAACGGAAGGTGCACATTACAATCTCTCTTCCGCTGGAGATTTAGTTTTACCCGCCCATTTCCTGTTCCTGGTTGCCCTGGTACCTGGCCACTCGCTTCCGGTCACTTTCATTCCCAGTGGGCGTAAAATTAAATTTGCCTTAAATGAGCTGGCCACCGAACCTTGCGGGGCAGCCGAACGAATGCAAAACGGCTGCAGGTTGTGTAAGTGCCAAAAGCCATTGTAAGAACATGCTTGTTTTAGCACAGAAGTGGACATTTATGTGCTACATTGAGCGCAGCCTAAATGCAACAGCTTGGTGCACAGCACAATCGTTACGCCGCACGGTATGATTCAAGATGCTTCCCTTCATTGTTTCGTGTGTTCGATTTAGAGCAGAGGACTCCCAAAATGGTCGTAATTTATGAACGAATTGTTTTAAAAGTATTTTCCGCGTGCTCTACCGGCTCCTTGACGCTTTGTTCTAGATCCATCTTTAAGATGACATTTCATTTACATTTTTTTAAATGAACTCTGTTGTGGAATAACGAAGGGGTTAGTTAGTTTTAGTTAATTTTAACTTTATAACATTGCTGTTTAAAATTAACTGTAAGTTCAAATTTATCAGCAATATTACTTTTTTGTAAATCGTTCAACAAAAAAATAAAAAATATAAGCCTATACCTTTGAAGTGTTGCTGGACAACATTGCACTATACTTAGGCTTATAATATAAATCTATTGATTTAGTTCCGTCCATGGAACCACTGAAACTGGGTCCAAAAGAATTCATTAGATATGATTAGTGAAGCTTAATGTAGTTGCCCTAGTAAATGTTACAAAAATTGGAAAATATGTTTTCCTGTTGAGAATAATAGCAACCAAGCAAGTTAAAAAGATTTCTGTTTTCTGGCAAATGAGTGTTTATTAAACTTATTGTTCCTACATAGAAAAATATAACTACGTCAATCATGCCTTTCTGTGGCGACAGTGGTCCGGATTGATTTGGAATTCGATACGATGTCGGCCCTAATGACAGGCCTACGCCCTTACCACTAGACCACAGAGCTGGCCATATCAATTATCAAATAAATCATTTTTATTAATGCAAACATTGTAAATTTCATAAACAATCTAAGCTAGATGAGAAGATTTAAAGCATTCTTAAAACATGTTGTTGTCACATTAATCGTATATCTTGGGTACAACGGCAGGTAGCTCACTCACACATTACCGTCTCACATTTGTCTCTAAAATATCATATATTTTATCGCCCATCATGCACCAACTGTGCTATAACTAAGGTTTGTACTTCATGGATGGTATTTCTAAATTCTCCTCTATTTTTATTAATTACTTTAGCAAGTAGGTATATCAGCTACAATTGTAAAAAATCATTTTGATGTAAAGTATGAAAAGTGATTGTAATTTAAAAAAGAAACAACAGTTACAAAATTGTACAACAAACTTCAATCGTAGGACGATTTGTAAAATTTAAAGCATTTTTGCTGTTCTTTAAAGGGCATTTGGACCAACGATGTCTGTAAAGAGTGCGCAACAAGGGAAGCGTTTAGGAAACACTGATTTAAAGTAAACGTCTTCACAGCCTCTTTTTCGGGTTCAAAACAACGAAATTTGAACGTCTCAAGCTCCCTTAGATCCCCTTGGTAATTCCACTCGGGACAGCTGTACTTAAACACGCTGACTAGTTGCGGTCAGCAGTGAAGAGTTCTGCACCAGAGCCGATTTGAATTCCTTCAGCGGCATGGAAATTCCTTAACGCTACACCGAAACCACCGTCTTCATTTTCTAATCTAGCTCCCCTTTTCCCCATCACCACATAAGTCACAACGTTTGCTCGTAGAATCTTGTGGAGTAATAACTACTTCCTTGCGGTCGCAAAGTTTCTCCATTCGGTGCGGCACGGAACGTTTGGACGTGAACAATTTGTGTTTCTCTACAAAGTTCTCTACCCGTCGTCTCAGACCCGGAGGGGTCCACCATTGGATAAGTTCCCTGGAGTGCATCATCGTTACGCGGTCATGTAGCGCGTACTCATTCAAATCGGTTCACCGAGCGCGCGAACCAGAAGGATTTATGTCGTACCGGCACGCATATCCCGGAGCGTACGGATGTGCGCGGTCCTTTTTTGTCTGCATGTCTACGGTAACTGACAACGGCACAGGAAGCTTCTACAAATCACGCTCTGCGGTGACGGTCATTAGTCTTCATTCACGGAGGCCAGCGTGCGGGACTCCTGAGTCTTCGCTTTTCAGATACTTGCACCGTTAAAAAGAATCATCGTATTTGCTTTTATGCACCTTCACAAGGGAGGCCTCTTTTTCTCGCCTGGAACTCAGGAAAGGTATCTTTAAAAAGAGAAAGCATGCAGAACGCAAGATTTGTTCTACGGTCGTTTTATCACGCCCAGCAATCTCTTCCTCTGCTCTGGAACGGTGTGACAGCCGTCTTTAACCCTCGAAACACGTTCTCACTCTGCCGGCAAGTCAAACGAAGCGAAAGTCCAAACCGTCCTCCCGAAACACGCAAATTTGTACCTCCAGCCAACAAAAAAAAAAGCAAATGTACCTTGCACGTCTTGCTCGCTTCCCTTAAAAGTGTGATAAATTTTGTCGCAAAATAAAAGTAATGACAGCGCGCCGTTCCCTTCCCCGGGGGCGGCGTCTTTGTGCGACGTTTAGCTTCTACGCCTGTCCACCACACGGCCCTTCGCCATGCCCGCCGCCGTTCGTGATTATGTTTCAAAATTATTCAAATGTCTGCTACCCCACTACGCTGCAGCATCGGTGGCAATTCTAATATGTCGCTGCCTCCGTTCTGAACGCGTTCTTATCGCGGATTGTTGGGCCTGTACGGGCGTGCCCGTGTGGTTTTGTTAGGCTTTGTCTCGTTAGTGGTTTTTTTTTATCTGCCCGAATCATACGACTCTCATCATTTAACGTCAAAACACGCAGGAGATAGAAGAGCCACGTCCGCGCTTGCTCTACTGACCCGCGCTGCTACGCTCAGCAGGTCTTTCGGTCTCTTTTATTTAATAATCTCCATTTCCATGTCAGTCTTTATTAGACCGGCATATCTTGTTGCCTTCTGTCGGGGGAGCTCGAGTCTATTAAGGGCCCTACGCGCGGTAGCCGCTGTTCGGCTGAACTGATACAACGAGTTTAACATGCACGATAAATAAAAAAGTGATAAGCGTGAAGTATTCATCCGAGCTTCATTGGGACGGTGACAGTGGGAAGAGGTGTTTAGAGAAGCACGTCAGTGAAATTAGGTACCAAGGAAAAACCGAACATCACTCTGGAGATAGACGAGATTATTGAGATGTTCTTGATACGACACTAAACGCGATGAAGTTTATGAGGTGCAGGTAAATTAACTGGTTCAAAATGTGTATTAGGCATTGTCAAAATAGTCAAATGCAACGGAGTGCAGTGCGGATAGCTCTTGATATCCGGGCTGTTGTTTAATCAAAAAGTACCTGGCCCAGCCAATAAAGCAATGCTATCTCGGTAACTGTTTTATTTTATAGCACGATAACGAGTCCTGCTCATGAGTAGGAAGTCCGAAAAAACATTTTAATAGATCCAAGCGATTGCAGATTGACCACAAAACCACTTTCTGGAAGATTGCAATAACTTAAGTCACGCCATATCTGTCTTTTTAATCCTAGTTTACTACTTTCAAAACAAAGTACGAGACACTTAGACCATGGAAAATTTGAAGCGATGATAAGCTACTCGAGTTTTACTGAACATTTATCTTTCGTGTATAATTGTTGAATGACTCTTGAGAGCAGTTTCGTAGCGAAAATCCTTGTTCGTTTAGGGTTTGTCGTATTGTTGAAATTTCTGTTCAAGGACCACAGGTTATTCAAGTCGGTCTTAAAGAGTTAAGGTAAGCACAGAGTAGGTGAGTGTCGAACAATCAGACAAAATCAAGCTAGTTAAATCGAAACGTTGTTGGTTTTGTTTGTTTCAGAGTGTCGGAAAGCACAGCTCAATATAAATCTATACCCTTGTCTATACCTTAAGCGTTCGATATCTGATAGAGCTTGGTATAAAACAATTTAGAGATAAATATTTGTGATTAATGTTACATGGACTATATCAAATGAGCTAAAAAAAAATAAAGGTTCCAAGGTCCTAGGTTTCATCATCAATGGGTTTTGACATTAATATTTTCAATGTGTTTAAATTTGGGGGAAAATAAAAAACGTGAAATGGATCACAGTCAAAGAAAAAATGTTGTCATATAAATATTTGTACATTTTTCCTATGAATGAAGGTTCTTTCCGATGCATGTCTACAACGTGCTCCATCGAACAAATCGAAAGAGTTCAGTGGACGATGATAGTTTTATTCAAAGCAAACCATTTTCCATTGGTTTATTCTTTCTTCGCCTTCAATGCCTTCAGGGCCGTTGGTCGAACCACTTTAGTTTAAAATTTTCCGATTCAATTCCAGATAGCTGTAGCCTCCGTGAAAATAGTAAATCCATAAATTTACGTTTAATTTCCTCTTCACGGTTTGTTTGTTTATTTATTAATAAATTGACAGACCTCATGACCCAATCAATACCGTAAAAGAAAAACACAGTAGTAGGTTACAGTAACACAAATCACAGAATAACGCGTTGGTTAGTCACACAGATAATGGTATTTGTGCGAGTTATCAATTCCGCCGTCTATAATCCTGGTTCGAACACCTCACCCGTTGCCGTTGAGTACATACAAAAAAGGGGTTGCGAGACTCAAAAGAGGCCCGTGGAGTCGGCACATGTAGCAGCGCCTGAGGCCGAAATCCTCTGGCTGGCACATAAGGCCCCACCGATGACAGTAGCGCTGGACAGTCGATGGCACCGTTGAGGAGCGCAGCAATGAAGGAAAGTCTGGCGTGTTGGACACGGTCGCTAAGAGCTGGCATCCCGAGGAGCAAGCATCTGGTCCTATGGTCTATCTGGCTATCCGAGGAACGGAGTGCGAAACGCGTTGCTCTGCGTCGAATGGACTCGAGCCGTTTTCAACCCCGTTAGCATCGTTGTACGGGCTGTTCTTTACAGTAAGTTTTAGTTTAAAAGAAAAGAAAGAGTTTCGCAAACTTCTTGCGCAAAGTGGAAAGATATTCTTTTCACTCACCGCGAAATGGAAAGTGAAACACAGTAATACTCAAACAAAAGTGTAATGCCCGTTGCGTTTTTCCATTAACGTTCCAATTCATCAGAAACAAGTCAAAAACTTTTCTCTTCTCCTTAAAATCTGTGATGAAAACTCTCCCAGCCCAGCACACATTTCCCCCCCCCCCCGGGAAAAGGAAGGGAAGGAAGTTTCCATTACTCGTATTGAACACAAATCCTCCAAAACGAAATGGGAAAACTTTACCAAAAAAAAACTGACAAAAGTGCTTGCAAACACAATTGATTCATAATCCTTCCCGAGCGCACACAGGGTTCGCGCACACCGTCTTTGCCGACCGAAATCTTTGCCAAGTTGTTTTAAAGTATCAGCACCGACACTATTGCGGGAGGGAAATAAATTATATTATGAGCTTTACAAACTAGAAACCTTAAGCTGCGTTACTTTCCACCACCAAGGTGTTTGCGATTGGAAGCCTACATCTAAAACCTATCTGTAGCTAGAATAAACAAAAGTTTGAATGGTTGCTGTTTCTTCAGCTTCAGCAGAAAAGCTGGTCAGTTCGTGGCACGGAGGGCGCATTCGAAAACATTCAAGTCATGCATATACCTGCACACGAAAGGTTGTTGAGGTTCCGCATTTTTGCTTTGCCAAACGCGGCACTGCTTCATTTAACGGCTCATTAAGTTTTCTATCTAAGCCTTCAAAATGGTTTTCGATGGATGGACTTAGTTCCGCTAGAATTCATCCACGCCCGAGATGCAGGAATTCGGTACGAAATTAGAATTTGCGCTCGATGCCAACCTCCGGCCGTGCGGGTTCAGATTGTTCTCCAATGTTTAACGGTCGGTAATTTAAATTTCTCAACCTCGCATGGTCACGGTAGCGACCTGGAAGGGAGCGATAGGATGGTTTCATCATTAAACGTTTGACTTTATCTTGCAAGGGTGTAGTTTTTCGAGCTAGTATTAAAGACACGAGCAGCCGTGTGTTGAATAATTCTGCGCTCGTTCGATCACTGTCGCTTCCGATTCGTCCGTCCACGGCTCTACTAGCTGCTAGGTCCCTTATTTGCATACCTTCGAGCGCCATATTATAATCTAATTAGCTGTTATTCATTGTGAACATTTATATCGCATTAAATCATCAGCGAGCGCAAAGCTCGACTCGTACTTAACATGGTTGTAATTTCCATTTTTCCGCTTTTCACGGCAGCCGGCACGATACCGCAGGATTTACACATCATTGCCCTGCCACGGCGAAGGTATGCAAAGCTTCATCACGACGTTCCAACCTTTGCTGCCACAGGGCGGCAGTCAGAAAGAAAGTATTTCATTTCTTAATTAAACACATTCACGGTAGCGGCAACCGTTGCGCCCGGCACAGCATCCTTTCATTCATAATTCGAATGATAATTTAATATCCAATTGTAATAAATTTCCTATCTTTACGGTAACGTTCCGGCCCTACCGGCGAGACCTTCCGAAGAAGGGCGCACGAGCGGGGGGCCACGGGAGGCAAACAGTGGCAACTCAACTCTTTAAGCCGTCAATTAATTATGCGCGGCAGTGAACAATGAAAACGGGCAGGACGAATGCGTACAGCGAACGGAGCGGAGCGATGAAATGAGGCAAAATGCAATTGTAAAATGTTGCACGAGTTAAGGCACGAATCCTTTCGCCCGTGTTTGTACGCGGGAAATGCAAAGAGAACGAGTGAGAGGTACACAATGAATTTTTCTTCCCTCTGCTTCCACTTTTAAAATGTGATGTAAAAAAGGAAGCGTAATGCGCCGGGAAGGAGTCGACAGCGTTCCGTTCTGCACCGATACCGATCCTTTTTGCCAATTCCGGTGAAAAACGGTTGTAAGCAAGTGCGCACACAGGGAGGAAAGCACGCGAAAAGCGGAATCGACATTCATTAGCAGCACCAGCAGCATCAAATTAGACCATTGCTGGGTGGTGTGGCAGCCTGGAGACACCTCACGCTCTCTCTCTGTTTTGCACTGTCGAGAGTCATTCAAATATTTGCATAAACCTACCGCACAACTTATTTTTTCCTCGGCAGATGGCAACGGACCCGGGGCTTACGACAGGATTGGAAATGATAAAAAGAAACCTTCCATCCTCTCCAACCGGATCCCCCCACCGTGGGAGGGCAATGGCTTTCAAAACAGCGGGATAGAATGTCGTGGCAGAAATTGGTGGTTTCTTGATTCGGTTCTGAAAAATTTTGTCACTCAAAGCTACGAGGAAAACAAAAAATTTCCAACGAAAAAAAAAATACGGACCGAAGCGAATGGACAAGAAAACATGCAATTAAAAAGGGAAACGACTTAACGAAACGCTGCATTTGCCTTTATGCACATCGGGTTACTCTTTTGCACTTCCGGAGTCGCGACACGACCGTGCGCGCCCTGTTCATTCATGAGTTTATCTTTCCCCAGTAATCCCCGTTTGCGATTGCCAGCACCGAACCGAAGAAAGCATGAATGGAATGGGGGTGAAAAGTGCAGCCCGTGCTGTTGCGATTCATTGTGCTGCTGCATTAAATATTTTGTTATTCCCTCTTTCGCTCTTTTTCCCCTTCCCGGTTTTAATTAAAATTACAAAACTTTTTTGAAAAAGTTAACTCAAAAAATAAGGAGACGATATTAGTAGGCAAGCGAAAGTTTCTGTCTCGTTCTCTCGCACTCTTGCTACTCATAATTCACTACTCACGCAACGGGGAGGGCAAGAAACTATCCGTCGTGTTGTGGCAGAATTGCCATAAGGAAAGCTTCCAAGATCGTTCCGAGCTCCGGAAAGCGAGACGGGAGTGGGAAAATTAATTTGAAACCATCATCATAAAATGAAGAACTTTCTTGGCACTGTGGTTGACTCGCTCGCTACAGTAGTAACTGCAACCGGAATGAACTATCAAATAGTGCTAAAAAGCGCTAAAAAAGTAGTCTATATTTTTATCATGCCCAATTTGCTAGTGGTCCGGTTAAAAAATGCTTCTCAATTTCCCTTACATAGACACAGAAAAGTTATGCCAATTTTGGTCTCAGCTCCCCAGGCGCTTCCACCTAGTTTTTGCCGGTGACGATGCATTATCCGGTACAATTTCCTACGGCCACTGCATGTGGTCGTTTCGCCGGATTTGGGAAATGCATCACAGTACGGTCAAACTGTGTACAAAGAAATGCAAAACTTTACCTCAATCGAATTGTTTGCCATTGCTGCCTCGAAGAAGAACAGAAATGTTAAAGTCCATGTAAACTGTTGTGCAAAATATGGAATACCCCGGCCAAGCAATGTGTTGCAAGTTTTTCGACCACTTCACAGCACTCACCCTGCGTGGAAGTCGCTGCGTAGCCCTTGCTTGCTGCTAGAGATACCACTTTCCTTCAAGCGCTCCGGCCGAACACTAGCATCTGGCAGCGTTCTTTTTTTCTTCGGCCCTCTACAAAAGGAGGCTTCCGGGGCAGAGGCTGTCGGTAAGTGTGCGGGACCGAAGCATCAAATTTTCATACCATTTTTCGAAATTCTTCACACCGCCAGCACCAGCACACTCCAACCGGCGAGCCGGAGGCTATCACAGCAGCAGCAACGTGGCGGGTTTTCTTTTCGCGAAATACCATTCAACGGAGGTCTTACGGGATAAAGAAAGCCAGGCGGGCGGGCGATACGGGATTCGGGAGTTCCAATCTTTTGCACACTTGCCAAACAGGGGATAGAGCGATGAGGAGCGGAGAGGCAGCTGCCGTCTTCGCTGTTTACGCTGTGTTTGAGCTTAAATTGAGATAAATTTTCATTTTCAATGACAGGCTCCGCTTTGTTTTCTTTCACGTGCTGGCCCGGAGTGTTGCAAAAGGGGAAACGCTGGTGCTGGTATAAAGGAGCAAGAACGAGGAAACAAGCAGTGCTGTGCTTAGTTGTGTGTTTGGACGCTTTTCGAGGGGTTCGTTTCGATTGCTGGAAGATGTCTTAAGCCGCTGGTAAACGGCAACAACATGTTGGGAATTGAATAAAAACCCCATTATTCGAATTGGATAAAGTGGATTTTGCATTTGGCGAAGCTGTGCAGCACCATAGACGTACGTAATCATTAGTCAATCTTTCGTAAGAGTGCAGCCCGACTATTTATGTGTTTTAATATTTTATTAGAATTTTGAGGTACATATATTGTACTTCTGAATATTTGCTTACTTATCTTGGAATATCTTAGAATAGGATAGTGCAGAACCACTCACCGCTTGACACTGCCTTGTTCCCAACTATTAGCCTGGTCTTGGTTTCATTTCACGTGGCCACCCAAAACAATATATCCTTGTCAAATCATAGTATAGACCCAAAATCCATCTCAACATCTTTCTCATGAGAGCATCGTAGAGGTTAGAATTCAACAGGCTCGATATCTCAGTGACGTGTATGAGCTTGGCCCCTCGAACGGAAAGAACTTAGGTCCTCGTGAGAGGAGTCACATGATCAATGACATATGACATCAATGATCATATGACAAGATCTTTGTTATTTGCTAAAAAAGGATCTGAGTTACAAGTCACAATTACAATACATTGGCCAAGACAAGAGCGAGAGTCTATCTTTAAAACACCTAAAAGTAGTTCCAAAGATGAATGCACTGGAGCTGGCATACAATTCGACAAACATGGGAATCATATGATTGAATGCTATATAATATCGTAGAATATACGAGATCGAGCACACATGTTAAGGCGGTGCTACAGTAAATGTTGAGCAGTCCAGCAATAAAGAGGCCTTGAGCGTTGGGTGAAATGACTCAAGGCTTGGAAGTTACCACCGTGCAGCTTATGATGGAAGATTTGAACCAGTGACGAAAGCCTATGACATATTGGGTAAGAATGGGCTATATGATCGCAAACTCAAGAACATTCAAAATCAACAAGACAGTAGATAGTTTCAACCCTTACCGGATCGCTTAATTATTTGGTCGTCCTGATGCCAGTAAATGCTATAATAATCCAGAGGATAAAATGAGTGTGATTTGAATGATTAGGAAGATGAGAAAGAGCGGGCCATTGTAACATCCCTCAAGACGCAAAACACCTGAACTCAGTTGAGGCAGCTACATCCATTCGATGGAAGCACAAGGCTTTTATATATTCTCATATTCATTTTCAACAGCTTGATCAGCCTGGAAACTAAAAGAGATCACGCTGCTGTTCTGACATTTTCTCCAAGATTCACAATATTGTGTGGATCTACTCAGTTGTATATGTCCCTTGTCTGAATCATCTTTAATTTGATGATCATTTGTACTTCCAGAAAAGCAGATCTTGAAGTATGAGAAGGTCTCATATTTAAACAACTAAAAGTAATTGGTTAGATGAATCCAGGATTCCAATCAACAGGCATCAGCTTGCTACTCTGTCGTAGATCAAAATTTTATTTTATAATATTCTTGCTCTCCGTTCTCCATTACAGCCCAGCAACAATGCAGTCAGGTTCCAATCCTTTTCGAAGTATATCTTTATGTTAAAATAGTTCACATCATCTGCCTACTATTTTGCCTGGCTTAAAGTAATGAATGATTAAATACGGCACCATTTTTAACCCAACTAAACATTAAAGCAAATTATAAATCAGCTCCCACCTCCCTTCCAACCAAATTCACATGCTAATGGACGTCCAGCAATTCCACGAAAGCGCAATACATTAATCGTTTATTTAGCCCGATATGCAATTTATTGCATTCCACCCTCTGCTCCGGAAATGGACATAACTCATGGAGGACTCTAATTACATTTCACTATTAGCAAACCGCGAGATTTGCAATGCGTTAATCAACGTTTTAATAAACACCTTATCTCGTATCCATTCCAACCTACATATAGTGAGTGTTTTTAAAATATCATCCACATTTAAATGAACCACGAGCGAGTTAGATTACCAATCTCTTGATGGTGTTTTATCTCACAGGAAAGCGTGAAGCAGAATAACAAAAATCCCCAGCTACACTGCAGTGCGCGGGAACGGGAAATGCGCGGTCCGTGCCAACGGGATGCACCCTACAGCTATTTCGGGGTAATAATCATAAAGCATATGCTAAATGGGCTTTCTCTTTGGGCTCGTCGTACGCACTCTACGGGAACCATAAATCTGTAGCAAAAATTAAATTGACCCCGATTACGGGTGGGGCCGACACGAATTGTGGGAACTAACGGGTTGGTGGTACAGGCGCTTCGAAGGAAGTGTGAAGCTCATTTCGTTTGTTCTGATTCCCGATTACTGTTTCACACTGTGGACGCTTCTATCTCCCACTTGCCCTAGACGCTGTTACATTTTCCATACATCCTGCGCTACGATAGAGCAAACAGCGTCCCATTCCCTTCCGGCATCCATCACTCCGACTGCAGGCCGATCGGAATGGTTGGGTATAATGATAAATAATTTAAGCGGTAACCGGTTGTCTGATATGGTACCCCTGCATTTCGGTCCGCAGCAGCATCCGTAACCGGGGCACAGCACTTGAAGAGCCGTACGCCAAGGGACACGCTATCATCATCGCTTATGACAAGCGTTGTGGAGTGCACACCGTACCAGGTACGTGTAATTAGCGCAACACTTTTAATTACTGCTGGAAAGCGGGGCTGGACCATGTGGAAATGTTGCGGTGCGAAATGGCAAACAAAATTACATTAATATTTTACATGGAAATTCAGTGTCCCCTCTTGGGGAAGTGACACAGAGATTTTTCGGTTGTACTTTTTGTTTGCAGTTATTTTAGTGTGAAGAGATTCTTTTTTGTTTGGTTTTTTTTTTTAAATATGTGAAAAATTTGACAGGTTATTATCTCACGTAGCTATACCACGTTCAAAAGCTCTTGAAATTGGTCTCTTATCTCAGGTTATCTTATCTCAATCTCTTATCTCTCAGTTTGGAAACTGTGTAAAAACCCCATGAGGCATTGATTTAGTCTTCATGTATGGCTGGCGTGAGCGACACCTCACGTCTAGATTGGTCTGGTTTCCAACATGGCTCCTAGAAACTCGATGGCTGCACTTCTCTACTTTAACCAATATCAGAACTTCCTCAGGTTAATCTCCACTTAGCCGTACACCGTAAAAGAAAGCTCTTAGCACTAACCACTCGAAGATGGCGTGCACATTGGCGTCCTCTACAAGCATAGTCCAGGGCTCAAGGACTTACAACTTTGTTACTCAAAGTGTTGTCCAAGACTATAAGCTTATCAAAGTAACAGATCTCCTCTATCTCCTGTAGATCGCTGTCTTCAACTAATACGATGCCTCCCAGTTGAGATGCATCAGGATCAGGTTCCCCAACAAACAGGTTCTTAGACATCCTTCAATCCTTCTACATCCTTCCGTTCAGGTGGCTGTTGAAGTAGCACTTCCACGAGTCAATAATCTCTTTTTCGATCGACACGTTATCATCCTCCGCTCGGTCTTCGAAATAAAAAACGCTCCTTACCGCGTTCAACATTGTGTAGAACTAGCGAGCTTCCCCCGATTAGAATAGCTCCTACATTTGCAGTTCGTCTTGATGTTTCAAGTTACGCTACTTTAAAAAATTTTAGACATTCAATTAAAATAGTGCTAAGGTGTATTGTTCTTCTTCCACCACAAGTTGCAACCATTTACAGTCTAAATTAATTAAACTTTCACCTCTAAAGTAGTAACGCAATTTATTACTAATTCTCCCAAAAACTGAAGCTATTTAGCTAATATTTCAACACGATTTGCCTTTATTTAACCCGTTTGCCATGTCAAACGTTATCTCGCAACCGTTAATAATACATTTCAATAATTTATTTCAACAACTCCACTTGCGAATTCAAACACAGTACTACACTCCCATAGAAATGTAATCTTTACCACAACACTCCCCAATCAGCTCGTCTTCACACGCCAATGGTAATGTAAAATCGACCTTTTTCCCTTCCAATGTCAACAAACAACGCAAAAAGTACAACACTCATTAAACCATACACGGTACGGTGCCCCACAACAACAGCATGTCCCCCTTATCGGAATCTCATCGAAAACCTTTCTTAGCGGGCGGGCAGGCAGCCCATCCAACACGACACACACAACAAACATCATTCTATGTAGCATTCCGGTACCCGGCACCGCGCCTTTCCGCCGAGCTGCCCTTGACATTAAGGACCTGCGAGATTAATTAGCATACCTAATGGGTACGGTAAACGGGTTCGAAATGCATACGACAGATTCTTCGGATTCACGTATCCGTATCCTTTTCGGCGCCCGAAGGTTGTCTGCACAGGGCAAGTGGTAAGAATTTTCACCTAGTATTCGCTGATGGGCGAAACCGACCCTTACCTTCCGTGTGTGGGTAGTTCTTTTTTTTTATTTTTTCCTCAATTTTCTCACGGCCCATTTTAAGCGGTACGACTGGTACGGCGGTATCCACAGCGTTCTTCTGCACCCGGTACTGCCTTCAAGCGAATGATGTTTGTTTTTGCTTTAAAGCGTAATGATGTAAAACCGAACGCGTTTAATATTCGTGTCGTTCGCTTCCGTAAGGCTCATAGCCCTTGTTTTTTCCCCCCCGTTCGATGTTGGATGGTTGTTTGCATAATTTAATTAAAATTCGATGCAACGCCTTATTGCTTCCTGCGCGCTCGATACGAGAGTCTTTGGGGGTCCTTTTTGAGATGGTATTAGGAAAGGGTCACACCCCGAACCCCGATAGGTTTGCGTATTAAATATCGATGACTGCAGACGAAAGCAATGTTAGTGAATGTATCCTTTGCAACAGCAACCGAAAAATGCTAAAACCATTTTTGAAATTATTAAAGCTTAATGCAATGGAGCTTGAAAAACAGACAAGCGGAATACGTCTCGTTTCACTCTTGAAACTTCCGATGCGCCACACTTGGTGGGATCGGTTACATTCCTATGGTTTCGATCGGTTCCGCACACAGCCACCGACAGCTCTTTTCGACAACCAATGCACCTCACACACCCCTTTCTATTGAGCGTTATTAAAGGCTATAAATTTTTATCATACCGTACCGATGCCGAAAAGACCGAACACTTGAATTACGGTGTTGAAGCTGGACGGTTTTCCGGTATACTTTCGGTGGAAGTTTTCGGAAACTATTCACCAAACTGCCCAGTCCGGCAAAACACGTTCGATGCTGAGGTACGTCCACCAACCGATCGGTACAGGGGCGTGCCCGCAAAATTTGTGTATTTTAATTAAGGTTTTATGTAACGCGTTGTGCATTGACCCAACCCTTAGTTTAGTTTAGTACATTTAAAATTATTCCGTACACCGTAACACCTCCCCTACGGGGGAAAAATGCATTAGTGCTTGAAGGTAGGGAAAAGTCCGTTTGGTTTTTGGAAGCCAACAAATACTCCACTGGCAGCTGGAAGGTTTGGAACGTTTTGCAGCAAAACTTTTCGAATCCAGCCACTTGTTAATTAATCCACAAACGTCTACATCGTGTTATAGCTAGCGAAACGAAACAGCGAAACCATTGTTTAAAGACAGTTATAAGGTTGCGCAAACGCTCCGCACACTACAAAGTCACTGCACTGGTTTCGGGAAAAGTTTGGAGAATAATTTAAACTCAATTTCGTAACGTGCTGCACCCGTAAACCGCACCTTTTACGATATGGATCATAAAAAAAAGCAATAAAAAGACATCGCTTCATAGCAAACCTTATGTTGCGGCAAGAACAGCTCACAATACAGTGAGTTTTTTGGCATTAACTTCCAATCGAGTACGACCCCCTGCCCACCTGAAAGTGTCTTTGTGAGTGGAATAGAAACGCGAAAATGCAGAACGAAGGATATACGGCACAGCCGTTTGGTAGATTTTTCCATCCAAGATTTTATTCACCCAAGAGATGTAAAACAAACTCATTAAAAAGGCTAATTAATGCTTAAAGCAACCCACTGTGCGCACCGTGGGGCACTGTGGCGCAAAATAGATGCGCCAGGAGCAGCTAATTGTTCCGAGACGCGTAGAGGCACGCATCGTTTGCGGGCGGAATTGAAGCGAAAAGATTTTTAATACCGTTTCAGCGGCAGGGGCAATCGTTGTTGTACATCGATGCAAATGAATATTCATTCTGATCGATCGTAGAATAATTAAAACAGACGGTGGAAATGAATTCGGGAACAGAAGGGAACACTGGCGTCCGTTTGGAAACGCTGCAACGGCCACCGAGGTGAGTTGAGAGCGCCACATCTTGACAGCAGCTAGAGATGTAAACTCCCTTCTCAATCAGATGTGATTGAGTTGGTTGAATAACATTGCATGGATGTTAATATTAAGTTGATGCTAATGCAAAAATTCTGAAAGTTCGATCAGCTGGAATCCGGTCTTCCGGTCAAAAAACCAGTCATAATCCCGATTTCATGATGTGTAGTCTTAATAAAAGAATCAAATAAAACGATAATTTTTGTGATCGTTGAAGGTAACAAAAAAGATTCTAAGCACACTTCACATATGCAGCAACAAATCACACTGTGGTTAAGGTCCTTTTAATATTTAAAATTGAGATGTGCGCCCCATGTAGCCCGGCCTTAAGACATTTCTTCCTGTCTTACCTTCACTTGAATTTAGTTTTTTACATTTAGGTAATGAGTTACCTTTTGTGATATTTCTGGTGAGGAAATGTAAAGGAAAATGTGCACCTGTATCGCTGGTCCGTTTGCTACTTTTTTTCTGTTAGTTATTACAATAATTCTAGCAGTTCTTGCAGTTTCGTGATTGTCGAGCAGTTTTTTTATTTATGACCCAGTCTTAGTTTCCTTTTGTGAAGTTCAAGCATAATTTAAATATCAATGCTCGAAAAAAAAACTTCCTATTTGTACCGCGTGCTTCAGCAGAAAGCTTGTAACAGAACGTCAAGAATAAATAATTATATATTAATTGAATCAATTCAATCAATCAATACAGACTTTACATTACTAGACATTGCAAATAGTTTTTGTTTGCTGGTCTACACAATCAATATCAATAATGCCTGCCTTTGGGAAAATAAACGCTTAGATCTTTCTGTGACTTTTAAAACTTACTACAACATGGTGATAAGTATTTCAAAAATGGAAATGGATCTACGTCCAGACTCTGTAGTAGTAGTAGTAGTAGTAGTAGTAGTAGTAGTACATTAATTTTGTTATTGAAAACACATATTTGTAAGTGATATGACTCTTAAACCAGTTACATTCATTGGTTGGATTCATATTCTTTCCTCATTGATAGAAACAATTTTTAAAATAAAAAATATATATATTGAAACAAAAAAATTAAAAAAAATATTAATTTTGAAGAATAAGGAAAAAACGACTCTTGAACGTCCAGACTCTGTACAAGTCGTCACGTTTACCATTATATCACACCATCGAACCGCAATATAGATAGTGCAAAAATACATATCAACACGTATGATGTTCCGTGTTGTTGCTTTATTGTTATTTCTAGCTCATGTATTCTTAGAATTACTTAATTTCTTCATAGCTGAATTGGTAAAACCGATCTGAATGCCTTTGAGATACATTTTAAAACCAATTTCGAGCCATACATATTTTTGAAGAAAAGCTAACACACTTAACATAACCATACAAAAATATCCAGTTTAATTATTTCAATCAAGCGCATCAGCAAAGGAACCATGTTTGGGCAAACATCAGCTAACAGACTTGCTCTTGATTAAGTTCACAATATCAGGCAATTGACGATCCGTACACAAACGCATCCTTACCCTTTTTTCTCTCTATTTTGTAACAGTTTACTCACTTCGATTAATCGTTCCCGTAAGAGCGGTAATTAATTACCAAATAAATCAGAAGGCAAATTTACGAATCAAATTAACACGTCTAATACCTCCATTATCTTCAACGGCATCGTCCCCGGCAAGACTAATGAAGATCTTGTCACTTGCTGGAAAGGAAACACTGTGTGCGATTGTATTTTTTTTTTACTTTACGTTCCGTTTTGGCAAAAACCATTAAATCGGAAATGTAAATACATTCACACTCCAACAGAAAAAGCAACGCTATGATAAAAAAAAGAGTGCGCACACTTTAAATAAAGGATTCGAACGGAGCAGAGATTCCGTTGCGCCATCGGCAGAATGTCAAACATTCGCCCGCCATCGTTCTCCAATACCTTTGACGGAGCGAAGAAAAGCGTTTGACTTCCGTGCAATTTCAATTATCGCCGCCATCTTCTTCCGGCAAAAGGGAACCGACACTCTCCACCGCCACCTTGCTACAATCCCCGGTACCGGTGAGATTTTTATCATTCGCTAAAAGAAATGAAAAATACCCAATAGGATTCCAGAGACATTCTTCGACTTTCTTTCTCCGCTCCGCTCAGGAGCAAACGGAGGCGCTACACCAGCAGACAGGTCTAGTTGTTTCATTGCAATATCGCTGCAGTGAGGGAGAGGGAGGGGAGAGGGGAATGGAAGTAGAGAAAGGATGCCAAACAGTTCGCTCGCTACGCCAACAAGTCCTTAACGAGTCGTTGATGAAACGTTTGAAGTGTGAGGAACCGGGAAGATCACGACGCTGAACGGATGGACGGAACGGAGCAACGTGACAGTTGGCGGGAGAAAAAGCAAACAAGCTGTCGGATGCGGAACACGGTGGTGCAAAAACTATACTCTTTTATTCTTCGCTGTCAAACAACTAGTCCCTGTCCCTGTCCCATCCGAAAGAATCCTAGGCACTCCCCAGGACTCATTGCCGAATAGATTTCGGTTCGATTAAGAGTGACATTTCCTTTCCATCTTGCCATCCATCACGTGGGAAAAGCAAAGGAACCGACTGGTGACAACTGGTAGGGATCAAACGCACGGTAGTGGAGACGGGGGGGGGGGGGGGGAGACGATTGGATGAAGGACATGCGTTTTTATTTTCCTTGTGTTGCATTTATATTTAACTCCAACGACTTCGAGCTGCTTTCTTCCCGCCTCACAATGGTCTACCACTGAGTAACAGGGAGGACATTAAAGATATGAACCATAGTTCCGTTGTTCATTTTACTTGGTTATATATTCATATAACATATAATGTTGCATAGATTTGTGCATGCAAAATTATATTTCCAATTTTATTAAAATTATTATACATTTCCGATTTTATTTTATTCACACTTACACTTAGCGGTACATTTCTGTAAAAACATTTGAAATAGCTGTGATTGTGTTTTAATAGGATATGTTGATTTTTATAAAATTTACTATTTTTTTATAACAATTTTTTTTAAATTCGATTATTTCTTTTAACATAATATGGTCTTTAACTTTATATTACATTGGTAACACTGTTACAGGAAGGAAATATACAATCAAAGTAACAAAGCGTAGATTTTTTAATCCATCCTTATACTCTATATGATATATTTAAATCATCACCAAAACAAGTAAATACTTCTTCCATTCGTCCATAAACACCTAGAACAAGCTATTTCAATTTATAATTAATATTGCTCGAAGAAGGGTGACCAGTGGCTGCAGAACTTAATGAAACGTATATGTATTCAAGAAATTTTTGTAGCATTATCGTTCAAAGATTTGAGAAAAGAAATTCGAGTTTTGCAGAGTTAATTATTACGATTTGTTCAACCCTCTCTCTTTAAAATAAAAAAAAAAACTTATGCTTTGACTCATAAAAACCATCTTTAAGATGTATACTTTCTTATGAATCCATTTTTTAACTGAAATATTATCGAAATGGTAATGACATGTAATTATTGAGGCGCGTGCATATCTCAATTTAAAAACAGTTTCAATAGTTTAAATTCTACGTAGGTTTTCAATGCTATGTTCAATTCCACTAGAATTGTTGCTTAGTCTGATGAATGGAAATAAGTTACTTTCAGTGAGTGATAATACTTTTTGAATTCTAAGTATTTAGTGCTTTGTACAAATTAAGTTGCATTTAAAATTTTACTAAATAACAAATTTCATCTAGCAATATGCCCTGTCCGTTACTAGGGAATAAAAAAATCGGCTTAATGTCCGCGCCCTGTACCATCGTGCGGGCCCTGGATGAAAAATTTTCTTCTCTCCAAACAAATGCTTGCGGGGTTGGCAACGTTGAGCCCACGAGGAGGTGCGGAGTAGGGGAACCAAATCCAAAACATCCAATCCTCCCAAAACACCCCCACGCCCCCCACGCCCCCGGACTCATCCCACTGTCACACGACTTACGATTACTTTTTCCACCGGAGATGGACGAGTTTCCTTCGTTTCCTCGATTCCGGATGGTATAAAATGAATGAAACACATTCAGACAACCGGAACCGTCACTAGCATCCTCCGGGAAGGGCGGGCTAGCGGTTGCGGGAGCCGTAAGGTGACGGGATCGGGATTCGCACCGCACGGAAGAACCTTGGTAAATATTTAACGAGTCACGCACTTGTTACTTTCGATTAGATTTTATGAAGTCCCGAAGACTGAAGAAGCTACCCACTCGGTCTTAAAGTTCTCGGCAGCCTCCAAAAACGCATTAGACACAGCCGTGGGTGCGGAGGGAAAGGGAGGAGGCTGCGGTGCCACTCTTACATCAGATGGCGCCGCTGGCGCTGACCGGCTCGCGTTTGGTAGGAAGAAGGAAGTACGCCCCGAAAAACCACTCGAAGGCTCATAACGTTGATTGATGGATTTTTGAGCGACTTCAAGTGGAGCGATCCGGAGACGATCGAACACGTTGAAGAGAGAGAGAGTGGGAGAGAGAAAGAGAGAGAGAGAGAGAGAGAGAAAAAAACGATCAACCATACGAAGGGAAACTAAAAATCAGATACATCAGAAATCTGGCCGAATCTGGATAGCCAAACTGACCACAGTTTCGTATATGTGTTGCGTTTTGGAAGTGAGGCCCTTTTCGGAACGGTTTTGGAAGAGATCCTTGTGCGCCGAGTGCGCCTGATAGTCTCCGACCGAATGCTTGGACGGTTATGATGACGATGATCGATGCTCTCTTGACACATCCACGACCACTTGTGGACGACCCTCGTCGCACCGTCTGTCGGTGTGAAGGATGGCAAAGGATGAAAAAGGGAAGGAACACGAAACATCGTGCAAAACATTCGTAACAGAACATAACCACACGCTTTTACACCTGAGCTTGTTCGTTCGGGTTTATCAATTTGTACCTTTGTGCCCTTGTTTTTCTTGCTTGGCCGGGTTATGACTTAACATATGTTTTTATTTTCCACCTGTCCACTTACCAGATGAACACGAGTAGACAATAGCAAAGTTGATGTTTTTAAACATCACACACAATTCCACTGCGTTCTAATGAATCTGATTAGAAGAGATAGAAAGAGTTGTTCTCAAAACATAATACATGTTCTGTCAACCTGGAACCGATCCTTCCTTCTATAGGGAGCATGATTTTTTTTTTTGTGTATGTTAAAGCCAAGCAAGATTATCTTTAATCGCGAGAAAAGTGTGAACACAACGAGGAGAAAATAAATTAATGAAAATTACACCATTTCCATTCGCAGCAAACAGGCTCATTTTTCCCTCTCAAAAGCACATTAACATGCCTTTCCTGCTCGTCGTCTTTGTGTTATTTTCTATCACGTAGGAAATTATCATTCATTTTACAGATGCAGAAGAGCCGAAAAACTAATTCTATCTGGCCGGGAAGATCACCGAAAACATCCACGGAAAGACTGTGAACCAGTGGGCGCAAGAAGTGGACTCCGTCTGCAACAAGAAACAAAACAAAAAAACACCCAGACCTCCTCTGCCACCCCTCCCCCTTCCCTCCTCCTAAGGCGCGTGGTGGGTCAGACACGTCCATCCATCAGGCGGGGCCGGGTGTGCTCCATTGTGTGCCGTTGTGCCCGGGTCCGCCTCTATTAATGATGATTTCGTACGCTTGTTTGTTACTGCGCCCTCGGTCCGCCAAGATGGGATTTCGACGACAGGCGAAACGCTCGTTAGGCGCAGTCCCGGCCCCATCCCTGAATGGGGTAATGAGATTCAAGTTCCTACGTGTCTAGGAGAGCACTTCCCCCCTTACGGTTGTCCGTCACCGTGGAGATCAATCAAACTTACAGCAAGCATCGTAGCGATTCTTCGGCATCGGAATCGGTGGCGGACGTGGTGGTGAGTGTGGCTCATGATTGATTTCACTGCTTCACGCAAGCACCGCTTCGCTTCCACCGCACGCACGTTATTGTTAGCCAGTGGGATGCCCCTGAGAGTAAGATTTTACGTCTTGCAACACTCGCACACACAACTCTGAACGAGGCTAATCAGTTTTATCTTCTCTCGGTATGCACGATAGGTAGAATTTTGATCAAAATAATTCCAACGTCATGAAGTCTGGCCGTTGCGTTGGAATTTCGATGAGGCAGGATGACTCTAGCAAAAGCGGAGAGACTCCGCTACCCTGCTTAGAAGACTTCAAAGTTGGGTTATAGAACCTCCCCGGCTTCACACCTTTTGATGGTCACTTCAAGGCCCAATGGAAGCCCCATGTCAGCAAGCAACACTAACATTACCCTGCTGTCACAATTCTAGGGAACTATTTACGCCGCCATCAAGTTATGAGTAAACGAAAGAATAAAATGTAACATTTCTTTGGCTCCTGATTTCCACCTCCTGCTTATGCTCAGCGATGAGCAGAGACTCCAAAGGGATGGTGTGCATAACTTTACCCAAACATACCCATCCATTCACCGTGGAAACTCCATGGAAATCTCTCCGCCCTAACATGCATCCCTGGCCCAGCAGCACTTATCTCTCCAGCACTAGCGAAAAGTTTATCTTTTGCTCGTCGCGAAAGTGAAAGTTGCAGCGTTCCGCTCCTTCCAAGTGTGGTAAAAGGCTCAACGATAGTTATCAGAAAGTCAGCTGACAGTACAAGCTGCTGGAGTGAGGCTTTAGTGGAATAAGAAGCGGCAAGATTACAACCCCAGCGGAGGGCTGTAGTTTGGAAAGATCGCTCCAAGTGAACCAAAACAAGGAGATGAAGATGGACAGGGTTTTATCGTGCGGCGAACTTTAGCAGCTGCTGGAGAGCACGCCCAAGAACGAATGTTGGGGAAACTAGTTTTTTTTTCACTCTCACACTGGATGGCTGAAGGGGAATGAAACGGAACGCGCTGGAAGACTTGAGTGACGCTAGCAAAGTACCAAAACGAAACGAGAAGGGAAACGGTGCTCTATGGTAAAGTTTTTCGCTATGATTCTTTTCCTACCCGTTTGGCTGTCGCTGTCGGAGCGAATTGAGAGGTTACGTGTGTGGCACGGTGGAAAACAAGATAGAGAGCGCCAACTTTCTACAAACACACAGCCAACTTTATTGAAAAATCCTTACCGTGCATGTAGAGAGGTGCTTTAATAAAGTTTCGTCCTGCGCCCTGCCAAAGTCATCCTGGTGCCCCCGGTGGGTCGCCTGGAATTTCACCTCCGCTGTTTGGCTCGATGCACACGATTGCGTTTTATGAAACAATGAATTTTAGCTATGCATGGCTGCCGTGTCGCTGTTGTTCGGTTCCAGGACAACACGGAAGGGCCAAACTTTACGACGTCCCGTTTCACCGTTCCCTGCCATCGATCTGCCTTGTAGTTAATATACATTTTCCTTACCACATCACACGCACACACGGTCTGTACGGCGCAAAAGAAACGCCAACCAGCAGAAGAAGGACCCCCGCTCGTTGACAGTTTTTTAAACACCATCTTACCCGGCGTCGTGGCCTGAGGCCGGCGGAAAAGATTATGGAGGTTCAACCCATTCAGCTCTACCCTCTTCGCTTTGCGACTGCACAGGATCGTTGAAGGATTTTTAATGTTTTTAATCTGCCAGCAAATGGGTGTCGTTCTCGCTCCGCAATGTCTGAGGCCTGTTGTACACGGACTAGGAAGTAGGAAGGTTTTTTCGGAAGACCGTAAGCATATAAAAAAAGGGGGAAAGCGGTTTGTTTGTGTCGCAGCAGTGATAGCACCGAGGGTGATAGCTTGTGCAAATGAGCTGGTACTGCCGGTGTCGATGGTGTCGATGCTGCCGAGATCGCACGCACGATCCGCAGCGTCAATCGTGTAGAACGCGGCCGAAATTTGTCCGATGGCGGCGCAGTGATGTCTCGTTTTTATTTAATCCAATGACTGTCAAGCGTAATGAGAATGAGATTAGAGGGAGCTTGGTGCAAGGGGAAATGATTGTGCTGTTTTGTTTTTAAAACCTCCCATACAGCACGGGTAAGTAATCACGATGAGAAGAGAAATAGTTTATGAATAGATTGTAACAACTGATTTAGGTGCAGAAAATTGAGAATTTTGTTGCACAAGAACCCTTACTGGTTTTATTTTTTTTAAAGTAATACTTTTCTATCATAGCTCTCGTTTCAAAACTATACACAAACTAAAAATAACACAAAAATAAAATGAAAAGTTTATAAAAATTAATCTAAACCAGGAAACGAAAAGGAATTTTAAATATTACTTTTAGTAATTCAGCTAACGTAAACCTTCATAATAATCTTATTTCTATACATGAACTGTACACATCAAAGAACACATTGAGACACTGTAAAGACGAAAAACCTTAGATCTGTCTTTATCCAAGTTGTACCTCATACAACTAACGTGGATTTGAAGCTACAGGGATTTACAGGATTTTCCACTCCTAAAAACAACTGTCCAAATTTTTTAAACGATGTGCGATTTGGAAAACACAATTGTCAACTACTTAAGCACAAGTCAAGCCGCTTTCGGTACACTGTTCATTTCATTTAAACAATTGTCTACTTCGATTGAACAAACGTCAAATTCGGACGAAAGGTTCCGGTTCCACTCTGGAATCCCTTCCGCAACCGAGAGACCTACGCTGCCCTCGGACTAGTATGCTCCTCGGTTAGCTTGACAGTCTACGTGATCGAAGGGATCGTTTGCCTTTCGGATGGCTTTCGGACATTTAAAATAATTATCCAGAGCCTTTCGGGTTAAGACCTTTCTTTCCTTTATGTTTTTGGAGACTTTGAGTCGAGAATTGCGTCTTTTTTAATAGAGTCTTTGTGCCGTCAGATAGAGAATTTGCCACGATCTATGAGAACGGTGCGAGTAAAACGCGATTCTTTGGCTCAACATTATAATTATTATGTTTCAATTTCCACACTATCCCTCACGAGCACTTCTTACGCAACTCAGCGCTTATCCAGGTTTAGTATATAACTTGTAACCGCAAGTATATAAAATGGCTTTCATAAAAACATATTTTATTTTGCTAGTTGAAACATTTATTTTCCAGTACGTCACATCCTGAAATTCCTATAAGAGTATGTATGTATGAGTAGAATCCAACTAGCAATTTTCTGCAACGCAAGCTGGGAAAATTGTGAAAGACAATGACTGACTTGAAGAAACTTTTATATTTTTTTCTTTAGGCGTTCTAAAGTGCGTTTCGTTTTTTTTTTTTAAATTCACTTTAAGCTGACACCCCTGCCACCACCGAGCAGCCAACCAAAAAAAAAACCTACAACACACTGGCACACGGCGGGTCAGGAAGGGATGGGAAAAACACCACCCGCTTCCGAAAGCATAACGCCCGCGCGAATGTGTGTGCGAATGTGTGAAGTGCTGGTGTGTGTGTGGGGCAGGGAATCATGTGGCAGGGGGTTGGCAAGACGCACTACATCCGGAACCGTCGCCGGTGTGGTTCGAGGTGGTGATGCAAAGGGTACATACAACATGATGGGCAAGGCATTTTCCGCGATTTTCGTCTTCGTCCTTTCGCCGTGCCTGTTCCGTTATCATCATCGCCGCATTCGCTCGCTTCCATCCCGTTCGCTAATCCTCCAGCGCGTAGCAGGAAAGGCAATTGCCAACTTGAGCGACAAAAAATGGAAATTCCACCTCCCGCCCACGCCGACCCGGTTGCAAACGCGGTTCGAGTGCGTTTTTTTCACTTCGCTATTTCAAGACGCACTGCACCGTCTCGCTCTTGCACGCGTACATTTTTTTTCATTTTTCTTTCCGCCGTTTGAGATTGCTTAAGGAGAGAAAGAGAGACAACTCAACCAACCGATACAAGAGTGAAGGATAGAGTGAGATACGAAAACATTCATCATCAGCTGTTATTTGAGCGCACGAAGCGCATGAGTGCTGATTTCGCCCGAGGGGCATATTTTTTCCGCCGTGGATGAAACGATCTCTCCATCTCTGTTTCGCCACCGTGCAAGTGGCTGCATCTCTGTCACTCTTGAGTGACCGCAAACGAGGAGAGCGCACTCTCTCGCAAACACGAAGCGCTCTCTCACGAAGTGGGGTCTTCTGTCGCTTTCTCCCTCGCTCATAATTTTCATTTTTAGCTATAAAATTATGTAGAATTGTTAAAATATAACCAAAATAAAACAAAATTGATTAAAAATTTCAAACAAATAAATAAATAAATTATAATAAAGCCTTCAACTCATCGTATTTGCTAATTCATTTTAATCTCCTTTCATCGCTCTCTCTCTCTCAGTCTCTCTCTCGCTTTTGGTCGGAAATTGTTCGTACACTCGCGCTCGACCTCGCATCTCGGCAGTGCGCGTTTCGGCGGACGCTCAGTTCTCATTGACCTGTGAAAGTGAACGGAGACGCGTGTTTTCGCCAACCGTTTCGAAGTAGTGCGGAGTTACGTGTACGCTTCTACGCTTCCAAATCGTAAAACTAAACCTTGAACAAGCAAAGAACTGTGAATACGCAGATTGAACGAGTTTCGAAAGCAACACAAATTTTGCCATCACCTCGAAACTCATTCCGTAGCAGCAAACTGCGCAGTTTGAAGGAGTTAAATCTTTGTCGAAAAAAGAATAAAGTGTTTCGAGTGATTTTGTGCATGCAATCGCGTTGTGAGTAGCCAGTGTGTGCAAAAAAAAACCTGGCGCTGGCAATCAGTGTGCGCTGTGTTGTGCTATTCTGTGACCAAAAATCGAAAAAGCTGTCTAGTGATTGAATCGTAGTGAAGCGCACAGTTTTACCAGCCATAAACCAGCAGTTAGCAGCAGCAGCAGCAGCAGCAACAGCTTCACTACCATAGCGCACCACACTTTGTGTGAAGCATAGAAGAAGGGAAGAAAAAAGTGAGATTAAAATAAATCCATTGCTGGTCCCCTTCGTGGGTTCGGTTGTCTTTGCGTTTGCTTCGATGCTTGCTGGCCCTGACTGCACAAGAGTGCGTCGAGTGTGCAACCGAAATCTTAGCAGGCCGTGGTAGCAGGCCCACCAACACACACCAAAAATCGGGAAGGGAAGGCGCAGCAGTGAGTGTGTAACAGGAAGCAAACCTTCGCACAGTGTTTTACGCGTGGTACGACAGAAAGAAAGAAAATTTGTGCTGTGAAAATAGAAGGCAAAGTAGATTGATTTGTGCCAAATTGGAAGAAAAAAATCATCGTCCAGAGTGAAAATCTCACCCGAAAACCGTCATTGTTCCGCCCGAGGCCTACTGTGCTGTGTTGGTACGAGTGTGAAAGGCTCTTCTGGTGTAATACACGGGTACAAGATCCGTGCTGTTGTGTGACGTATCCCTGAAAAGGATCATCTCGCACACACAGCCGCTGCTTTGCGTGCGTGCTGTTAAGAATTTCAAGTGACGAGTGGGTGTGTGTGTGTGCTTGCGTGTAAACGCTTCTTAAGGCCTCTCGGTGTGTGCTCCGGTAAAAAGTGACGACAGTGGAATTTGTGTTTTAAAGTACAGCGAAGTGAGAAGGTGTCATCCGGGGGCACTGGAAAAAAAAGTTTGCATTTTTGCCTCCTTCGATTTTTTCACACGTGGCAGCGGAATGACTACAAATGAAAGCATTTGCGCTGGAAAAGGTAAACCTTCCTCTTCTTTCCTCATTTGCTTTACTCACCTCGGACGGAAGGAAAATTAAATCAGCAGAAGCAGCAGCAGCAATTGACTTCCAATCTGTTCACCCTACACGACATTTTCATGTTTTGTTGCTGTTGTGCGATAAAATTGATAAATTGATTTTTTCTTTCCATTTCGGCGACGGGTTTTGATGTGCAGTCGAAAATGGTTGATGGAAATATGTGCGCAGTGCTTGTTTCTGAGCAGTTCGGTTGTTTGCTCGCTCACAACATCAAAGTGTGTGGTTTTCTGATAGGCTTCCGCCAACGCCTCTCTTTTTAGACGCGGCGGCGGCGGCGGCGGCAACAGCTCTACAGTGGCTCCCACGGGCACGGGAAACTTGCTGTGATGTTTGGGTTGGTGGGTTGAAAAACAAAAGGTTGGGAGGTGAGGTGCTTTGATCAAAGTTTCGCCGATGCCGCACACAACGCCGTATATCGCGCTCCGTCATCAACATCATCACCGTCATCATCGTGTGTGTGTTTTGGCTCTGGTGGCTGTGCTGCGCTGTTATCTCATCGACAAAGGTCGTTTTTCTTTAATACCGCCGCCCATCGGTGCTGTATAGCTGCTGTGTTGTGCGGTGCGATGTGGTCGAGCGATGGGCGGCATGTTACCAGAATGTGCGCATATAGCCCCCCCCAAAGAGGAACAGAAAATCATTGAGCCGAAAACAAAACAATATTGTGTGTGCGGGACGGGAAAAGGAAGAGCGAGGGCGCGGCAGTGGCTGGGTGGTGATGGGTGGTTTCATTTTCCTTTGCTTGTTCTTTTTTTTCGCGTGCACTATTCCGCTGACAGATGGACACTTTTTTTGGAGGCCAAATGGACGTTTCGGTTGTTTGGAGAAACGCACACTGAAGAAAAAGAAAAACGGACAAACTCAATCAAAAGGCGACGAGGTCATGACGATGTTGTTTGGGTGGGTAGATTGCATCGAAGTAGGCTTGAATTTCAAACTTTTCCAAAGTTCCGGTCCGTTACAGCTCTACATTGTTTGGTGCTGGAACGGCAACCCTACAACCCTAATTTGCTACAAGATCATGTTGTAACACGTTATCCATCTTCCTTACCTTGATGGAACCCTTTGGCTCGTACTCACCTTATTGCGGGCACGCACAATCGTCATCGCGGTGTCCTCTCACCTGAGATTTGTGCCACAAATGAGAGCATTATTAAGCGCGCACCTGTAGTGCGTGTGTGTGTGTGCCCCATGGTTATTCGCTACCGTGACACAGTGTGTGACGTCACGGTAAGCCCTCTCATCGGGGCAGATTGGCTGCGGGTAGAGATTGACGGCACCACCGCCGCTGCCGCTGTATCAAAACAAACGAACTCACATCCGCGCGCGCGACGATGCGCTCACATCTTGCGTACGGGGGTTTCGCGCTTCGCTCCCTTATTTCGGGGCCGGCTGCAAATAATAACAATGATTCGCCCGAAAAGCCCTTCCCCTTGTTCGGTGGGGGAGGGGGAGCGGGAGAGGAGCCGAGGGGGAGGGGGAATTAAAAACCACCTGTTTGTTTTTCTGTATCTCGTTTTTGGCCGGCCCAACCGAAAGGTGTGTCACGTCGGCTGTTGTTGAGCGGCCAAACTTAAAATTGGCGTTTCTCGCGCGGGTCCTTCGGTTTTGCATCATGTTTGACTTGCTTTAACTTTTTGTGTTCATTGTGTGTTTTTTGCAAGGTCCTAATTTAGATACAGGTTAGAAGGTGGAAGGGAAAGTTAAATCATGACGGTGATGATGATAATCCAACCTTCATCACTGCTGTTCCTTTGCAGTGTGCAGAGTGGTGGAACGGAAGCAGTTTCTATTAAGAACGGAACGGCATGAGAACCCTCCTAAACGAGGTTATGCAAAATGATGATGAAAGGTTGTTATACATTATTGTGTACATTACATTTTGTTCTTGTTTTAAGAGGTGACTTTGTTTTGAAGGCATTTAGCGTTGCTCGAATTTCCTCTTGTATGAATCTTTTCATATTTTAGCAAAACTGTCTATTTTAACCTAATTCAAGTTGTTTTTTTATTTATTACTATTCATTATTTTTTGTCACACTGGCAAATACATTAAGATTAGCATCCAAGCAAGATTATCAAAAATGACGGCAAGGAACATGTATTGAAACACAAATTGACATGCTGACAATAGACAATATAACATGATTTTTTTTTATATATATCCTTAATAGCATTTGGGAATTCAACACAAGAAGAGCAAATACACATATATGTGTCAGCCCATTTTATAAAGATTTTATGTAAATTATTAGTGTGTTGGCCATGTTGCTCAAGCTCCAAAGATAAGCTCCAAACATTAGCCAATCCCTCAAACAAATAATTAACACTTGATGGAGATTATATTTTGATCGAATCTAGATTAGTTCCCATCGTTGCATCGAAGGATACGCTAACGAACCTGAACAGTTCGGAACGAAATTTCCTTTACTGCTAAGAAGTAAACCGCTTGTGTTGTCGCTGATTGTTCTAGAAGATCTCGTCTCACCGTTGATTGGCCTGGACGTACCGGTGGTCGATGGAAATTGGTTTTTCTTACCGCGCTCGATTGCGTTCGGAAAAGAAGCTCACCCCGTATGCTTCATACCGGTGGCTGCGACGACCCTTCCTTTCCAGCGTTCGGGTAATTGTACACCACACACGGCAGGGCAAGCAGTTGCAATTACATTCCATCGACGTTATCTCTCACCCGTGTGTTGACAACACTTGCCGATTTGTGTCCATTTTTCCACATGCCCTCGTCGTCAGCGCCATCCACCTGGGGGAAAGATATAATTTTAACTTCCCGACCATATCTCGCCGTTTCCCCTTGTTTTTTTTTTTTGGGTTTCTCGCCCTGTTTTCCACTCGATCGCTGGGAAAAGATACCGTGGCGTGCTTCTTGGGCGTTTGGGACGCTTTATCGAGTGCATCGCTCGGTTGCTGCATGTGTGTAAATAAGCAGTGGCGTGGACCAGCACGACGAGATGCAGATAGTTATGCTTTGAAATTCGAACTGTAGGTTCCGGATGGGATGCGTTCGGTTGAAATTCTACGTTAAGGGGGAATCGGTGCGGTATCTTTTTAATAGGATAGAACATTTAGAAGGGATTTATGAGCGGTATGTTGGTTATTGAATTGAAGACACGCTGCAAACCCGTTATCAGATCTTGAAGTATTATTTTTGGAATGATTCTGACAAAATATTCTCTTAACCAACCCACAAACGTTGGAAGAAAACATTTTGTGAAAAAATAAACAAAAATGCAAAGAAGTGACCAAGGGAACCGCAAATATTCGCTCTCTCTCTCTCTCACTCTCTCTCTCTCTCTATCTCTCTCTCTTCCATCGAGTCCTATTTTTACCTGAAAACTTGGTGCCAACCCAGAATCCCTTAGCGAACCCTTGCTACTGCGACGACCCGCAAGAGGACGCGTTCGGCACAAAAATCTCTAATTGACAGCTTAACATAACTTCGCTCGCTTGAAATGTCGATCCCCCGGCAGCGCTCCCGTAACGAGGCTGTCGAAAAATCTACCCCGCCGGCGAACGAAAGGACGCTTCCTTCTCAATCAATGTTCATTACGCCTTGCCGGGGGTCTCGTGGAAACCCTTGGCAGCAGATTTTTCCTTTCCAAACCACGAACTCTCTCTCTCTCTCTCTCTCTCTCTCTCTCTCTCTTTCACGGGTTTTGTGAACCCAAATCAATGATGGGACCGTGTCTTTTTTTCCTTCCTTCCTTCCTTCCTTCCGCTTCCTGCTAGACTGTTTGTCTGCCGGTGGGAAAAAGGCGAAACTGTTCATCCGTTCCCGACGAAGATCCCTGGCATCCGTGGCGCGCTTTGTCCCTTTAATACTTCGGAAGGCCTCCAGAACCGGGTGCAGTGGCCGGAAACGCGTACAGCGAAAAAGGGTGCCATTGGCCTTAATTTTTTTTTTTTTGATAATGGAAAACAGTTCCGTTCTTAGCGATGAAAACTCGCCCGCCGCTCGAAAGAAGCTTCGTACAAAATTGATACCAATTTCCTTCACCAAGATGTGCATCTCGTCGTCAACCCGTCACTAATATGATCTTGGTTCTCTGGCTCTCTGGCTGGAATTAATACAAGCACGAAATAGATTCTCCGATTACCATATGGGTCACTTCATTGAGGGAGCTGTAGTGGAGTTAGGGGCAAATTTGTGCCACTTTAAGCGAATCTTCAATCCACTGAACTATAATCCTCTGGATAATCGCTTATTTTACCGCTATTGAAATTTTGAGCAGTGACAAATATAAATGTTCCTTTAAATTACTTTAATAATTATTCAAAGTTATAAAATCGAAGAAAAATGGAAATTATTTCATGGCTAACTCGGAAATCTTATGCTCTGTGTCAGT
>KB671552.1:37608-94322 GCA_000349105.1 Anopheles epiroticus | reverse complement strand
ATGGATTAATGGATAAATATTCACGAACTTGCATTACCCTAAATATAGGTGATGCAAGTGAAGCTAATTATAAAATCTATTTTGTAATATGTTAGGTGACTTATTTGCCCCCATTTCTCTTTCCTGCAACTATCGGCACCAAATCTGCCTTTCGTTCGTCAACCGCGCCTATATGCCTATTCATGTGTGCGTGTTCTCTCTGCACGGATGCAATCCATCTGACGAGGCCGGTAACATACACAAAACCGAGCCTTTTTTAGTAGAAGGGCGCACGCAGTTGGGGCGGCAGTGTTTACTTCATTTTGGAAAATTTATCGCCAAATCGAAAACCAAATACCGGAATCTCGCCATTCCGGTCGGCCAAATGTGATGGTATGTGTGTGTGTGTGTGTGTATGTTTTGCTCCGAACGGTGATGCAGAATTTATGCCTTTCGGTCGATATTTTCGGTCAGCCGTCCAGGGCCCCTCTCAGCCGAGGCTGGCTGATCTCATCGATTCCATTCGCTCCGAAATTACGCTACGGGTAAAGTCGGGTAGGGAAGGGAAAGAATTGGCGATGGGTCGCCGAAAGCTATCCTAGTAGCGGCAGCACTGGCGATGAAGGAAGCTGTCCGGTGATCGGCCCCGGCGATGTGTTGAGGCCTCTCCGACCGGGGGGAAAGCTCATGAATATTCGAGCAAATGGCAGGTTTTTTTTTGTCGAGCTTCCTTGGTATATGGGCATCAGTTTCAGCTGATTTTCGGTACGTTCAAATCCAGGCAGCGGTAGTGCAAGAACCCGAAAGAAAAACAACTCCTCCAGCATTGCCCAATCGCCCACTCGGCGGGAAAGAAGGTCAAGGAACTGCGGGCGTGGTGGGCACCATCCAGTAGCTCTAACTCGGTGTTGTAAGAAGAAATGGGGAAGGAACGGCGAAAGCCTTAGAGAAATTGCATTCGGCAGGCAAATGAGATTCTTTTTTATAGGTTTTGTACATACACATTCGGAAAAGTTGAACGATGTAGAGAGCGAGAAGGAGTTGATAAAAAGCGACTGCTGCTGCTGCTGTTTTGTGTGTTGTCAGCTTTAAAGATTTTATCGATGGGCAAGGTTGGCCCCTCTCGCTCTCCACCATGGGTCCTAAAGATATGTTAAAGAGAGCAGTAAGAAACGAAAAGAAAAGAAAAGGTGGTTTGCCTAAGAGGGGCAGAATCGCTGCTGCTCGGTGATTGATGGGGAAATTTGTATGGAAATGTGCAGCAGCAGCAACGTCGTCTGAGAAGTTTCTTTCTTTCTCTTCCTTTTGCTCTATTTTCGGATAACGAACGTGACTCCCAGCGATGTGTTTTCATGTTCTAAAACCATGCTGGGGTCGTAAATATGCATATTAAAGCTACGCAAGATTTTGCTACCAGCTGAAGCGATAAGGCGAGATTGAAAAGGCTTTGGGTTTTGGTGTCTATGTCCACATGATGGCCGTTTTTGTGTGTATTAAATTTACATTACTATTAGCTAGAAACTGTCGTGCTTTTTCGACTGTTAACGATCACACACCGCAAACCTTGCTCTGTGCAAACTGAAACGTTTGTTGTAGTGGAATTTTCTTCCCCAAGGGTGTTTAAACTTTTAAACAATGTCCGCGTGCAGCCCGGGATGGAAGAGAGAATTCGTTCGTGCTGTGCACATGATAATTTCTTATGTACATCTAAATCTAAACACATTTGCCCTGTGTGAAGATGAGCTGTGGTGTGTCGGCCATGGCTTTTCGAAAATAAGGTTAGATTACTATTAAATGCTTCTTTTGTTTCGTTTTTTTTATAGAAAAGGCAAAAGATTTATGACAAAAGAGGCGATAAATTAAAAATTTCTCTTTCTTGAGAAGGAGCAATAAACGAAAAAAAGGAAACGGAAAGGAGAAAAACGCTGAACCAGAGAGAATAGTTGTACCGTCGCCGCCTGCTTTGGTTTGAGGAGTGATGTATCTTTATTAGATTTCGGCAAACTGATCCTTTCCTCTCGGAGAGCGGGGACACGGAACTGTCCGGGTTTTATGCACCATCTCGAAACTGGCCACAGTATCCGAGATACGGGTTCCAAGATTTCTCCGAAAGGTTAATGGCGGCTCCGGGACTCCAAGCCGTCGCTGGGACAGAATGGTACGGGATTGTCGCGGCTGTCACTGTTTAATGCGTTTATTTTCTTCCTTCCTCCATCTGTGCTTAAAATTTCGCGAAAAAATGGCTCAAGTTTCCGATAGTTTGTCGCTTTTGCGTTGCACAGCGTTTGAACGCGATCTGAAACTGGTTTGCAAAAATACTTACAGAAAGCCAGTGGTCGGCAAAGACTGGCCGGCGTTAGCTCCGTTGTATGAGCCTTGTTATCCCATGCCGAAACGTTGCAGACGTTCGATTGGATTTTTTAAGGTAATCCGATTAGTAATCTTTAAATAAAAGTGAAGAGACTAAACTGTGGACTAAATTAAAAAAAAAGTTCAATCTTCTTCCATTTGTAAGTCTCGGTTAATAGGCCTGATTTATATGTGATCTATTTATAATTTGCAATTTTAGAAATTTTATTGTTTAATACTTGAAATGATAGACCAAAAAGTTTTAATGGTATAAGTTATTTTTAATGGTAGAAAAGCCTTATTATACGATGATAAAAATTACATCAAATGTAATATTTTGTTCTGTCATCTACCTTACATCTGATAACTCATAAAAACCGGTCACATATTTCTTGGAGAAAACTCTTTTGATAACTTTTTTAGGTAAGGTACCAATTTCATTAAACATTAATTTAAACTTTAACATATACCTGTTCCTATTCAAACAATATACACAATTTAAAATAATTGATCTATCAAATACGTTTAGTAAAGTTATCGTCACGCGGTTAAAAGTGTGCCGATCCCTGCTACAAAAACTCTAATGTACAACGCAGCGCAATGTTTTCAAAGTGCGTGCGCTGTGCAGTGAAGTATGCGTATATCTATAGCAATTTGTACAATATTTGTTCGTCGGCCGTTCCCGGGGAGTATTTCGTTGAGGGAAATCATACGGTTTGTTTATCGATTAGTCCCGTCCGTATGTTTGTATGACCGTGTCCCGGTGAGTGATGATCTAAGATTTTTCTCCTTTTGGGTAGCCTTCAGGCCAGTGTTGGGCATTTCGCTTTTTTATCCTTCGTCCTCGTTCGTCCTTCCATTTTTCCACGTCCTTTTCTAGGACACGCAAACACACAGGTAAATCATAAGTGCACTCTCCAGGGTCCGTCCCCGAGGCTGCTCGGGATCGGTGGACAAATGTGCAAAGCAAAGCAAAACAAACTCCTAACTATATCGCTGCTCGAAGTGGTGTGTGCTCTGCCGGTACGCTCGATCGAGGGATATGGAGAATCCGGGAACTACAGTTTTCAAAGAGAAAGAGCGAAAAAAAAAACCAACGAAGACGCTGCGCAAAGAAACCGGTTCCAAGGAATCAGCAACTTTTTCTCAGAATATCGAAAAAAAAAACGAAAGAAAACCGTGGCCAAGAGCGAAACAGCCGGGAGTAGTGGTAGTAGGCTGCTGGCAAGAAGAAATGTGATTAAAATCTCTTCTTATGTTTTGCTTATGTTGCCTAGCAGTGCAGGAAGGGAAAGGAAGAGAGAAAGAGAGAGAAGGGGGGGGGGAGGTGCAGCCAACCCGAACACACGCTTTGCCTCCTTGCTGCCGCCGGTGTGCGGAACGGAATCTGCCGGTTCACCTTTTTCACCACCGATGGGCATGGGATGGGAAGGGAAAAGAGGAAGACCAACAACAACAACAACAACAACAAAAAACGAAGAAGGAACTACGAAAAGAGGGAACTAAACAAACGGCGCACGGAGGATGTGGCACGACGACGGACGACAGAAAAGCGCTTCACACAGGCTGCTGTGAGTGTGTGCGTGTGCGTGTACGTGTGTCTGCTTGTGCATAGATGCGATGCCCTTGTGCGGGGTGGAAAGGGAAGGCACGAAAGCCGAACGAAACAGGACAGCACAGAAATACGCGCGCGGCCACAGAAGGCGAGGGAAAATGTTAGAAAAACTCACATCTATACACACGCATGCACTCACGACAACATTTCCGAATGGTTGCTGCGAGCGCTTGCTGCTTTCAAGATTCATATCCACCTTTATGCTGCTCTCCTGCCCACCCCACCGTGGGCGGTGTTCAAATGATGGCGATTTTCTTTCCACCTTTGCCCCCCAATTCCCCCTTTCCTCCCTCGCCTGGTTGGTCCGGATCCTTCTCTCTGACCCGGCAGTTTGGCTTATTTACTTTCGATGACTTGCAATAATTCACGAACGAAGCACGGAAAGAGCAGCCGGCAGGCAGTACCGTGCGCGAATGCTTTCGCACTAGACTTTTCATTTCTTTCTGCTGCTTCTTAGTTTTTTCTTTTTAATTTTATTTCATTATAACCTTTTTCCCACCTTTTTTTTCTCCTGAAGTGGGAGTTCTCGGTACGGTTTCTTATGGATGTTTCCTTCCCGAGAAAGCGCAGCCACACCGGCTCATCTTTTACCCTCCCACCGGGGGCCACCGTGTCTGCCAGGCCGGGCCTTGCAGGAACAGGAGAGCCTTGCCGGGGAGGTCTTTTGGTCTTTTGTAAGATGATGGTTGAAAATTACAACGCCCGAAAAGGTTGCACCGTCACTGTGCGGTTTGCTCCGGTGCTGCTGCTGCAGCAAGTTGCTTAACTAATTGGATAACTTCAGAAAGAGGCCGGGTGGGAAATGCATTCCTCGCAAAAAAAAACAAAGAAATTCACTTGCCCTCGCTTGATGGTGTCCTTCAAAGGTACTAGCGGGTGTAAATTAACCACACAAGACCCACCCACACGGGACGCTCGGAGTATTGGTGGAAGAAGGTGTGAATTAAAGGCGCACATCCAACAGGGGTATAGTTTTAAGTGTAGATAATTTTGTACCGGCAAAAGCGATTTATTCGAGCAGTTGCGTTTATGTGCAGAAGCGTGGACAGGCAAAGCAGGCAAAATTGGAACTCAGGTACTGCGGATGACACTCAGAAGGTGATTTGTTGCAAGGTTTATGACACAGATGTTTAAATTCTTCTTCTTGGCTCAACGACTTTCAGGGTCATGCTGGTGGCTCACTACACTTTTCATAATACAAATTATGTCGGAATTCATGTCTTAATTAGCTAGTGAATTTTTTTTTTCAGTAGAGACGGCCAGGTCGTATTGCTAGCTAGTGAAATTTCAGTAAATAACAATAAAGGACATGTGCAGCTTCGTTTGCCTACAATGAACCTTCTGGGCACATTTTATTTCAGGACCTCTAGAAGTGTTGTTTGGAGTAGTGGAATGTTTTTTTTTTTTCTAAACATATTCACCTTCTATATATATACAAGTTGACCAGAAGCGATATTTCGATTTATACACAGTAGTTTAACACTTACTTAGAGCCGCAATGCGATTGTGATATCAAGCGAGAAAATTGTCTTAAATACGATACCGTTTGGTAAACAACTGCTTCACTTGTCCTACAATGTGCTTCGTTTCCCCAAAACATTGCAACACTTACAAAAAATCTAGCAGAAAACCCCAGTACGAACCATTCACGGTGGGGAAAGCGAATATTGAAATCAAAGTTTTAATGAAATATTCACCCTTTTATTTTGTTTTCAACTGCAACGGCTCACACCTTCCGCTCTTATCACCAAGTGACAAGCAGTGACAGCGCATTCCTTTTCCGTTTTTCTTATTGTCTATTGTGTGTGTGTGTGTGTGTGTGTGTGTGCCTTGCTCTACGGAAAAGTGTGACTCACCCGAAAAGGGTTTCCAGCTTTAGTTGATAAGCTTTAATATTGTGCCCTTTTGTCCTCTCGTCTCCCATTTTCCTAGGTCTTTTTTAACACCACCACTCCCCCCCCCCTTTCCCTCTCCCCTTAACCGATGCTGAACCTTCTCCAGAAGCTTCCTTCTGTTCTCTTGACCAGGTCCTTGAGATGCTGCGTGCAGCAATTTCCATTCGAAACGGAGGGGGGGGAAAGGGCATTGATTTCCATAGTAAACATTTTTTGTGTTTTATTCCTTTGTTCTAGCAACACAGCAACCGGCAACGGACAGTTGTCTCAAGCAGCTCTTCACCAGTAAGGTTCTTTTTTGATTGGGATTTTCCTTTTTTCCCCCTCTGGGGCGCTTTACACAGCCGTGTGTGATAAAAGGAAAGCAATTTTCCCGAACACCAAGAACCCAACAGCAACCCATTGATTCGTTTGAAATGGGTAAAGTGTGTGTGTGTGTTGTGTGTTATAATAATGCATTATTGCTCTCCTTCTTTCTATGCTCCGCTTTGCTCGTTGCAAAGAACAGAGAACGTTCAAATAATGCATGCTTTCACAAAGCCTTCTTTTTGTGTTTGTAAAAAGTGTTTTGAAAGAATTGGCGCGCGCGCGCGTAATTCGGATAAATGGAGGCTTTTGTTGTGGAATAGTTTCTATCAATAAATGATTAGCTCTCTCTCGCTTATTGAAAAGCAGCACACACAGTTTTGATGCGTGCGGCCAGAAACCGTTTTACTTTCAAACACACACACACACACTTTTTTAAACGTGAAGGGAATTCCATTAATCACTTGCAGAGTTGAGCCCCAAAAAAAAACGAAATGATGAGAATATTAGCCAAACCATCATTAGACGAGTGCTCTTTTTTCGAGGGGAGGGGAGGGGGGATTCACTCTCCGTATGTAAAGTCATTTGTCAGTAAAGATGCCCGCTTAATTGGTCATCCCGGACGATGCGTTAGATGAGCGATCGGAGTAAGCTTTGGCGTAAGACGCAAATGACACTTTAATCGATTGTTATGCGCACTCAAACGTATAGTGCACGGAGCAGGTACGCTTTAGATGTAGAGCTGTATTATATCGCACCCGTCCAGCGTCCATCCCCTCTCCCTTTCTTTCTCTCTCTCTCTTTCTCTCTGTTCCTCCCTTGCCATTGCAGCACGCGTGTGCTGTGTTGTCTAGGTCTTTCGCTGTTTGCATTCACGCACCCCATTTCCCCCTGGGACCGGTCGGCCGGAGGGTTCCGTCCGTTGATCGATAACGTTCCACCCCACAACCCTCCCGTTCCCATTCCCAAGCCCTTTCTGACCCAAACGATGAACTCCCTCCCTTCCTGTGTACACCCCCTCCCACCCCACCATCATTCCCCTTTTTTCTCATGCTCGGGCACTCTGGGGTGGCGAGTGGAATGAAAGAGAGAAATAATGAGGGTCGACTTCGGCAAAGGGAGGACGACGACGACGACGACGATGCGCACATAGATACACACACAGACACACACACAGACTGTTTTTTCGCCCTCGTCTTTCTCTCCCACCACTTCCTTTTCCTCACCGTGGAATGGGTCTGCCGCGAAGAAGTGCTGTCAGTCAGCAGGAGGCCGACGGCGGCACACCCAATGGACACACGGGATGGAGGGAGGGAAGGGAGGGAGGGAGGGAGTGGATTGCGTGGAATGCCGCGCGCCCGGCGCTGCTGGGTGTGTGTAATCAGTAAGCCAAATAGATGCACACACACACACACACACTGTAACGTTGCAAACACACTCGCCCGCCGTTCGCTCGCTCTCTTTGTCTGGTCCGGGTGGGGGGTGGTGGGGTGTAGAGTGAAGTGGGGTTGGCTGGGGGCCTTATTTGACTTTCAAAAACTTGACACACCACCCACCCAACGGTGCCACCCCCCCCCCCCCCCCACCCTTTTGGTGGGAGCCAGAGCATGGGGTGTTAGGCCGTCATCATCATCGTCGTCGTCATCGTCGTCATCGTCGTCGTCGTCGTCGACGCAAACCCGTTTCCACCGCTGGCAAACTGCGACGGCGAACGGATACTCCGGGACGACTCCCCGGGCTTCTCCGGTGTGGGCAGTTGCAGTGACCGAATTTTGCCAGGTGCCAAAAACTCCAATCAGACCAACCGGTCGGTGGACACCGGGAGCCAAAGGGGGGAGTGGGGTGGGCTTTGCAGCAGTTGCGGAAGGGTGCACGTTGGGAGATACTGATGGGAATTAGTGATGGGGGAAAAGTTCCCGCTTTTTTGCCGGAGCGCACGGAATGGAACGGAACCAGTTTCTTTTTTGGCAGCGCACGGAAAGGAACGATTTTGACATAATTTAACGAGAAGTTGGAAAATAAATCTTTTACAGCAGGTTTTTTTATGGATTTAGGGTGGTTAGTAATAATAAAACAACAACTTTATTTGTGTAAAATCTGTTCGCCACTTTCTCTCCAAGTCAAATGTCTATTTTTTAAAATAAAAATTTAAAGTTACATGGTGTTTATTATTTACTAGTTTAGTCTCTAAAATAATTAATTTGCACTACTTCTCAAGAGATACATTTTACATTGCTTTAATTACACGAATAAGGGCTTTTATTCTAAATTTGCCAATAATGTACCAAATTGTTATCTGAATGCAGTAGTTCAAGTGTAAGTGTAAATGTTTGGTACGTCTCAATAATTTTTGAATACAGTTTTAAACGCCAAAGCACTAATTCTTGGTACTTTTAATCAATCTGTGTCTCTATGTTACCTATGTGCAAATTTAACTCTAATATAGAGCACTAATAAAATAACTTTTGTTTGTTCTTACAATAACTCTTCCAATGCAAAACAAAAATAAATATATACATGTGTGTGTGCGCAACAAATGTGAAGCCAGCGCTACGTTTTACTCCGGCGGAAAAATTTGCCGTCGGCTTTTGGCTTTTACGCAGCAACGGGGCGGACGATTTGAGCGTTTTGCGCATCGGGCCGAGCGGAAGGTTGGTGGTTGGTGCGCATCGGGAGCTCACATGTTTATGAATTTATGCTTCTGTTTTGTACATAAGCTAGCTGATAACGTTCTGTAACTTCCCTCGTCACACCAATAAAAGATACTTCAACCTTCTTTTACCCTACGTCGGTGAATTGATTTTATTCGATACTCTACATCCCTCACAGAGAAACCCTCCTGCAATCTTCAATCCATCACCTGCCCAATGACACCCTTAATCCCATCGTGTGTAACAATCCCAGAGCATAGAGCGAACCTGGTGTGCAGCTCCAGGAATTATGGAACCTTGCCCAGCGCACAGCGGTGGATGCGATTATATGCGATTGTTGTAGGATAAAAATTTGTCTTGCATCACGCCGCATCTCCCCTTTGTGTGCGAAATGATGTTCCCCAGTCCACTCTTGCTCTCTAGGCTCTACTTTTTGTTTGTTTGTTGACGCAAAACGGTGAAAATCCTTATTGATTGCCATCTCTGTCGAAGGCATTTGTCGGATAAGCGTTACAGCCGGTTCTAACGATGTAAAATGGAAATAAGCCGCTGCGATGAAAACAATGTGACTTTTGGAAGAGATGAGTTATGTGAGAGATGTAAGATACATTTCTTTCCCTGTTTTTTTTTTCGGCCGAGTCTCGGCGTTTGCTATCTTTGGCATGTTATCGGGGACGCACACCAAAGCTTAGAGCAAATAGTTATAATTCTTTCTAAAACTCCCGATACGGATCTGCGTGCAACGTAGAGGACGGCTCCGCTATGCTTCAGTTGCTTCTGCGTCTGCGTCAAACTGATAAGATTAGAAGCAAAGCGTTGGCAAAGCGCAAACATTCCTTCGGCTCCGTAAAGCCGTTGTGTATACATGTGAGTTTAGACTGTTCCATTGACGGCACAATTCCCCGAGGGCCATTATTCATTACTAGCTGCTGCTGCTGCTGCTGCTTCTGCCGGTACGGAAAGTGCATAGAAAGCTGTGAAAACATTTATTTGACATCGGAACCGTTCCAAATTGCCCGTGACAGTTATTGCAGCTTTTGGATCGCAAGGGGAGAATGGACCCGGTCCACCGAAGGAGCCGTGCCTGGTGCAACGTGCAATTCACACCGCCGGCCCTCCGCCGGGTGTACCGGTGCCACTTTAAAAGCCATTCATTAAACCATTAGCTCAAACCCCTCGCTTGGGGGAAGAGGTTTGGAGAAGCAAAACCACGAAGAAAACATAACCACCAGCAACGGAGCAGAGGCGAACTTTGACCACGTTCTCTACACGAGATCTGTCTTCTGACCATGCCCGTGGTCCGACCACCTTCCAGGACGCTCCTGGACGTCGATGTTGTCGTCGTTGATCTTGCCCAGGTTTGTTGCGGGTGGTAAGCGCAATTAATGAGCTGCTAGCTGAAAAATGACCTTTTGCGCGCCACATGCAGAGATGGGGGGAAGCGATGCAATTCTCCACCATCCAGAGAACGAGGTTGCAGCAGCAGTATAATAATGTTCCAAAAAGGGATATTAATTTACTCTGCCCCGCGTGCCTACAAGGAAGGCTGCCGTTGTATAGATGTCGCTACATATAAGGGGCCTTGGGAGCAGTTCTTCCGTACTAGACGGCTAGACTCGCCTTCTACCTCTCTCCCGGTGCGAACGGAAAACCCTTTTCCCTCCACGCTCTTCGAAGCCATATGCCTGTGGGCTCACCAGCCCGGACCGGTGTGGGTGAGTGACTCAGTGAAAAGGCGGCCGCAGCAGATGTGCGCATCGTTTGCATCTGTGCCGGATGCTTACCTTTTTTTTTTCGAGATCCTAAAGAGGCCCGGAGCTAGGGTCGTGCTAGGCTGGGGTGTAGCGGAATCAGGGGAAAGTAGGAGCCACCATTAGCAATTGCTAGAATGCGCTAGAAGTCTTTGAAGAAATGCTGCATTTATTGTCATTGTCATTAAATTTATTAATGAATATTCTAAGGAAGAACAAATGCAATTATAACTATGTGGAATCATCTTTAACAAGTTTTATAAATTATCCATTTAATGCCACCAAACCTGAATATAAGTAGCCGTTCGATCACACACATTGTGCCGCTTATTTCCACTCGCTATGTGCTCTTTGCAGCTTAAAAGCAAGCTGCTTGTAAGGTTCCTTAAGATAGTTGTTCGATACGTTGTGATGTACAGCTACAGCTATACCAACCGCGGCGCGAAGATCCCAACGCAGCAATGCCTGCGGATGCAGCTTAAGGTTCGAGCAAACGGTTAGAAAGTGAAACGAATCGAAATGCTACGGAAAGCCAAAAACAATAAATAAAATCTCAATCCCACTGCAACCCCGGCCCCTGCAGTTTCGGGGCGCAATCTGGTCGAGATTAGTTTTTGCGCGATGCGTGTCCGGGCCAATGATGCGCCGCATTCTCTACACCGCCCGGGCTGCTCCGTATTATTACTGGAACGTTACATTTAATGCAAATAACGTTAATAACAATAATAAGAGTCACGTTAATAATGATAATAATAGCCGTCGGAGGATGGCGAACGAGGGCCACGGTCAGCCCGCATTTAAAGAAGGGGTGGGGGGGGAGTGGTGCTTAGTAATATGAGAATTCAAGCGTTTCTTCAAGGGCAGAGGGTGGTGCGTGTGCGGGAAGAAAGGATGAGATATACGGGTAGGAGGAAGGGAGAGGGAGTAAGCAGAAGGGTGTTTGGTGCATCGTCGGAACAAATCCTTCTACCCATATACGCACACTCGCACACATACAAACACACGCAGAAAGAGAAAAGGCGTCTCGCGAGCTGTGTATTACCTGTGTGTGTGTTGTGTTCGCATAGAATGGCAATGTCGCGTCGTAAAACCCGTGTGCCTTTGGTGGTTTCCCGCCGATGAGAAAATATGCAGGCTCTTCCCCGCGCGTTCTACAAGGATACGGTGTGTGGTGGGGAAAGGCGGAGGGAAAACTATATTTTTATTCTTTTCGTGCTGTTGCTCGCGCTGCGGATCACGTTGCGTGCGCGTTCCAGGGGGGCCTTCATCGTCCGTCCGTCCCCGCCCATTCCACCCCTTCCATCGTTTCCAATCGCTTATCGAAAGACTTGCCATCGATTTAGTGCTGGAGCCTTTTTTTTTTAGAACTTTATTTTACGAGACGATCTGCTCGACGATCTTACCCTGCTTGCGAGAGGCGCGCACGGGCATATTGTAAAACGCGAGCAAAATGTACCCCTATCCCTGCATCACCTTCCACCTTTCTTCCACTCCACCCCTTTTTCCCAATGGTTTATGGTAGAAAAAGATCGCAACCCGCAATGCTTTTGCCGTGCTTTGAGATTGTGTTTCGGGCTGGACCGACCGTATGCGCCTTCCTCGCCCGGTTTGGTGTGCAGTTTTTTATGTTGTACCAGCGATGCACTTTTGCTAGAAAAGATCAATCATACTGTGCTGATGAGCGTGGGAAAGCGTGCGGGCGAGAAAGAGAAAGAGATAATGAACGATAAGGGAAATGAGTTCGAAATTAGTATGCTCCTTAACAGGCGCAACGATATTGGAATTATCGGCCGTTCTTTGCTGTGTACTACTACTACTAAAGTGTACCACATGTATGTTATGTACACTCTCATGTAGCATATCAAAAGTACCTTCGTCGACTGTTTGTACGATTGCGAAACAGTAAAGCCATTTCCCTCCCTTGGTTTTAACAAATTCTAAACATCCGACTCGCATTTAAACGTTTCTAAATTTACACTCTTCATGCACCGCCCTCGCTGGCGGATATGCGTTTAAGTGTCGTAAAGAACATTCCTCTCTTCACACTTTAATTCGGCCAGTGAATGTTGGGAACAACACCGTACACACAACAGTGCGTACACATATCCGGGAGGGAGACGGTTCAATGATTTGCGCTTCGAACGCGAAAGAAACGGACTGTCAAGTGATGTAAACCACGCTCGTTGGTCAGTCAGTAAAATTAAACCTAAAAAAACCATTCGCTGTCTCTGATCCTGGTCATTTGAAATCTTCAGCAAATGTAAATTTTATTGTAAAATGGAGGAATGTTTTATTTCTGAACATAACCTCCCAAACGTATACGAACGAAGGAAAGATTTATATTGGACAACGGTATAGGTGCTAACAAACAGAAAAAGAAGATTTTATGAAATGCAGCACATGAATAATTATTTATTGTACCAATGCATTGAAAAATTCACTTACAATCTTAATTTCACTTAAAAGTTATTTTCTTACATTTTTGTTTTTTTCCTCTGAAAGAACGGCCTGGTTACTTAACTTGAATGATGAAGTAATTTTAATAAAACCAGAATAAGTACATAGCTCATTTTTCTCTCCCACTGAGTAATTTGGTTCGTAAAGAACTTCCTATGATTTTTAAAATTTTAACTCTTCATCTAATTGCCGACCACAGCACTGCTACAACGCTCGAAACTAGAATTTATTGGCATGTTTGAGAAGTGCGTTTTTGACCAACAATTTCATCGCCTTTTGCTCTCTGCCTAACCGATCGATAGCCATACGAACGGCGGCACAGATGCACAGGAAGACGAATGGAAGGAAAAATGTACCATTGATCCCTGTTCAAATACACACACCATTTTCATCAAAAGGAGCGCTAAAATGAAAAAAAAAACGAACGGAAAGGCATCCTCTCCAAAGTTTGGAATCTTATCCACCGAACGTGACAGCGTGAAGCGAAGAGAGCGCACTTCTCGTAGCATTTTCGCGACACAAAGCGGTGTGCCCTTCGCTGCAAGGCTCTTGAGCTCGACTGGTCTCGACTTTACTCAACCTCCCAAAACCCACCTCCCATCTCCTTCCCCCCACTTGGACCACATTCCGAGCACATAAAGCGGCACGAAATATATAGCCAGTCATTAGAGCGGCGGCCTCTCGTGCTTTTCTTCGCCCGCTTTCTGGGGGGGGGGGGGGGGGGGGGGGTGCTGGCAGGCGAAGGAGGAAAATTTTCCTTCCGATCGAATTTTCTATTATCTCCTCCCTCGGGGCGAAAAGGACACACACACACACACACACTTTCGACATGCAACGCTTTTGTGACGATGCTGGTACATTAAAGCACAACCAGGAATTACCAGCCAGCAGCAGCAGCAGCAACTTTAATGGATGTACAGGGTGAGACACTTTTCGTCGGTTCCCTCTCCTCCCCTCCTCTCATTGCGTGCCCGCTTTTGTGGAGGAAATTTTTAGGACCGAACCTCTGAAGGCGCGAGTCCGTCCAGCAACATTACGGCTCTAATCCCATTAACGCACCGCACTCTCTCTCTCTCTCCCTCACACATTGTCTCTTGTAATTTTCCCATTCGGGCACAAGCTTTTCCAAACATTTGCAGACCTTTTTGGTGCGAGCTTGCCGAACTTTGGTGCCACTGGTAAACAGATGAATGTTGAGCTCAAAGTAAAACTTACCCCCCCACCCCCATCCCTCCCACACATGGCATGGACGATGATTCCTTGGTGACGCATTTCCGGGCAGGGCCCCAAAAACGCTGCAGCAGCGCTGAAATGTGTGGATGGCGGGCGGCGGCTCGCATTTGGAAGGCGTGAATTGCAACCATTCATCTTGCTTTGGTGTGTGCACCCGCGCTGCTGTGCGGTGCGATGCACTTTTTGCAGTGAGCGCGACAGATGACGATGCGTGGGCAAACTGCACTTAGCGCTTCTTGCGCCGCTGCTGGCGGGGTATGCACACTTTAACACACTTTGCTCAGTGCGCAGCGGAAACTGTTGGAGCTGCATTTGCACCACGCAAAAAACAAAAACAGATCTTCATCGCAAGTGTGCGCATGTGCACCGCGCAATGAATAATAGGCACAATTTGCATCGGTAATTCCCGCCGAATGCGGGTGAGGAATCGTCACGGGAATGGGTTGCTTTGCTGCGATTGCATTCTCGGGTGAGATCAGCAAGGCCACTGCCACGACGACAACGACGAGCGGCAGAAGAAGGATGGTTTTTCGTGAGGGCAAGTGTCAAAAATGACATCGACTTGCTGCCCAGTGTGTCACACACAACTCTTCTCTCGTCGTTCGTCGTTCGTCGTCGTTCGTCGTGGCCTGTCGTCACCGGGCCCGCGATTTGATTTATATAACATGCCAGAAGCAGTTGACCTCCTTCGCCTTTTTCTCCCTTTCGCCCTCCGGCGAAGTAGGTGTTGTGCCGGCAGCAGGCAAGCAAATACTTGCAGAATTTATTCGCTCAATGCAGTTAAAGCGTGGTTTTATTGTTTTTACCTCATTACCGCGGTTGGTTCGTTACCGGTGTTGTGTGCGTGTTGGAACAAGTGTGTTTGTGTGGGGGAGTGTGACTTACCCAACCCCAACCCCTGGCTGCATCCTACAAAGAGTGTAAACACATTTGCATTCAATTGGAATTTAGTTTTTAAATTAGCAGAATTTGCATTTGTTGGAGGCAATGGGCTTTTTTTTTTGCTGGAACAAGTTTATATAAATAATGCCAGTTTGAAGAAATATTGCCACGATTTTCATAAAGTAATGGTTAAAAGGTAATAAAACACAGAGCTGCTTCGAGCTGGGGGATTGTTTCCCGCTCTCGACACAGTGGTTGTTTTATAGGATAAAAAGACAATATTTATCAACCCTTTACCATAAAATCACATTTTTATATTTTTTGTAGGATAAAAGTAAACAATTTAAAATATTATATACGTAAGTTCTAGTACTTGAAAGATAATTTCAAATTCAAATATTTAACAAAATATACGGAAAACATAAATATTTTTTTTCATTGATACAGAATAGTGCATAACTTTTTTAGTGTTTGTCCACATTTGAAAACTTCAGATGACTTTGTAATGAAGAATATAGTTTCAACAGCATTCCTGGGAAGATGAGCTTAGCAGGGAATCATTTAGAGATATTTGTTATTCGATTAGTTCTGCTCACTGTGCAAGCGCTGCTATCTAACGATACTATGAATATAAAATCTGTTCTATTTATTTCAAGTGAACTATTCTGTAACGAATCTATTTATTCCAAAAATATAACCATTTACACTTAAATGCAATTCTATACCTCTCCCCTTCGTGAACAACAAATTGCTGCTGCAGTTGCCAGCACCAGCCCCTCCGGAGGGGCAAAACCATTCGCTTTAAACGATATTGATTTATTGTGTTCTATATCTTTCCATATCCCTCACCGATTTGTGATGCGACACGACGACGACGACAACGAACCTTCAGGTAATTTGAAACGAGCTGATGACACTGATTTTCAAAAGCGGTAGCAGAAAGGCGAAGAAAAAGATGCGACGACCATCTCCTAGCCAAGTCGAGGCATAAATCAACACACGGACACACCTGGAGCCCTAGAGTGCAACCGTTTCTCTTCTCGTGTGCCCCGGGGTAGTGTCAGCTTGTGTCGAACGAGGAAATGGTTACAGAGTGGTAAACGGCTATTGAAAAGCGGGGGAAATTTATTGCCAATTGCGTCGCTTCAGCAAAACGGAAATTGCATTCTGGTGTGAGTGTGTGTGTGTGTGTGTACCGGGAGAAGAAAGAGATTCCATTCACGGGCGGAGATGATCGGCATATTTTAAGTGATTTAATTGTGATTAGAATCGAGTGCTAAGTGCTGCTGCGCGAATGATTAAAGTGCAAAAAGGTGCTATTTGATGAATGGTTAAAGAGCGTGTGTGAGAAAGAGAGAGAGAGAGGTTAGACTACGTACAGTCGTTTATGTTAGCAGTGAAAACCCGGAAAAGGGTCAAATTTGCGCGAATGTGTGCTGCACACCCCCGTGCGTCGTCGTGTGCTGTGTTGCAGTGAAAATTGTTTTTCGCAAAGTGTATGTTTTGCGAAACCGGTCACCTACCAGCATCCGGTAGTGTTTGGAAATAGTAGACAGCAAAAACAACCCTCCCAAACACTCGCGCTCACACACACACACACACACGCACCCACCTGGACGGGTGAAAAAATCAAAATGATAAAATAGTCAGTCTGGCGAACACAAAACCGTTTGTGCCTGAAGCGACGAGTGATTTGCTGCTGCAGTCACTTCCGGTGGTGGCTGTGCAGGAGGAGTAGTAGCTAGTGTGGTTCGATTCGATTTTGCGACTTTTTGCGATCTCACCAACAAAGCCGTAAAAAACGGAAATTCTGCTCTAGCAGCGATTGTTTTTTGCTCGCTCGCTCGTTCTTCTACATCCTTTCCTTTCGAAATCAAGACAACACAGTTCCGCTCAGCATGAACGCGGCTACATTCGTGGCCAAGCGTCCCTTAAGCATCTTTCCTTTGCAGCCGGTAAGAATTGTAGCAAATGGTGTTTGTTTCGTCCATCCACCACGCCGGCCCCTCTTCTTGTGCCTTTCTACTGGTTGTTTTCTACCGGTTCCTGCCGGTTCGAAAAGTTTGCGATATTTTATTAGATTTCTACCACGTCTCGTCTTTGCGATCTTTTTACTCAACTTTGCAATCGACTTTGCAATCCTATCGATCGACAGTTCCAGCGGCTAGATGGGAATTGATTTCAGCTTTGCAGAGTGGTACAGAGCAGTCAGCTGACCGGCATATCGGAGTGTACGGAGCAAAACAGCTTGAAACGAGTTGAAATAGAGCTTTTGAGTGAGTTTAGTGTGAGCGTCGTCCTTCTGCAATCGGTAACGAATTCTGCCACTTGCCACCACAGCTCAGTGACTTTCGTAAAGAAGCAACTTGGATTGGGAAAGTTTCACTCTTTTCGAAACGAAACGGGAAAGGAACGTTACGAACCTATTTCGTTTGGCGGACCTAGCTTAACGAGAAATTATGGTAAAAATCCTAGCACAGTGGATTTGTACAGGTTTATAAACATTTTTCTACTTACAAATCCTTGGTTTGGTTGGATAGAAAGTAGATCATTTCGTATTAATATTTTGCTTTTTGGAACATTTGGAACATCATCAAACATTGGAACATCATCAAAACACATGTTATAATCTTCTCATGGACTCCATTATGTTGGTGCAAAAATAAAACATTCTTGAATGATTTAATTTGAACCTAGAAGGTTTGGCCCGTAACTCCCATCCCTAGAAAAGCCATAAAATCGTAAAAGACTCAAGGTTAGACTTTTCTGGTGAGTCCTGAACTGTGCAGAAGATGTTTTTCGATTTCCGCACACAAATAGTCTTTGCCCCATTCTCAAAGATTCAATTCGCCGACTTTACCCCGGTGCTTGACTTTTCGTGGGACTTTTCTTGGCTGGTGCTTATAGACAGCGAGGAGAGATACGTTCTCCACTTGTTATGGCGCTGGGCGTTTCTTCCTGTTTTTACTGCCACCCACCCATCCACACGAACAGGTTTTTGCTTTGGACGTGGCATGGTGTTTTGGCTTTTATTTCACCTTGAGCTACAGATTGCAAAGGGATGCAAAGAAAGCGAGGGGCATCATTTGCAATCAATTGACGGGACGACATAATCCTTTTCCTGAGTTGTGTACTCTACTTCGACACCCTTTCTTGTGTGTGTGTATGACCGGTTCCGGCTATTTGCATGCCCTGTGTCTGTGAAGGAGCACGGATGGAAGCATAGCAAGCCCCCCCCCACCCCCGATCCACCATCTGTCCCACAGTGCACAGCCGAAGTACAAAGGCTTCGTTCGATCATCCTCATTCAACCGGGCCAGTGTCCGGAGGCAAATAAAACACCTTTTCTTCGTCCCTTGTGCAGTAAAGAAAAAGGGAGTCGTTATGCTTTTGTTGTCCAGATGGTACTCCCCTCGGAAGAGGGAAGATGGAAGAAAGGAGGCGTCCCCTTTTGAACGACGTGACAATTGAGCAATCTTTTTCCAAGAAACCTTTCCCCTTTTTCAGGGTGGGAAGAAGCCGGCGTTGGAAAAAGAGGCGCTGTACGGAAGAAAGCTTTTTCTCCCCTTCCTTCCATCGTCTCGGGGATTGTGGCCGGGATGCGTGTGCGTTCGAGCTTAGAGTTTTTAGTCCGGAATTAGACTTGTATATCCGATGCTATCCGAACCCTATGATTGTCGAAGCTGCAGTAGCGGCAGCAGGATCAGCGAAGAGCAAAACAAAACCGCAAATATATAGCACAACATCCCGATTACCTGAACGTGAGTCCTACCTAAGGGTTCAACTGCTCGCCCAATCACCGGCATGTCGCCAGTTGATGTGGAATATTGAATTTTGTGACCCTTGTCGATCGGCAGCGGCACCCCTCTCGACTATAGGAGTCTGCTAATGGTTGATCGTCCGGAATCGGGTTCTCTCCGGTGTTTTCCCCATCATCTTCGCAATCTGCTCGTTTGCTTAATAGGATTTTAGCCAGGTCTATAATTGATCAATTTCACTTCCACACACAGTGCTGCGTCTGTGATTATCAGCTTCTGATGGCTAGACCACAAATTATGTCTTTTCCTCCAACACCAACGCCACCACTTCCACACCAGCAAGCCTAATGTCGTTTCGTGAGGATGTCATTTTTAGCAAAACCTTTAACACGGCCACGACTGTGGATGACTCTCGTTTTCCGCATAGTGCCAAAAACCTCCCATTATATCCCATCTTCCAGATGTAACACAGCCACAGTCCTCCATCATCTGGTCGGCATAATACAGTACAGACGGTATGGCGTAGGGCCGTCTGAAGTTAATTTTGGACTTTTGCCCGTTAATTTTGGTACTCCGTGCGTTCCTTTTTCATTATGCTTCGTGCTAGACAGTTGCAGAAAATTGGACAGATGTTCTGCTTGGCAAAGTTTGGCAGGAACAGCTACAGCAGTCGAAAGCCCAATCTTGCACGAGTTTGATGGGAACAAATGCGTTTCATGACGTTATGATTATGAGAAGTGTAAGCGAGAGGAGCGTTGAAATTTTCAATCGTTGAATTATGCAAAGGATTGTTTCGCGATGGTTTGTGATGATTTCTGATCATTGTTAATCGATTTTGAGAGCGTTTGGTTAACTCGGTCAACCAGATGTTGTGCGTTTATTGCGCCATTGTCTTTAGCATTGATTCCACTAGTGGACGATCGAGTATTTATAATTGACAGCAAGATAAGTGCATTTTAAATGTTTCCTCCACACGACTTTCTTATATTTAAAAAATGATTACAACTATTTTCTATATAAAAATCTTTTTCTGAAAGCTTCACCCTAGCATCAACGTTAGGGTGAGGATGTATTGCTGCGAAACAAGTATGGTGCCTTACAATCGAAATTTATATTTATTGGACTGATAACAAATCAGATTTTTCATTTTTATTTTACCAATTTCATTTAATGAATCAGTATATTAATAATGTCTGTAAAATTTGGGAACGAAAAACAGTTTAGAAACCACTGCTCCAAAGCTATATATATCTTTCGTATCGCACACACTGCTTTGTGTGTTCTTGTGTATAAGATTTCGCCGAAGAACCACTGCTGTAGTGCGTTGGAATTTTTAAGGCTATTTGAGAAACTTGTTTAGCGTTTTTGACATTTGATTTTGTAAAGAAGATACACACGAACAGGCATCGCTCCTGCCCGCCTGGCAACGACAACCGTGGGAAAAAAAGGCATACTAATGTGACTGCTATAAACTCAAGAAGCTTTTGTTTAGTCTGCTGAGTGTGTTGCAAAGTCGGGACGCTTTTTTTTAATTTTATTTCTAGATTTTTTTTTTTGTTAAGAAGGAAACACTTGATTGAAGCTTTCATTTGACGACCGACCGTGCTAAAGTGTGTTTAAACGCGATGAAATAGTACGCGCTCGTGGTGTAGTGAGTTTGTGTTGCGTCAAATGAATAATGCAGTTTCTTTTAAGCGAGTTCTTCTCGTTTCTCACTCGCCCCATCAAAGTACACATCTTGCAGGAGTATCCCACTGATAATGGGTGGAAGAATTTATGTTTATTTCGGTTGGACGCATTGAATATTCTACGACCGTAATTGATGTGCTGCCTTGCTCGCTTCAATCACTCTACCCTCCGCTGCTACGTCACCCGTCCAAATCCCTTTGTACTACCTCTATCTTTTTCCCTAGTCTCCCCCAGCCCAAAGGTTCGATCAGACTGCAATGCAATCTAATAGCGATTTAAGCATCACACTCTGCCGCCATAAAACCATAATCAGTATTACAAAATCAACTTATCTGCCCGCTCGTAGACGTAGAGAGTCCGTCGGGCCGTGTGTTTTCTGCTCCGGGGCGCGGATAAGAAGAACATCCCCCCAAAGCGCGCGAAGGAAAATGAGAAGCAGCAGCATAGGGCAGGCCAACATCAGCATCAACCAAACAAAAAAAAAAACTCTGTCGAGTCATTCGTTCCTTCGGAATTCACACCGAGGCCACATCGCCCCAACGATGGCTTGGCGGTGGTACCGCGGACGGGCTTGTGAAGTAGGGAGAGAGTGAGAGAGAGAGAGCACTCTCAGAGGGAGAGCAAGAATGGACGACGAAATGTGTACACATAAAAAAAAAACATAACAAAATAAAATTGCTAGGCAACCGTGGCTCGAATTTCGAGAGGTTAACTTTTTATTGCCTCCCGCATGGATACCCGTGCAGCCACCCACCTCCACCTCCCCCCACCACACCACCGCTGCACGGACAGTTGTTGGAGGCACGCTACCCCAACTCGCTCCTCTCCCAAACCCCCCACCCCACTGGTTGGTGGCCGTCGCCAAGAAGGGTAACCCCTTTCGGAACCTGTTTTTCTGCTGCTCAGGGTTGGTTGCTTGCTTGCTGCTGCTGCTGCTGCTGCTTATGCTGCATCCATCCGTCCGTAATGTTGATTTCGTTCTCCTCTTATTCAGATGTTATTTTTCTTTTGTTTTGTTTCGCCTTTTGCGCGCCCTCCACACACACAGACACACACACACAAACACGTTCTCTGGTCTGTTCATTTCTCTGTCTCTATCCGACACGCGAAGGCACTACACACCACTGGGCCCGCGTCTTGTGCCGGGGCGCTTAAACACTCTTTCCCGCGGGGCGCGTGTTTGCCTGAGAAACTGTATCCCACCCCATGATGGGAGGGAGTCGGTGGTGTGTGGGGTAAGATGATGGTTTGCTGTTTTTTTTATGTTGTTTTCTTCCTCCCTACGCCCGTACGGGTGGCTCTGGATGGTGCGCTAATGCTAGTAGGCGAACCTGCGCTACCTTCCTTCTGCTTTACGGTCGAGATCATCTTTTCCCCCCACGGTGTTGCTGCACAGCGCTAGAGACAAGCTGAAGAAGCTAGCGACAGTTCTCATCGTAGCTCGGAACACAACCGGCATACGGCATGCGGTTAGTAGTAAATGGCCTTTTTGTATGACTTTTTCAAGTTGTTGGGCTGCTAGCCCCGGGAAGGCTTCGGTGAAAGAAGGCGAAAGAAACATTTGTAATGGTTTTTTGGACCACCGAGAACACCCCGAGAAGTTTGAAGAAATATGAAAAGAAAACTCACCCCCCTAAAAAGGTAAAATAAATCTTTGAACTCTGACAAAACACGCGCTCTTCATGAAGAGAAATGAACAGCTGTAAACTTACTTGTCAACTTTTGTAAAGAATTTGGATCATTGTCGGCAAACAAACTGCTCCAATTACAGTGCGTTTCTTAATTGGAGCTTCACCAATACTTTTCACTATTGTCTAAGTGTTACGGAACGTTGGATGAATGGAATTCATGTGAATGTGCAATTTTCAACACTAAATTTAACACTTTGCTATTGGCGCTATTCTTAAAAGATCTACTCAAGTTATCGAAAACTCTGCTAAAGTCTCCTGGGAGCTTAGAAGAGATTACCGTAGAATATTGGAGGAGCATGATCCATATAGCTCACAAATTGCTTAAAATTAATTGTTGTTGCTGCTAAAAAGAAAAATTATTTGGAGAATGTTACAACAGGACAATATTATCTATGAAGAACACAAAACTCATAATAGGACTAAACCAGTCATTTGTCCTGTCCTTGTAACTATAAAAACAAATACTTAATACTATTTAGCCACATGAATAAAACGTTGTAAGAAATACCAAACTTATTCAGCTCTATCATCAAAAACTTGTTGTATTTAGTTGTTTTGCGCCAGATCCTGATTAAACAGCAAAGTGAGACTATATGATTTTGAAACTCAATGTAGCCTTCATGTAGCCCGTGGTCAATATTTTCTGCGGCTGGAATCGCAGTTACATCAAAAGCACTTTGTAAGAATGGGGATTTACAGTCAGCGGCGGAGGCAGCTAGTGTCTTCCCCGTGTGTTGGACAGCTGGAAGAGTTTTCCAGCACTTGACCACCGAACCCCCCTGCACGTTGCATCCAACTTGCACTGGTGGAAGCTAATGCCATTCTTGACGAATTTATTTCCCAACGTCGTTAATCGGCTTAGGAAAGAGTTACCGAAGTAGTCGGGTTTGTCCCACTCTTAGGTGGTGGCAAAGGGTATAAAAGGATGCCAGGACAAGTTGGTTGGACGCATCGCTGGACGTTAATAATAATGTTTTCATCCAGCCGGGGCCGCCCGTACGACATGTCACGGCTGCTGCGGCTGTCACTACCAGAACCAGAAGAGTGTCCGACAGCGCAAACCTCAACTAATACCCGTATTACCTAGCTAAGAGTGTAGGTCGGCTGGAGCCTGGTGGACATGAAACCGTGGCGCTCGGCTATCCCCTTGCATTATGGTCACTCATCTTCTGAAGTACTGGAGACAGCCTCGTGACAGCTCGTGGTGCGGTAGCCTCGATCAACTTTCAACGAGGCTCCAACGAGCCGGCTACGGAAGCGAGGGAGACACAAGCGGGGGGACAGCTTTTCAAAAGTTTTCCATCTTTTGTTTTTACGTACGTTTGAACTGCTGCCCTCTCTGCTGCACTAACCTCCTGCGACAGGGGGAGTCCTTTTCTGCTTTAACCCAGCGTTGATCATCACTATCAGTTCTGTGTGTTGAAAACCGAGTCACCTAGGTAGCGGAGAGAGTATGACATGGAACCACAACCAACCGCGACAAGGTCTCGGATTTGTCGTTTCGCTCGGTTTTTAGCTTGCGAACCGGACGGGTTAAAGTAGTTGCATAAAATCAAGTTGTTGTGTTTTGATGAATTAATTAAGCCGACCTGCCGTTTGTACCTGTGGAAGAGTAGCTTCTAGCTCTAGTATGGTCTATCGAACCGGTTAGCTGTGTTGTATAGAGGCCCCAGAGGATTTGGGATCCTTCATCTTGACTGCTTGTGGCCATTAGAGAAGGCAGAAACTTTCTTCTTTTCGTGCAAGGTCTCGCGTAGCCCGTCGTGTGTGAGAACCTGCCTGGCTCGATGTTGTAGAGGCACCAGCAACACCTCCTCCCTACCCCTTAACTTGCCTTCGAACGATTTAAAGCGTCGTAAAACTCGAACACGGCAAGATAGGAGGAACACACGAGAGTCATTAGCTTTTTTGGGTGCCTGTCCGTGTGTACTCGCTCTCAGTCTCTCTACGGTATCACTCGACTAGGTGCTGATTAAGGACCATAAAAGCAAAAATTTAGGACCACAGCGCAACAAAAACTCGAAAGAGAAGAGGAAAATGTGGTATCTCGGGTTTTTGGTAGGCGAGAGCTGTATTCTAACGAAACGGAGTGCCAAACTCGTTGCCAAGTGGGTAAGACCCAAGGTTTTCGAGATAAGTTTCATTGCAGGTCTGAAAGCCTTTACTGTGCCTCCCTGTACTGTACACGGAGGGCTGAAAAAGTAGAGCAAATACAAACATCACCTGAAAGTGGAACGATGTTTTCCCTCTTTTGCTGACATTTGTCCAGGATATATAAAGGGCCTTTCCTTTTCTTTCCCGTTCTTCTAGAGTTCCAGAAAGCTTTGCCCTTGAACAGACAGTCCCGGTAACGTCTCATTTACCCATTACTCAAGATCGCCTATCCAAATATTACTGGCTTGCTAAAAAGCCCGGAAAAAGACTCCCTACGTATCGAGTTCCCTTTTTCGACGCACTCTGCATAAAATATCGAAGTTTATCTCGCACCGAAACTTCGTTAGCCAAAATTTAAATTCATCTTTTCTGCATTCCTTCGATGGTCAAAGATTTATGATAGGCATCCTCTGCGTCAGGTTTTCGTGGTGGAAGTGGTGCTCATAATGATTTGCGAATGTTATCTGAGTGGAGAGGCAAAGCCTCCGAGACTCTCCAAGCCGTCCACCCTGTCACGCGCTGGGTATTTTAAGCCCCCGTACATCAATCATGTGCTCCTCCGGGTGTGTGTGATGTATTGAGAACATAAAAGACCATCGCATCCAAAAATTGCCAACGCGCACTGTCCTTGAACCCCCCAGAGGAAGAGGAGGAAACACTCTAGCTCTTGCGCATAGTATTGATTAATCACTGCGTAGCTCGTTTCGTACTGCTTTACAGGGGGTTTCACTTCACTATAGGTTAGGTTCAATGTTAATGTTAACCACAAGTACAAAATACGAAATAAAACTAAAAGTTTATGAAACTCATAACTCTACATTTTCAATTCAATGGACACAACAATGTTAGTTAGAGTCGACGTTCAATGTCGAAATTCGTGGCTCAGAGTTTGATACTTGGTTTGCTTTGATAAAAAATTTGATTGAAAAATATACATTTAGATAGGTAAATGCAATGTTATTGAAAACGCTACACCCATGCATTAAGTGGAGTAAAAAGCCCTGTTGAATTGAGGTATAGATGAAGCGAGCTCAGAGTTTGGCCCCTCGTGCGGAAGTGGGCAAACATTTGCTTGAATGTAACCAACTTTAAATTAAGGTGCAGGAAGCTGACTGATATTTTCGTTTTATTATCGTGAATATTACATTGAAAAGCTTTGAATTTTAATAGTAATTTGATGTCACAATCGAAAATAAAGCAAATCAAGCAACTAAAAAAATGTGCTGTAAATTCGTTGATGCTTCATCACTGTCGCCTTGCCAATTTTCCACCGTTGTTGCGTGGCTAGACACTGATGCTGGTGTGTTGTGTGTACACATACACTTCCACGACTACTGCTACTACTACTACCACTACTACCAGAATCATCAGCAGGCGCACTCGCGTGGATCGCAAAGGGATCGATCTATTTAAGAAGATAAAGATAAAATAAATATGATTAATTGCGTGCTATAAATCATTCCGCAAGCGCACTACGGAGCCCGGAACGTTGCTCCCACTCCTCGTCTTGATTGAAAGTGGGAGGGAAATTCGCCTGGCCTGGTACTCGTTTCGATAATGGTGAAACCATGGCGTTGCTGGTTCCATTGCGAATATGGCGTTCTGAAGAGAAAACTTTGACGTCTAGTTGCGTTTGGGAAAACTGTCGCGCTTTTAAATGCAACCCTGAGGTGCAATCCAACTTAAATATGGTTTCGTAAGATAGAAATAGAAACACTGGTGATGAATGTAGGCATCAGTGAGATACAGCTTATTAATGCTCTATGGAGAATGTAAATAAGCCATATGTTGATAGCATCCAATCGACAGCCCAAAAAAAAACACGTTCTTTCGTTGAATATTGTTTTACATATTGATTAGCCATTAAGTAGGGTTCTTATTAGACGATCCATCAGTCAAACGAGCGCGTTGCGTGTTGCGTGCCTACCTATGCTAGTTTATCTCGGCTCCTCTCACTACATTAATCGCGTTTCCTCCAATTTCCCTCCATTAAAATGCTTTCCATGCTTTTCCGCTCGCACGCACCACGTACAGCACACATGCACTCCTCCCCCTTCCTGCTCCATGTTATCTGATCCTGGCCACTCGCCCTGCCCTCTGTGTGGTGCCTGTATTGTTCTTTAACTCGAAAAAGAAAGCGCAAACTGCCGTCTTTCTTTTATCAGCCTATCTCGTCTTACGCCTCTACACCTCTGCGCGTTTGTTTTGTGGAAGCAAAACTGAATATTCGTGAGATGAATATTCAGTTTCGAAGCTAACGACGACCTATGCTGTACGCGACGCGCTCTCCTCTATTGGTGCAACACCCCGCTCCGGAAGCGGCACGTCTTGGTTTGAATGTTTTTTCGATCGTTTTTTGTTGGTGTTTAAAATTGGTGTCGCTTTTTGGTGGTGTACCGGATTTTTTTTTTGTTTCTGTTCACCCCAGTTACGCGCTGGCCGACGAGAGACAAATTTATCCCAAGCCACTCACTCGGAATTGTGTTGCTTCGTCCTGTGGCAACCGTTTATGTGTTGCATCGACGATTATGTACAATGGAGAGAGAAAGAAAGGGAAGGAGAGGGGGGACAGTGTAGAGTGCATAAATTTCCGGTGCCCGACTTTTATCATCCACCCGAAACTGCTCACGAGATAAGACGGTTCGGTGGGGGGTGGGGGGAGTGAATTTTGCTGCCTCATAATGACGATAATTCGTCGTGTTCCCCAAGCCCCATTGTAGGTGTGGCGGAGTGTGTGGAGGATGGAGGCCGCGAGGAAGAAGCGAAATAAAACAAAGGAAAATTGATGACGCTCTGGTAGTATCGGGCCGGCGCTTGCCGCCGTTTCTTTTTCCATTAGGAAGCCCATCCGTTAGAAGCCGAACGATGGTTTGAAACGCATATCAAGTGGATAAAATGTTAAACCGTATATGCGTGCCCGTGTTCGAGATGGAAAAAGGATATCATGAGGGAAGGTTGTGTGGGGAGGGTTGGAAGTAGGATGACTTCCTTCTTTCCCCCTGCCAAGATGGCACAACATAAATCTATGTATATTTTTTTACAACGAGCTTCCGTACAGCAGCAGCACCGAACGCCAACCGATAGCTACCCAACGGTGCCGGTCGAGATCAATCGAATTGCGATGAATCGTAGCGACTCCCTGTTGAAAGCTTAACCATGTTTATAACACGTGCTATTTTTCGCAAACGTTATTAGATGCTTGGGAAAGAGCTCGGGAAAACACGGCGAAACAATCGCTGTTTATGGAGTGAAAATCGAATCGTGTGTGTGTGTGTTGGTTGGGTGCTCTTCGGGTTATTTGTTGGGGCTTTGGGCAGTGCCAACACGCCAACACGCTTTGGTAGGGTTGTCTCCTGCTCTCGCTGAGAGTGTGGGGCCCGATGCCTGATGAGCGTGGGGCGATGGTGCGAACAATTTATATTAATTGATTTATCATTATCATTTTATGATGGTGCACGTTGTGCCGCCGCTGATGCTTTTCATCTAAATTTTATTCGCGGATTGGAATGGGTTTAGCCGCCATGGCCGCCCGAAACGGACGGATATAATGACGCTACCGGCATACCGCAGCGGAAATGCATAGACGGCCAAGCTTCGCGATTGCCGCGGAAGGGAGTGGAGTCCGTCGGCCTTTCTGTCAGTCAGGGCAAACTGACAGCACGGTCCCGCAGTGACAGGTTTTCTGCCATCGAATGATGGTGATTGATTTTTCGGAGATGTGAAAACAGCGTCCCAAACCTCTAAACTAACCGTTTTCTCTCCTTCCCTCTCTTTGTTTATGTTTGCATATTGGTTGGTTTGCTGTGGAAGCCAACCGAAAATGTGTATATTATGTTGCATGAGAATCTGGGTTGCACGAGGGAGGGCAGGGCTGTACCGAGTGTACCGCGGGTGTGTAATGAAATTATTTAGTCAACGAGCCTTTTAAGCCCTAACCACCATGTTCCTGTACCGTGCGTGCGTGCGTGCGTCCGTTCCCGTACCCGACATTTTCGTCGTCACCACTATCGGGCTAATCAATCACTTTGGAAATGCGTTTTGGACGCTTAAAAACCCGACCGCCTCGTTATCGCCGCCCGGTTTCGGGACCGGGAGTGGTTGAACGGGCGGTACATCATTATAAGAGGGGGTAGAGGAGAGGAGGGCGAGGAAGGAGATTCAGCTGGCCGGAAAGGAAATGAGCCTTGGAGCCTCTCGTATCCGGTGGGATTTGTGCGCACGATTAGCCGTGATAATATGGGACGCCGGGATAGGAATGGGAAAGGAAGATTGTGAAGGCGATGGAAAAATGGCAAATGGACGCTTTGGACCTTTTTTTTGTTTGTGACGTGCTCTATACAACAAAAAGAGATTAAATTTACACGCAGAGAGAAGTTGCTTTGCTTTTTAAAGCGTTAGTCAGGAAGCCGGCGGCCGTCAGCTTTAAGGGAATTGAGTTTGTTTGATGGAAACTCGATCAACTGTTTTTAATAACCAACGTTCAAAAATGCAGCCATTGCCATCGAATGTTTTCTCAATGGTTCCAATGTTAGGCTCTAAATTTTATTATTTTCTTGCAATATCACCAACTTTACATGAAGTTCAATATAGAAATATTGGCATGCAAGAAATAAAACAACACTATGTGATTAACTAAAATATAATAAAAATTATAAATCTATACCGATCAAAGCTTATAAAACATTAAAATTAATTATTGTTTAAACGATGTTGTTATTCAAAACTAAAGATTTTTTCATGCTTTAAAAAGATGTGAAACACTGCTTTGTTTGATTGCTGGTAAATATGTGCTTAAGAGTCACAAATAGATGCATATTGTTGAATATTGGTAACTTTTAATATGTGCCTTTGAGACAACGACCATCCAAGGGTGATATACCTGTTATACCTGTTGTACCAGTTTACAGTACCAAATACCATATTTAAAGTATTTTTTATTCCATTGCAATGACTAGACCGTTTTGCTTAATTTTCTGTTGTAATCGTTCGATAATTTGTAACAATATTTTATTTACGCAAAGCACCAGAATCCTGTAGCACCTCAACTCTTAAACAATTGAATTCTTCTCAACTCTGACTCAAACATTTTTAGTTTCCCAAAAGAAACCCACCAAATTTAATGCCTTCCACAGCATCATACATCCCTAGGGATGAGCATCTCCAGTTCGATCCTTCGCCCCTTACGACCGCTAGAGATGACCGGGCATAAAACACGCATTCCTTCTTCTGAGCGTCGGTTTGGAAATCCGGTTTTTGTTTTGTCACTCTCTGGGCTAACTCGACCGTCGCCACCACATGATCGCAGTTGTTGCTCGTTTCTGCCCTTGATACCAGCGCTGTGTATGCTGTGACTGGTGGGACACATTATCGGTGCTTTCCGTATCTTCCGCCAGCCCGTCCGCGTGTGTGCGCTGTGTTGCATCGGATGTTCCGTTCGGTCATCAATTTAATGAAAGTCGTATACTGTTTTATCACGGCTCTAAAAAGGCGTTCGGGAGGGTCGGCGGAAACGGCAATGGTCAACTTGGGGCCACCGAATTCAACAGGCGAGTTGCAATAAATCACCGAAATTTGACAGTTTCGATTTCGTTGTGTTGGGCCGTGTACCGTCAGAGGTGAAGATTTTCTTCGCCACATCTTGCCGAGATGTACTGTGCTGAGCGTGAGGTACTCCGAGTTCGTCTGAGTCCCCTCCGATGCAGGAGGCAATGTGTTATTGATAGATAACAATCACAGTACATTTATCTATAATTTGATGTGTAAAGGTCTATTTGTCATCTCAAGCGTTTTTTCCTCCGTGACGCATCACTGGCAGGAAGCGTTATGCGTTGTCATGCTAGGTTAAACATTTCTCGGAACGGCTTGTGACTTCCCCATTAATAATTTAAATCCAATTATCTCTGGAGATTACCAGAACAGCAGCACTAATGGCAAATAAAATTAATACTGCATGCATTAATAGCAGTTTGAAGGACGATTTTAGAACGATACATGTGCAGCAATTGCAGTCGTAGGAATAGCCTGCGGTTGCATTGAGTTATAATGGGTTAGAACAATTTATTACCACTTTTAATTCTCATAAATCTGCGCGCTCCGGTTTCAGCGCGGTTTGTCTTTCGGTCTTCCGTAGTTTTGTAGAGATCTCTCCAGGGAAACGAATGGCCCTAGTCTCCCCATACAGTGACGCAAGCATGTAAAGCCTGGGCGAAAATTTACGATCAAAGTACGCAAAGCATTAAAACTAAATTTACTGTTGTCCATCCGCTGGCTAACGCCATTCTCCGTTGACATTGGCACTGGCCTGCTCCTGTACTCCTAGCTGCTCAATATGGTGCGTAGTCCAATGGATATTGACGCCATATCATTGTCTCGCCCTTTTCTCATCATCCATTACCATGCTCGCTGATGGGTGAAGGAATGCAATTCTGAGGCGTGCGCACTTGCTGCCGTAGCTTCTTCCTTGGTGTACTGCCTAAACATTTCAAAACTTGAAATATAAATAACAGAAAAAAAGTAATATTTTACACCCAGTACAAATCGCTCTCTTTCTCAGCTAGTAGAGACGCGAAAGTAAAGGGAGACGCAACTAGTAAGACCTTTTCCTAGTTCTCGTCTGGGCGTATAAAATGCCGCCATGGCCATCATCATAATTCACGCAGACCTTCCTCCCCCATCCCCAGAGGCGCCAAATGGAATGGCCGAGATGCGGTGCTGTGCCGAGTATTATCCCAAGGGAAAATAAGCAAAACCTTTGGCTATTTTCGCCTACTCGCGGCGGCGCTGCATTAGAGAGGACACAAACCCCTTCGTAGGCCTACTGCATGTTGCGTTCTTCGGGAGTGGTGTCCGAAACGCGGCAAGTGCTTGCCCCGTGTTCGGTTGGCAAGCAGCAGGATTTGAGGTGGCAACAGTCTCAAGAGTTGAACGCTTTTAAGACTGATGTATTTATTGACGCTCATCGGCGGGGTCCCGTAGCTGCGCGGGGTTCGCACACAGTGCTCATAGAAGCATTGTAGCATATTTATGGCGTCAGACAGCAACAATATTTACAGCGCCACTATCTCTGCCAGGCTCGTGACCCTAACCTCACTCCGCACACCATGAGCCGACGGATCGAGTGACGGGCATTAATCATGTTGATTAGATATCAAGCCGATTGCAGACACGCTAGGCGCGGTGGCGAGGCAAGCACAAGCCGGGACGCGGAGAGGTGAAGGATGGGTTTAGGTTTTATGGCTTCAAAACACAACCCATCGCACAAGAAAGCGCACACCATTGCGCATAGAAAGTCGGTAGGCTAAAATTTTGAAATCTGATTCCATCGGCACGAGAGTGGCTGTGGTGGGACGTCCTAGTCTCAAAAAGTCATATGCGGCGTACGTGGCCTCAGAATGATGCTGCCAGTCAGCGTGGGGGAGAAGGTTTGACAACTAAGAGATCCAGTTCCAGTTCAAAGCACACACAGCAACAATGTCTAGGGATGCTTTCAATTCTCGTCTCCATATCTGTAGGATGGAGCAGGGGAACCTGGAGCAAAACGGACATATCAAGAATGTTTCTCCCAATATCACTGAATCAAACAGGCGACATAACTTAACTCAAATAAACGTCTACAAAAATGAACTGTGAGCTGGCCTGCAAAAGCACTTCTCGCTCCAATCGACATTATGCTTCAATTAGTTTCCATCTGAGCAAACCAAGGCCCATCTACGGGATATGCTCTGATCTATGTCTCTTTCAGCCCGAAACCCCCCGGCCTTACATTATGTGGACGAATTTATACAGTTAAAGTTGCCCTCAACCACATGTACGTGTCACTTTGCTTGTTTTGGGATGGTTTTTTTTTCAAATGTGTTTTCCGAGAAAAAACAGATCCGTTTTGACAGGTGTTAGTTTCAACATATCGCCACTCTCCTTTTTGGGTTTCGGTACTGATGAAGCTGTGTGTATATGTTGGCCGATTGTTTTCCAATTCGTAGTGTTTTATTTTGGAGCTTTGCTTGACTCTCTACCTCCTCTATCCCAATTTTCTTCAGTTTTTTTTATTATACTACGATCACCGTGAGTGTGTGTGTGTGTGTGTGTGTGGACCAGTTGCTGCTGCTGATGCTGCAACTGCCAACCGAATGTGAACTTGTTGCGTTGCCCAAAAATTGTATCTTGTTTATTTGCCAAGCACAATGTTGTGTCGGACACGTACACGGGAGAAACGACGGGTCTGTTTGCATATTATGGCAAAGTTAGTTTTATGTGTGTATTTGTGTACCTTTGTTTTTAACTGTTGAACGGGTTTTGTGTGTTTGCTTCTGACTGATTGTTCTTACTCTCCCAGCTGGGAGACAGACGAGACGCTGTGAACGAGTCTATAGCGTGTCTTACATTTGATACGTTATAGTTGGTACTTGTGCGACTTGTGTTTTGGTATTTTCCTTTTCAAAGTAATTTCCTGTAAACTCGATGCAGGAAATTATTTGGAGGTTTTGCTTTTCGGTAGAAATATCTTAAATTTGTGTGAGTGCGCTCGAGTTTGCTTATCGTTTCACCACCCTTTCATCGTATCGCCGTGCCAGAAGCGTCCTTTTAATGCGCCCCATATGGTGCACTGGGAACGATGATTAGACGCTCAATATGCGTCTGCCCTTTGGTGGCTTTTTCGAGAAGCATAAAAGCAACATATGTACGCACTGGCACAAGCACAGACACCGAAAGATGTAATTAGTGAAAAGTGTTGCCAAGACGTTAGCGCGAACGTGAGGGCAATAAGGGGCATGCGATGGACGTCCTGAGGACTTTCGTTACGCGCAAACAGGCGTCATCCTCTGAAGCGGATAGGGACCGTGGGGGTAGGGAAGCTTCTTAACAGTTTGCTTCACGCGAGAAACATATTTCATGTGGCCAAATGCAATTTTCTTCCCTACCCACCTAACTACACTCGAATTACGCACTTGAAAAAGTTTGCACGATATTTTTTGTTATGGCAAACATGATGAAGGAAGTTTGATTTTTTGCTTTGCGACGGGCTTCCAGTTTTTGCCACGCTCGAAAGAAAATCTGGAAAAAAACGCACACACACACACACAGCACGGACACAGCAACGTTTCTCTTATCATCGGAACGACGACGACAGACAGAGTGAAAAATTATTCTTCCCAATCAGGAAGTTAGCAGCATGATTGTATGTAAGGGCTCTCCCTCTCTCTCCCTCTTTCTCTCCCTCTATCTAGCCCCCATTTGTGCCACCCATTTTGTCCGATGATTTACAGTTAATTTGAGTTTCGTAAACTTTTGCGCCGTTTCATCCTCATCATCATGATGATCATGCGATGTGTTTTTATCAGTGCGCTGGTGTACTTCTTGTCTTACTTTTTTTTTTATTAAGGTGCCCCATGTGACGCACATGCGCGCAACCGTACCGAGCGATCTTTTTAAAGTTTGACGAACAGAAAAGGAAAGTACCGAAAGGTCCCTTTAAAGGCTTGATTCCACCTCTGTCCTTCCTGAGTATCAGGTTCCGGATTTCCATTTCGGCCGAGTAGAGGATGTGCATCGGAAGGACGACAAGAAATGCACAACAGAACGTCACCGGAAACGGACGGTCTGTTTGTCCGTCTGTGACGCATTTCCATGTGCATCGTTTGATGGCGGTGACGAGTTTTGGGGCGTGGGATTTATGTTTTGCACGGCCTGTGTCGCACTGCACACAAGAGCGGACATATGGCCATCGGATTTCCAGCACCGATGTTCCGATTCCGGTGCATGCGAAGAGACAACACACGCGTCAAGAAGCATGGGAAGGACGATAAGGTGGAGGTAATGCAAACGCTTGCTGTTTCTCGCCCTGTGTGTGAGTGTGTAATTAAATCAGAAAGTTGTGCGATTAAATTTCTTTTCCGGACCATTAATTTTGAACGGTGCTGATACGAGGGTTGGTGGCTGATAGGGAGACAGAGAGATGCCATGTAGCTTCTGCTGACTGAAGGCGGCACAGTTACGTTTGTCTATCCGCTCGCACGAATCCTTTAATCTCGCACCTATTTCGTCGCTTCTGCTGCTGTGCACGGTGGCTCGCCTTTTCGAAAGGGGTTTGAGCTTTAATTGCTGTGACGCAGTATGACGCGGTTGCGACAAAAATACGCGCCCGTTCACTCGCGGCCCAAGCTTCTCCGGTTAATTGGAAAATGATATCCTTCGTCTGCTTCTGCCGCTCCGTTCCTCTACTGCGACGAGAATGGTTTTAATTTCTTTCATATTAGTTCAGCCATACTGTTGCGAAAAAAAAAAAATATTTTTCTATTAAAATTCAACTAATTCCAGTTTTATAACGAACAAAATCCTGTCCTTACCACGCTTTTTCCCTTTAAAATATTGAAGTCGACTTTTGTACTTAATTCGCCTCAATACAGACGCCACACAGAGCGTTGTGTCGGGTTCTCACAAATATTATTGGATTTATGCTTTTCTGTGCTTCACTCCTTTTTTTTGTGCCCCATTATCGAAATGGATAAACACTACGTTGCTTTTACGCTCTGTTATCCCAATATTGTACCCCGGGTGAGGAGGAGTATAGGACCACGTCGATTTGGGATCGTGATCCGAACCCCATCCATCCATCCTCCCCCCCCCCCCCTCTACGTTGGGACAGTCGCACGTGCCCACACGCTCTGAATCCTGTGGGCTGCACACAACATACAGCAACTGCAACAAAAAACTCGATAAAACAGAACAACAACACACAAAAAAAAACAGACGGATCGAGCGGGACACTATTGGTACAATTTTGATAATTGGAAAAAAGCTGGTTACTGCTTGCGACAGAAGCCATTCGGCTGATGACCATCGTTGTTGGGTGTGCCCTTTATTTCCTCCTCTTCCTCCGTGGTTTCACTCTGTTCTTGCTCGTCGTTGTGTCGTCGTGTGTTACACTTTTTTTTTCTGCGTGTGCTCTATCTTTAGCGGGCGGCCAGCGTCCCTATTGAAGTGGTTTTTATTTGCTTTACACTTTTCGGTGGCTTTTTCGCCATTTTCATCACTCGCTTCCATCGGCGCAAGGTTCTCTGCCGCTTTTTTATCATTTCGCTCCCGCCGTCCAGGACTCAACTTATTTATTTGTTTGGTTCGCATCTGCAAAAGGACTCATAGGAGGCGGTAAGAGAAACGGGAAGGGTTGTATAAAACTGCAAACTGAGAATGTGGTTCAATTTTAATACTTTTAAGAATGCTACTCGGTTGATTTATTTTTAGCGTTTTACTTAATTTAATACGCCTTTTCGGGTTTGGTATGGAATGGTCTTTGTGTCTGATGACTTTACTTTTTGTAACTTTTTAGGTTCTTATATGTGCTTTTTATTCTAGTTTTTTTGTGCGATACAAACCGAACGATGGCAAAAATTATTAAATTTTATATTTAAGTTTGAAGAGCCTTATGGTATGAAAAAAGTGAGATAAGAACGGTCAAATCAAGCATGAAACAATTAAACTTAAATAATGAACCTGCTGTTGTCCGTTTTTTTTTCTTTTTTCGCTTGATTTTCAAAAGTTTAAGCCTTTCTTTAAACCCTTCTTAATGGCAAACAAACTTGGACCGAAAACAATCTCTCTTTATTTTTCCCTCTATCATTGGGACATATTTGAAAATGATACTCTCTTTCGCTCTTCCACTTCAGCATGATGTTTTTTTTTTATATTTTTTTCCAATTATTCACCTCCCGAGGGCTCGACGCTGGCCGAAATTTGTCATAAAAGTCAAACAATCGTAAAAGTGGAGAAGAGGGTGTACGATTCCAAAACGGTTCCTGTTCCATCCCGTTCCATGCGTTTCATTAGGCGAAGGAAAACCGTCGAATGTCGTGGAAAATTGATTTCATCCGCATCAGCGCGACGGCACGATGAAACAAATACCCGGAGTTCGATCCTAAGGGGTGCGCGCGACAAACAAGCGGAACTTTTGGCCACCAGCCCAGCGTTTGTGTCACCCTTCCTCCCTAACGCCCAATCTTGTTGCCACGGCTAGAACTTCCCTGGCACAACGTCTCGCAAAACCGTCTGCAGATCGTAGTGTCGGAAGTTGGCCGTGACGTGGATGAATTATCTCATTCCCCGCGACGGCTCTATTTGGGCAAGCTTTTGGGAGCTGGAAAGCGAGAATATTGCAAACATTTAGATCAACATAACAAAAACACAATCTAGTTCCAGCGTGCAAAAAGGGCATCTCTCATCGTTCTCTGGCCAAGGTTCTGCGAGGAACGGGACATTTAGCATCTAGCTTCTGCTCCAAAAGGGCAAGTTCTGCAGCAAACTTCCTCCAATTTCACTCAGCTCGTGATGCTCGCGATTAATCCATCCAATCGGTCTAATTTTGACCTTAACCATCAGAGACGTTCCGTTTTTTTTTTGTCTTGTGCTCTTTCAATCCAGGAGCTTTGCTGCTTCCAACTACTCTCTTTTTCGTTTGATTTTGTCTGTAAAGCAGTAGAGCCAGGAAAAAATAAGACCTGCTCAAACTGTTACGGAATCAATTTGTCCCACTAGGCGCGGCTTTTTTCTTTCTTCCATTTGGGGGCAATTATCCTTCCCCCGGATTGTCGGATGCACTTAGAGCGAATCGCCCAAGCAAGCCAGAACATCGGATAAAGTCACAGGCCCAGTGTAATAGGGCCATTTGTAACAGTTACCGTGGTCGTTCTGGTACGACCACCATTATGACCGAACGACCGACCCGGGAAAATGACATTCACTCTGAGGCAGCGGCGGCGTACACATGTCCATGTCCAACATAATCCAACTCGTGCTTTATGATGGTGTACCATTCTTTGGGAGCAGCTAGGCAAATCGGCTCCTAGCATCGCCAGAAGAACGTATCGAACGCATATAGAGCTGCCTTCGGTCGCCTGGTTGAATAATCCCAGAACCATCGTTTTTTCCCGTAACCATCCATACATATCCTCATCAGAGCTATTTTTTCTGCCTTATTCTTCTAGCATTATGTGAATGTCCTCGTTCCCTTATTAGTGTGCGGGGGAAGAAGACTATAAATATGGGCAAATGTTTGCGAGGTACATCATTCGCGTTCATCCCGTTTTCGCTATCGCTTTGCTGCTGCCGCCCACCAGGAACTTCTAGGTCCGCTTCCTGATCTTCCGATTCCGGGCTTCGCCCCAGTGCTTGCCACTGCTGGCCCTGACAGCCATTAATTTGTGATACTTTTCAGATCATTATACGCCACGAGCTTCGTACAAATATTTTCGCAAATATGAACCAACGATGTGCGGTTGTTTTATCCCTTCGTTTTTGTTGTTGCTGCTCCAGCTTGTTTGCTTTCTTGGGTAGTCTTTTCTGCCGTTTGTGTTTGTTCACTGTGGCCTGTTTCTCGTGCCAGGCAAGCGGTCTGGTGACGGGCGGCCCAGCACTCGTTATAAGCGGCGAGCCAGCCCGGCTCTGCCATATGGAAAATGAAGGGTCGATCTTATCATACGGGGCGGATTCAACTTCTGTCGAAAGCAATAAACCAAACAAGAACAAAAACCCCTCCCTTCACCGTGAGGCACACGGGAGGGCGCAGTGGCTAGAGGGTGACTCTGTCCTCATTTATGTCATGTCATGCTCTCTATTTCCGGGGACCAATTTCGTTCGTTCGGTTCTCTTTTCCTCAGTGGTATCTCACATCGGTGCCAGTGTTTTGGCATAGAACGCAAACGGAATAATAGTGGAAATACAAATTTGTTGCTAAAAATTGATTGATGAACCATTTTCCTTTTTTATTTTGCACACTTCCTGCAGAGGGCAGGTCCTCCGGGAAGTTGTCAAGAACGAGGGATGCATAGGGAAATTATGCCACACGAGGGCAATCGTGTTTGAAGTCTTCTCTCCATATCCGGCTATGCTTCATCGGTCTGCATTGTGTCTGATAGTATTTGCAGAAAACCCTTCTCTCTGACACCTGTTGTTTGATCACAAACCGATCGAGAAGAAGTGGCAGGGTCGTCCCTGTAACAGCAATCGAGAAACCGTGCAGCACAGGACACTCGTCAGGATATCCGGGCTCGATGATAACGGAAGAAGCGCTGGCGTGCAACAACAAAACAGAGAGGAAAAACTGGGGAAACAGCCTTCGTTTTTTTTTTTATTACGCTTTGTCTTCCTTCTACACTTTACAGTGGGTAAAGGTTTACAGCTTTTCGGGACACCCCGTTCGCCGTCACCCTCGTTCTGGACCGGAAACTTTTTCGATCTCATTTTTATTTGTTTTTGATGTCGATTGGTGTTGATTGCGAGCGAATGCTGTTGATGCTGCTACTGCCCGTCCGTTTGGGCTGCAAAGTGTTATCATCGCCCGCTTCGGCCATGCTCCACTGCACGGATGGAGGGAGCACTCGCACCACCACCGTTTCCGGAGGAAATATCGGAAGTATAAAGGAACGCATCCAGCGCAAAAAAAAATCAAGAACGAGGACGATAGAGTCGGGAAAATAATTTCCATTCCCATTTACACATCGTTGCTTGTGACGCTACAACACACACACACACACACACTCTGTGAGCCCGGTGGAAAGAGTGAGGTTATCTGGTCCTGTGTGTATGTTTGCCCTGCAATTGGCAGCACGGTAAATATGTGGATTAAAATGGGGGAGATGGCAGCACGGTTATCGTGTTTAGTCCGTTCTAACCAAAGGTTCGCTCGGAGGGCATTTTATCAAACTGTCTGCATCTTGGGAACAGCCGCCTATATAGAGGTGGAGGTAATTCGCATGATGATTATTCCGATGATAAATCGCCTAATGATGAACCATCAAATAAGTTTGGAACCAGTTCCGCTATTTCGCTGCCGTTTTTCAGTCTATTAAAACTTCACCAACAGACACCAGCGCTGGCTTACAGTGCGAGGAGAACCGGTTACGTAGTGTCAAATTCATGTTGGAAAGGCTTTTAGAGCCAGAGGTCGGCAATGGGTTACATTTAATCTTGGCAGAAGATTATGTTTTTGCAACACAAAAAGGATAGGATTCAAATTTAGTACTTTATTTCATAGATTAAAAGCAGTATAATATGTTTGTGTGTCTTAAGGATACTTTTTTTTTGGTCTAGTCTATTTTAGAGTAAATTGCATTTATATTGATCTATAAGGTGATGCTCAAATTTCATTTAATTTTTTCATTTCTAAGCAAAACTTTTCATAACCAGGCTCTGCTCAATATCAGAGTAAAAGGAGTATTTAGATTTACTCTAAACACCATACATTCGTAAAACGAATTTTCTTTCATCATGTTTATGATAAAAATAGAATATAGAACGTTTCAATATTTTTTTAGCTTCTCTACTAGTCGTGACACATGGTATCTTCAAAATCGTTCACCAAACGATCATAATGAGCATTTAAAATAAAAATTCTGCTTAATTATACTCATAAGGTAGAGTTGGTAAGCCTTATTTACCCTAAAAGGGTTGTTGTACCACCCAAGAAGGCTTTTGATAGCTGTGATCCTTATAATCTCTGAAAATTAAATTACTATTGGTATTTTCTTGCTGGTTGAATATTGACGAACCCTGGCTAAGAGGCGTGTAACAACGCAGTAGGAAAAAACACTAAAACATCAATTTCCTTTCGATGGTAATGCCTGGAGGTAGTAGCTGTTGTGACGTTCTTCCTTGCCTTTTTTCAACTCCTCTGATGAGACATCAACTTTGGAGCGTTTGGAAGCGTTTTGTTGTGTAGCGTGCATGAATGAACTGCTGGCTGGGAGATGACACAATGCTTTTTCACTTTGACTGAGGGGTGGTTAGAAACGGAGAGAAAAAGCCGGGCAGGGCTATATAAATAAGGGATATAATTTGGGGACAAATTCACCTTTGACGATGACAAGTGGATACAAATTACAGGGTTTCATAGCGCGTAAACAGTTGATAAGAGTTCAGTGTGTCAGTCCGCGTGTGTGTATGTGTATATGTAATATAGTTTTAACATTTTTCCTCTAAAAAATCAGAAGAGTTGCCTAAGAATCATTTTGCACCTTTCGTGTTCCGTTTCATTTTGTTTTACCTCTCGTGTGCACGTATTTGTGCTGTTTTTCAACTGGTTCTTACAGATTTTGTCTAACTCTGTCGTTACATTTCGTTTCGTTTCATTTGCATTGTTTTTTGTTTTAACTTTCCTTATATTTTTTTTCTGCAACTTGTTTCTCTCACCCTTACAGATGTTTCGCACGTTCGCGGATAAATCCTTCTTGTGTTTCTAGATATGTAAATGCTGGTAAGCATTTTATTTTACGTTTCGCTCCTTTCCTTACTTTCCTTTCTCTTCTCTGGGTGTCTGTCTGCATTTCGGTCCGGTGGGTGTGTGTGTGTGTCTTCGTAGCACTTTGGTTGGTGTTTCTTCTCGACTTGTGGGCTAAAATCATGAAACTCTCTAACTCTTTCGTAAGATTGTGAACTAATTTTCTTCCATACAGAACTTTTTAAATTAATACGTAGTTTGTTTTTACCTTGTAAGTTAGGACTATTTTAATAATTTAATGTTTATTACAGGATTATCTTTGTTCCATTGAACGATGTTTACATTATGAACAATACTGAAACATATTCAGGGTAAAATTAATACACGATTCATTAAATTAATTCTTAAGTCCAGCTTCATACTGTCGTTGTGAACATTAACATTGGGACATTTTAATACTTGTTTTATAGTGTATTTTCAATTTTATTCCACTTCAATTTCTAGGTACAATTTTAAACTAACCGAAAATCGGTGCAATACTCCATAAACCTTATCGTTTTATACCTTTTATCGGTAAACATTCATTAGCAATTGGTTTCGATACATAAAATTAAGCCATACTTAAATGCACCACTTTTGTTTGTACATAGTTTTGTGTGTTTCGCAAATAAAGCTGTTGCAGTACTTCGATAGGCTTCACAAATCGATCTGTGAACATTCGATAACAATGCGCTCTCCCACTTTGCTGCTCCATCTAGCACAGCGAGGATTGTTTAGTTACCGGGGAAATGGGTATGCATTGATGCAAGCGCGTCACTGCACCAGCAACAATTGACAATGCGTCACGTGGCAGCAAATTGCAGGACGGTGATGACGATGACGCGTTCTACAAATCAGGATGTTCACAAGAGCGAGAGAATAGTTAAAGAGAAAAAAACAAATAGATGCATAAATAAAACGCTCAAGAGAACTGCGAACGATCAGTGAACCAAATAGGTAGATAGGGCTGTTGTTGATTTCGAATGGAAGCTTTAAACCCATCCGGCATATTGCACCCGTTTGTACATCGAGCATACGTGCAGCACGGTGGCTTTTTGCTTCCCTGCAAGCACATGCAAGTTTTCAGTTGTGCCGTGGGCACAAAAACAAGCTTTTTCCGGAGGCATATGTGATTGAACGCAGCGCAAAAGCCGGTCGTACTTGTGCCTGTGCTATGCTGCGCTGCATTTGTCCATCCGTGCGCGTGTTTGTCTGCCGCCCGTGCCAGTCGGTGGACGACGGGCTGGCTTTTTGCCAGCCGTAAATAAATAATTCATATTTCAATTCCATCCCCGGCCACGTGCACACTTGCAATGATGAAAATCGCGCGGGGCAAACAAACATGAAAGACAGTGACGCGGCCGATGGGCGAAAAAAGATAACGCACTGGGCAAAAGCAATACAAACAACCTTGGACGCGTCGGTGAGCGAATGAGCGGGTGAGCAGGCAAGCGTGCCTGTCAGGAGGGGTCTATTTCTAGGTTTAATGTTTGATTTTTGCCTTAAGCCTTCCGGTCTATTATTTTCAAGGCGTTTCGAAAGCACAGCAACTCCGATGTTGCTCGGCTCTTGTGTGCTCTAGCTTAAGCCACTTCGTGGATATGTTTTGTAAATTATATTTTGATTTTAAGGACAGCAATTAATGTGATAAACTCATTCTGTTTCGCGGGTAAATGACACAACTTTAAAGTACAAAACGAGTTTCTCCAATGTTTGCTAAAACCATCCCCAACTCGTTTCGTCAACACGGCGCATCGTGTTACGGATATGTATAGCTGCCGGGATGCAGCTTGTCCAGCCGGTCTCTTCGCTCCATACACACGCTGCTTTAGCAAACATGGTTGTAGCGTTGGTTTTTGGGCTCAATTTTTTGTGGCCTTGATTGAAGTATAGCGTGCATAGCGTATCATAACACCTCCCGTCATGTGCAGGGAACGCTTCTGACTGCGCTCTGTCTGCCGTTTAGCAGCGGATGCAATTTTGGGAAGATGCATTTATAAGCGGTCATGCACAGTAGCAGTAGCAGCAGGAGAGAAGACTGATAAAGCGTGTTTTGCTTCCTTCGAAAACATCCCCAAAACTGCCTTAAAAAGCAGCAGAAGTACGGAAAAGGTGGTAAGCGAAAAGGCTGACACACAACCCAGGCATGGTTTTTGCGGGTACATCATGCCAAAAATGATGTCGACAACGCGTCTACATTCTTGTAGTAGGTAGTGAAGCCTTTGCAGGCCCTGGGCCACTGAACTTTTGCACGAGTCATGCTGGGGGGGTTGAAACGTTAGGGTGCGGTAATGCGAAGAGTTGATTACTGTACGGTGCCGGAGGTACTTGTAAGGCACAAAAGACAAGAAAAAAGTGAAGGAAATGTCGAGCGATAGCCCGTCATCATCAGCATGCCCATTATGTTGGCACATTATGTGTTTTCCTTCCTTCGTGGGTGATACGGGGAGAGCGGGAGAAACTGTTTAGCATTAGCACGAGCAGTCGACAGAACGGGTCGTTTGCAAAAAAAAAAAAAAAACGGGAGGACATTTGCAGCAAGGACTCGTGTGTTACGCTCTCTCGCCCTGTTCCTTAAGGATGGTGGCAGTCGTATGACAAAGCGGCCCGCGTGTGTGCGATATCGTTTGGTAGCGGAAGTAGTACTTGACGCGGTGAATAGACAAGCGGCGTCCAATCGGACATGTTTCGCCCTTGCGCTGTTCCGCATGTTCCGTGTGCGGTTACGTTCCATGTGCTGCTGACGCACAATTGCCACTGCATTGATCTTTCGGCGGTTCGATTATTGGCCGGAAAGTGTGCTGTATCGTTCGACGAGATGCTGCGCCAGAAGAAGCCATTTCCTTGCAGGGTGAAGCAAAGGCTGCGCCGTACGAGGATAGGGAACTCTTACGGGGCGTTATTGCTTTTCGATGCGCACGGGAAGCGGGAAGGGGTGGTGGGAGGAATGAGTTTTTCACAGCGTGTGCTTCAAGTAGAAAGCATGAAAGCCCGCCTGAGGAGCGGTTAGGTATGTAGCTTTACCAGGCGTCATGATTGCCATGGTAACATGTAAAGGGCCTAACTGTAGGTTGGTCCTTTTTTGCTTGTTTCTGCTTTGCACATAAGCATACTTATGTCAGGTGGTTGCTGCGCTGTGCTAATGCAACTAATATGTGGAAAGAATAAAACAAAGAAAGGTACATCGATGCGCTGCCTTAAAGAGAACACAAATCAGTTTCTATAGCGTGATTTTTTATTATCTTATTTTCTATAGTGAATTTTTCCTTCCTCATGGAAACTGGAAAATTAAACTATTTTCTCATTTAAGTTTTGTAGTACTAAATGGTATGTAATCTTGCTTTAGTACATGAAAAAGGGTTACATTTTCCGTTCATGTCTTTTAACCCATGGATGTTACAAGTCAAGCAAAATTAATGTACAATAGTAACAAACCAGAAACGATAAACCACCAAGTAGGGAACATAGACAAGACTCTATTCAGAGTGTGTGTTCTTGTATAGCATTGAAGTAAATAGGGGTGTAAAAGAAGTCAGTTAATACTAAGTGAAATCCAAAATAAAGTTAAAGAAGAAATAATCCATAATACAAGCAAAATTAAGGTCTTAATAATGTTAAATGAGTGTTGTGAAGCGATGAACAAGAGTGAAAATGGCTTAGGTTGTCTGGTGACTTAGTAAAGGTTTGAAGTAAAACAATACTTACCTCATGTTACTTTTAAGACCTTTTGAATATTGATTCACAAGCTTATAACGTTATGCATGAGAGAAATCGGCAAAAAGTGTTTTTTTAAGGCAATAAACATCGAACTGCGTAGCAAACATATTCCGCTGTTTGACGGTAATTATTTCCCTCTTCACACATCATCCCCATGCTTATGAGAAATGCACATTTTTGCATTTGCACAAGCAACAAAATAAAAAAGAAACAGAAACGAATGAATAAATATTCACCACGAGCAGCACGTCAGAAGCGCGGCTGGTGGAGCTGTTTTGCACATTGCGTGATTATTGTGCATCGGAATGCATTCGTTACTTGCTAAGTGCAACAATGTTGTTGCGTAGCATAAGCTGATCATGATGATGAAGATGATGAAGATGTATTTGCTGCTGTACATCTACTGTCGGTGCGGATTGTACGCATGTATTTAGCAGGTGGTTTGAGTAATTACAGCGAAAGCCCCTTCCCTACCATTTGGCACTATTCATTTGCATTACCATGCTTTATTGGACGTGTTTTATCGCTTTGATTTATTTGAAATGTCAAGGTTCAATTATGCTATCTGCTGCACTAATGACCGAATGATTATGATCTGGTAGAATGGGGACGGTAAAAAAAAAAGAAAGAACTCGAGCCAAAAAGCGCTCAACATGTTCATCCGGTCGTTGCTAATATTATTGGCACACGGCCCATCCCGCAGTACTGTTGAACGATGGTGAATTTTCCTAAAGTTCTTTTTGTGTGTGTGTGTTTTTTTTTCAACTCTACTCCGAAGGCCCTCTCCCCGTCCCCGGGGTGTGTCGAAAGGTTTTTTTTTGTGGTCAAAGTTGAAGCTGAACTTTGGCGAAGCTTTCCGACTATTTACCTCCTCAACTTTGGCGAGCCCTTTCGCGTTACCGTTTGCCGATGAAACTCCACCATCTGACCATTCCCTCCCCACCACCCCCTGGAAGGGAATGAAGGTGGGATTTGGAATTTGCATTTCATCCGCTGTGGTCACGATGCCGCAAGGGAGTGGTGCGGTTTCAGCATATAACAACAACAGGGGCCGACACAAAGGGCAAAGAAAAGGGTGGTTCACGGGTCCGTGAAGGGTTTTGGATGAGGCTTTGTTTTTACCTTTCTGTGTCTCGCTCGTTCTATGCTGCTTCCCGCAAAACCCGTTTCTGTACTATTACTACCACCACTGCCACAACCACTACTACTACTAGCACGATGGTACAAAAATTGTGCACCCACTGGAAAAGAAAGCAAACATAAATTTCAGTACTAACCATTATGCAGAAAAAAAGATAACGTCCCCCGGGGGGTTTGGTAGGGAAGCGATTTTAATGGTTCGTTCCCGCCAACCCTCTAGCCAGCACCAGCCCTATCGAGACGGCAGCGGGATGAGGAAAGCGGGCAAATGAGGGTTAGTCACGATTTTCCTGGAGTAAATGGTATTTTTCCCTTGTTTTTTTTTTTGTCGTCTAAAGTTTTCTATGTCGGCGAAAAGCATTCGGCGCTGCTGCTACCGGGCGCGTACACATCCGAGAAGCATATTGAGCTTGTGGAACCGCAAATATCCACCAACGGTCTTACGATTAGACCTTTGCAGCAGTGAGGACTAGTTGCACCGGTTGTATGCCTTTGTGTCTGTGAGGGTGGGTGCACTGTGAACATGGAGCTGTAATTTACTAATTAAATTAGCTATCACAATGTTCTGCAACAGCCCAGAATATGCTGGTGTGCCCGGTGTAGGGTTGTGTGGAGCGGCTTAATTTATTTCAAACATCTGCCATCACCCACAATCCGTCCTCCGAACGAATTCTTTCGAAGGAAAAAAAACTGTTTTCAATGCACAATACATGCGGTGTGCTTTCTTTTATCGCTTTCTGTATCCAAAAACCCATCAGCCTCAAACCGTGGAACAATTAACAATTCCACCCCCCAAAGATGTTGAAGAGAGGTTATCAAAAATCCACCGCAAAAGTGTCTAGCATCATTACACAAGCTCACTTCCCTCACCGGCTGAAGGCAGGGGCCCGTGTTCTTGGCGATACTTTTAATCTCTTTCTGCTGGGGCACCGTGTCGCGCTGGGAACACAGCAAACAATAAAAACTGCATCCATTGTTTTTAACCCTTTGCGGTTTCAGTGGACGGTCGTGAGCCCCCGCTGCCGCGAGGCACAGATCGCCATCTCCGGCTCGAAGAGATTCTTCGGGCTTTAAAAGTGAAACGAAAACCGCAGATTGCATCGCCTCCTCCCTCCTTCACGGTATGAGTGGTGGGTGTGTAACTTGCCATTTTTTTTTATGTTGCTAATGCTTTTCGCTCGGTACTTGCCGCCCCGCGGTGCACCGTACCAGATGATGATTGCAGATAATTCGCAAACATTGCAAGAGACGGCTCACCGCACACCCACGACGAACGACGACGACGACGTTGATGAGCTTATCTCTCCGTTGTCGGTCTTCTCCACTTGACCGTTGGCTTTGGTTGGCTTATTAAGAAGCGGGTGGATAGAGATGGGGGAGTGGGGGGGGGGGGTGAGGGTTGTATTTTTCACTCTCGGTAAACAATTTCCACTCGGCTGAAAAACTCGGTTCTTTTTTGCCCTGTTTTTTTGTTGTCATTCAGCTCGAACTCTCTCTCTCCAATTAAACCTGTCCTGGGCCGCTACTTAGCAGCAGCAGCAGTAGTGTGCTCAGTTGTTGGGTACGGTACCGAAACTGGAGGCTTTTCCTGTTGTCAGCACAATACAAATGCGTGTCGGTGTGGGTGGATGGAAATTTTCTTTGAATTTTGCACTACATAATCCCTGCTAACCTCAAGCAAACAGGGACGGTGCGTCGTCGCGCCATCATGCGCTTGTGCCACAAGCATGGGAGGAGGTGGAAATGAAGTACTGACCTTCTTCCTCCTCCGTGTTCCCCTACATCCCAAACGGGGATAGGGCCTGTAACCCTTTGTGCTGTTGGAAAAAGGGCTTTCGGCCGGTGTGCGCCCACTGGGCAGGAAATTGCTCGCAACAGTTTGTTGTTTGACTTTGACTGCCGGTTTCTTTGCGGGCTGCGATTAAAACCGGGAGCGTTTCAATAGGAAGCCCTGCCAGTCCGCTGCCCAGTAAAACAAATAATGATTGATCGTGGGAATAGCTCAAACCCGTTTTCCTATTGACGTTGGGCTCTACTGGCGTATTCAGTCGATCACGTGATTCTGTGCAAAGTTCGGGTGTAAATTGGAAGCAATATTGATGGCAGCAGTGCAGGTTATAGAGAACCCTTTTTCCAATTTGAAGCGAAAATGTGAATCTGGTTTTGAATTATGATTTGCTCTACCCTTTCAACCATTTCAAGAAGGGGACACCAGCTGGATTTGGCTTTTATACGTTAATGATCGAATTATGTCATTTCCACTGACTCGCTGGATGACTGTGCTCCATTGCCCTTGGTGGTTAGTCATGGGACGACAAAACCCAACAGTCCTTGCATCCAGCTGTTTTGCAATCAATTTACTTCCCTTTTTTCCTTCCCTGTCGCATGCTTTCTTTGGCTTGGCGTGAGAAGCTGGATAACGAGCATCAGCAAAAAAGAAAGAAAAGCTAACCAACAAAACCAACGTTCTAGAGCGCTTGAGCATGAAGTTTGCGGGGCGAGAAGGTTCGAAAGATAATGATTGTGGTTGGGTTTTCTCTATTGTAGCTTTTTTGTTTTCACTTTCGTCCATTTCAATTGTTTCTATAATTGTGGTGGCTTTTGCGGTTGCTGGCAGCCGGTCGTACTGCTTTTATTTTCTTTTGCTCCGTGATTTGCTCCGTTGGACGACTTCTTCTTTATCGATGGATTAGGGATGTGAAGGATTCATTAATATTTTGTGAGTCCTCGCCTCCCAATGCTTTACTAGGGATAAAGCATGCGTCAGATGCAGCATCGCCGTGGGGTGGCATTATGTAAGGGGATGTAAGGATGTTCCAAGAAAACAGCAAACGTACAACTGTCTCCAACAGCGGACCAGTTTGGAAAAGAAGCCTCTCCCTTCAGAACCATTTTCCATTATTCCACTACCTTAAGACGAATCGACGTCATGTTAAAATCGATTTAATCAAGAAGTAGAAGAGCGATTTAATGACATCTTGTAAGGATATATGAAAATAATGAATTTGAATCACGTGATTGTTAAAACGCACTTGGTGCATGCACAAAGCCACATCACATGCCGTCATGTTTTCCGGGTGTCCATCGCAATTTAATTTCGTAAATGTAATATTTCTCCCCCCCCCCCTTCTGCGCATTATCCTTTGACGTGTATAAACTTGCTTTCCCGCACCCGTGTCCGTCTTGTGACATTTATCAGCTCATTCGTTCGATTGCTTCCCACATTACTTTAAGTGGTTGTTGCTTAGTAAAACAGCTTTCGGTAGCTACGGCGGCATTACCGACGGCCCCCTCCCTGATGGTCATCGCACAAATGTATGCAGCCCCGAATCATAGTGTAGCGTCTTGACCGTTCTTCATTGTCGTCTTCGTCCACCCCGGGGTTCCGCTCGTTAAGCGATCCATTACTTTAATTAAACGTTAAAACTGCTGCGCCCTCGTACGGGCTGTGCGCACGGTCAAGAGTATAAGAATGTTGCCCAGGCAAGAACCTTCAAATGTGATACTCCTTCTGTATGGGAGTTTGCTTTTTATTTCACTTAAAGGTGAAGTTGAGCCAAACGCAAGAGTGCCGCTCCGAGAAGTTCCCTTTTTTTATCCATTCGGGCAAACAAACTCCTTTGTAGGACGGTTCGACTAAGGCGAAGATGTCCCAGCCGGGGCGAAAGTGTGTTTGAATTCATTCTCCTAAACGATCGCTATCATGCGCAATGTTCATCATACTAAAACATAATGAAGCCTGCCTTGCCCAGGCCTCTTTCAGGCTCTTTCTTTTTCTCTCCCGACGAGTGATATACCTTTCCTTACCCCTTTTTAAAGCTTCCCAAAAACGAAGGATGTACACAGCCCCAGCTTTCGCTTCAAAATCGTTTACCCTCAACCCCGGGCCGCGGACGTGGACCAAATCGCGTGGGCGGGAAGAAAAATTGTGAAAAACTCACGTTCACGCGTGAAAGAAAAACTTCTTATTTCTTAACCCTCCGCCACCGTTCGGCACCCTTCAGCCATCTCCGTTTGAGAGATAGGCAGCAAACGGGTGGAGGCTGTTTGTACTTTGCGCAGACATAAATTCATTGTCAAGACGAGCGAACGCTATCTTTTAAGCCCGAGCGCGGCACGGCAAACAGCTTAAGTAGAATGTCAAATATTTGCACGCCCGAGAAAATGGCGCCTCCGACAAAACTGTCTCTCCCGAAGTTTGTGTGTGTTTTTGGAGCATTATGTTTTTGGCACAATTTTTGCAATTCTTTAACAAAATCAAAAGGCTTTTTTCTGGAAGGTGAGAATGTAACGAGTACACGTCAAACCTTAAAAACTAACGCTGACGGTGGAAGTTCAATATTTGGGTCGTAGCTTTGGTGCAAGGATTCTATTTTTAACATTTTATATTCTACTCCTCTCTCTACCTTCCAATACACCAGTATTTCGAGTTTTACCAAACGTTTTCATTGCTTTCTTTTTACAGTGTGCCTTGCAGAGGCATGTTGGGCTCTACTGCTAATGGTCGTTTAATGGGCCCTGGTGTTGGTTCATCAACGTCGTCGTCGTCATCATCGTCGTCGTCGTCCACGTCGTCGTCGCTGGCACTAGCTGCCGCCGCTGCTGCACTGCAACAGCAGCCGTCGCACACGCCGCATCCGCAACACCAGCTCGGCCACCACCCGTTTCCGGGGCACCTACCGGCGCACCACCATCTTTCGCTGCAGCCACAACATCCTGCCCTCGCGGCGGCCCACCACCACCATCATCCACATCCCCATCCCCATCATCATCATCGAAGCATTTGGCCATCGTTAGGTGCAGCAGCAACCACCGGCCGAACTGCATTCGAGCTACAGACCGCAACCAATGGCGAAGGTAGGTGGAGGAATCGTTTTTTTTTTTGTGAGTTAAATGTAAATTTAAATCGTACGGAACCGTTTTCTTTTCGATTTGCTGGCATGTAAGAAGACCCATTAAACGGGTTAAAAGTGTAACTCCATTCGTGCAGAAACGGCCATTTTCGACACTCGCCGTTCGAAGATAATGACGTTGCCCGTAAATCATGCCCGCTCGGCCAGGTTTTCGGATGCAAATTAATTGACCTTTTGGGTTGTGAACGCTCGCCCCGGGTTCTGAGTCAGTCCAATGACAGAATGTGTCGAGGCAACTCCCCCTTCACAGAGGTGCCACGTCACGTTGATGCATCCGGGTGGAGCGTGCGGACGGATGGATGGATAGAAATTTGAATAATTGTACCGCTTATAGCCACGCCAGGTGCTAACTTTCACGCCATTCCGCTAGATTTTTCGACCGTTGTCCGTATCGAAATGGGTGGCTATTTCCTTTTTTTGTCCACCGCACTTTCCCTTCGTTCCAGGGGATGCAAATGGAAAGTATACGACGGGCGCGCTAGGCTAAACGTCGAATCCTTTTACGTCGGCGGGGCCGGGTGGCATCGAGAATTGCATTCTCCCCTCTCCGCCCGGGTCGCACACGACCAAAACCGAATGCCCACGCGACGCTCCGTTTTGCCCTTTGCACCTTTCGCTTTTGATAGTTTTTGTTTCCCTATTTTTTTTGGGAGGGTGCCCCCTTGGTGTGCCTGCTATCGATCTAGCCCGCCTCGGCGAACTTGTTGTAATAGTTCGTTTTTATTTCCCGTTTTATGATGGAGAATGAGCGGGCGTATTGTGCTTTCCGCGTAATAGGGGGAGATGGTACAGTGACGCTGCAGCACCGGCAGGACATTCACGGTTCGTTGCATGTTCACTGAAGGGTGTAGTGAGGTATGGGTGGGGGGGGGAAGGGTGTAGACAGATTGGAACATTTATCATGGTCCGTTCGATGGGGCCATGCCCGTTTTTTGTTGCTGCTGCTCTTGTGCTATATAGAGAAAATAGATTCTTTTTTGCTGGCAGTCGGCAAGGCATGCATTTGTGTTTTGTTTTAGGTCTCTTTTTTTTTGCTATTTTGTCGTCATAAACGTCGCCATAAAACGAACCATTATTTCCTTGCACTTACCGTGTACAAAGGTTAAATATAATACAATCGCTGCGTTGTGTATAGTTTTATAACACGGCTTTGTGTGCTTTAAATTAGTATTTTACAACTAGAAACAATTCAACAAAAAACAAGAGGAGTGAAACCTCGGGTATAACCAATTAAATACATTTCAGTGACGCTTTGGTGAGGTGAGAATCGAACGCTGTTTGTCTTGCATGTTCCAACATGTTTGACCGTGCACCTCATACAGTTCTATAAGTATGTTAGATTCTTAGAACTTAGGACTTAGGACCTCCCTACGAGAGAGTGCATTGTAGAAAGTACAGAACTCTTGTTCTATTTTATTTAAATGACGAGTGTGACCAATAAAAATCAAAAGTACTAGAGCATGTCTCGACGACTCTCTCGATTGATAGATGGATTGCAACTAGCTCTAACTAGAAGCCTTTTTCCCTGATTCCAATTTCATTCTCTGCGTGTGTGTAACGCTCTTCATCTTGCGCAACGCTGGCTGAAAATGTAATGCATCGTCACAGCGATTGAGCGGAGATGAAAAACGAGAAAAAAAGGCCTGCACGATTAAAGTGATTAGAATGACGGTGGTGTTTTTTTTTTCTTCCTGTTACCCGTTTTGCATGCCAGTTCCATTAATCCTGGTGTTTGTGTCTCGAGTGTGTGATCCAGGAAACAGGCCCCGGGCCGATGATGACTGCGCCTTCTTCTGGTGCAGGTATTCCGTCATGCTCTCTCACTCGAACGGGAGGGCCTGTGTGGGAAGCAAGTCCTTGGCGATGGCATTACTTCAGCAGCTACATCTCGACCAAAATCATCCAAACGGCTTACGAAAGGAGGCATGTTTTTCCTTCTTCTAGCAGTTTCTTCACGCAATACCCTAGCGTGTGTGAGTTCATAAATCAAACTCTCGCCCGGGAGAGAGTTAGCTCAGCTAGAAGTGGTACAGTGTGTCCTCGGCACCAGAATCCACTGTGGCCGGGGGCGGACACGTTGTTGTCAGTTTTCTGTTTTTTAAGCGAACGATTGCTAACGGTATGATGCGGAGCGCAATTCTGTCTCAGCTTCTCTGTCAGGCTTTGCTGAAATGAATATTGATGATACTCCCCGTGAAGCTCTCTCTTTTTTTTTGTGTAAAAAGTTCACTGTGTCATAGCGGCACATCTTCCTCACCCCACACGATGGGTGCTTAATATTGATTAGAGTCTAAGAGTCGGTACCTCGGCAGACAGGCTCTTCTCTACAGGCTTGCAAATTTGTCGACGTCCCTCAAGAGTCATCGATTACTTCGAGGCTTAAATTGAATGAACTGTAGCACCTCCATGGGAAGCACAATTTACATCTATTGTTGTTTAAAAAATCTCTTAAAACCACACTTATTCATTTAATAAAAATGTGTCCTCATGAGAATTGTCCCTGTCCATGGAATCCTATGTCCAGTTGGTGCAAATATACAGTTTACACAGTTTCCTATTTTTATTACATTTGCTTCACACCAGCATTATTTTACGTTTCCCGAGTGAGGGAAACAAGTGTGAGAGGAACATAAATATAAGCGCACACGGTAAGTAATCCGTGAAGTCCAGGCTAAGGGAGATCCCACTCTTCTGGGTTCTCTTCTGAACACTGGCAATGACGGCGACAATGATGAGAATCACGATGATGATGATGATGATGATGATGAAGATCTAACCACAAGTTCGATGGAAAACCACAGCCGTTGCGACGCTTGCGTACGCTTTTTATACGGTCTTTGAGCAGACGGCTGTGGCGAGCGTCTCCTCACAGGGTCGTGTTGTTCGTGTGGTACTGTGGAGGGATAGGCTTACACACAGTGGGAATCAAATTCCGGACCGGGCACTCGACCGGATCCAATCGAAGCGTGTCCTTCTGTGGTTGAAGCATCCCGAGATGGTCGTTTTTTACCATATCTGCTCACGCTCCTCTGCCCTGGGGGTAGGCAATAATCAACAACTGGCAATGTTACGTTAAAGCAACCAGGTGTACAGCGAAGGTTAGCACTAGCACTCGCAAGCAGCGCAACGGCACCGAGAGACATTATTGGAAGTCGAAGTTTTGTGAGTAAATCATTTTTGTTCATTGATTTTAATACGATTCCGGTGGTTTTTCCGAACTTCGCACCGGCTCGTCCACATTCTGTAGGTACGTTTCATTCCCCGGCTGTTATGGAAAATATAGTGTGAAATGGTATGGTCATTTGCTCTGACCAGAAGGATGTAATTTTGTGGTTTTTTGCTTATGCGTCGATGCACGTTCGCACTGTTCAGTTGTTCGGCTATATCTGTCTTATAGATCTTAAAGCAATTTAAGGTAACGTGTGAAGGGAAAGTAAATGTCTTACCTGAGGTGTTGTATCAGTCGTTATACGTCTGAAAGAATTTCCTCCTTTTTATTTATCGACTAGAAATGAGAAAACTAAATACGATGCTTCGTCCATTAATATAAATGCTTTAACGTTCTTCGGCCGGATTCTTAATTAACCCATCTCCGGAAGTGTGTGTGTGTGTACGCTAATCCTGGCCCCGTCCGTCAATCGCTCGAAAAAGCGTTTCCAATCGATAGCATTAAAAGCCACCAAAAGCCACGACCAGGTGAGGGAACCTTTCCGAAACTATGACGAAACCCGGCGGCCCGGCCCAGGTTCTGCTTCATGGCAATTTACGATTAATTGTGTGTCCGTCGGGCTGTTGTCGTGACGAAAGGGAGGGCCAAGACGCTTTCACGACTCGATGACTTGCTTTAGCGAACCGTGCCGGTGCATGCCGGCCGACCGGACCGACCTCCAACAGAACAGAGAACGTAAATGCGCGTGCTTTTGACAGCCCCATCCCGTTTAATAGCGATGTATGGGGGCCTGTTGTAGTTTGGCTTTTACTGCTTGTGTGTAATTGCAATATTGTACATTTTATATGTTTCACCGTAACAGTGCATGCATGACGGAGCCGCTGGCCATTCGCGTTCTCTAACTGACAGCGCCACGAAAGCGATTTCCCGCCCGTACTTTAATCGATCTTTAATATTCAACGTGCACCCAAGAACGGTGCTATTGATCCGTGTTGCTAAATATTGTCTAGCAGCGAGTGTGGCTTGCTGGGGAGCCAATATTGCACAGCGAGTCTTAATCGCTCCATAGCCGGCACCCAGAACCGGTGGCATTAATTAAAATACGATTTCCAAAGGGATCGTGCTTCTCCGAACCCCGCGTCATACATCTCCGACAGGTTGGGCCAGCGGATTTTCGGACCCGTCGACGGAAATGACGCTGTGGACTGTGGACCACCGCAGACGAAAAGCAGCAAGGCAGAGAAAATTGGGTATGCTGGCTGATATGTTTCGGTTTTGAGTGGATTATCTGGAGATTTTTGTCTAACCTATTCTGGTCCATCGTACAGCCGTGTGTGTGTGTGTGTGTGTATGTGTGTGTAGGATTAGTGGATGAGAATTGATTGGCTTCGAAGCGGGGTTGGACGCGCAACGCCGCCGTACTCGCTTGCGTGGGGAGCCTGGAAGCCATCTACTGTGATGACAGTTTTCGTGATGATTTAACATTAATACCTCGGAACGGACGGTGGCGTTAGATGGAATCTTCGGTTTTGATCAGCGGTAAGCCGGCGTGTATATGTGTTCTCTCCGAGCTGCAGAAGCCAATTAAAAATTAATCCTTCAAGTGTGAGTAGGGAAAGATGGACACACACGATTTGCGATTAGGTTTGGAAATGGGACCCAATGTTTCTTGTTTGGGTTTTAATACAAATTTTAAATGCTTTGGCACTTTGTATTTCGTCGTCCACTTACTACCGAAAAAAGTGTAATATAAGGAATTTACTTAAAGTTAGAAAAACCAATCAATATACAATTGTTTTACTTGTATTGAACTATAAAACCAAAGCAACCGTCACACGTTGGTGTTGAAATTGAAATTTTATGTTTTGACAAAATATCGTTTCGATGAGTGCAACACTCTGTCAGCACCGGAAAACGTTTCAAGCACTTAAACGATCAACATATTCTGCAAAGCCCGGCACTGCAACTGCCACGCATTGCTGACAGAGAAAATCCATTCCATTGCATCAACCAACGTTTCGGGGATGCACACTTCCCTCGCCAGATGAAATCTACAAACAAATAACAATAACCGTTTGCGAAACGATGGGGATTGCCTTTCGTGTGCATCAAGTGCATCCCCGCGTGTCCCGTTGAAAAGTCAGCAGCCAGCCAGCCAGCGTACATACGCGCTGTCCCATCGATTTATTGCAGCTGCGATGGTGCAACAACCACCGCAAAATGCATCCGAAATGCATCGGCCCCATCTGGTTGCAGTAAGTTCACGCCGGACAGACCGGTCGCCCAAAAATGTGAACGATTATCGTAAACTAAATAATAAACACTTTGTCCACTTTTCCATCGCCGTTTGTGGGATGGAAAGAAGACAAATGCAACTGCAGCGGCAGCTTCGTTCCGGCCGGAATGCATCACAGCCAGCGCCAAACCAGATGCATCTCACCTCAAGTAATGGGTATTCTAATTTTATCGGGACAGTTTAAAACAATCAATCAGACCCGTTTCGGTGGAGGTGGGAAAGCGGTGAAGCCGTTGAAGGAAATTATTTTATTGATATTGCCGAATTTCTGCCATCGTCTACGATCGATTCTGACGGTATTCAATTCGCGTGCGGGAAAACGACTGTGACGACTTTTGTGAGATTATTTCAATTTTGCAAATGTTTCAATCTTTTCGTCTGTTTTTTTTTCGCTGAAGGTTTATTTATGGCACTTTCTGCTTATGGCCATCGATTCACATCCTTCCTTGCCCGCTGTTCAATAATCAGAAAACTTTTTTCATTATCATTTTGGCTCGAAATAGTGAATATATTATGCAAGGATTATCTATAAAAATGAGCCCCTTTTCACAGTTGATGACAGGCGAGAAAAATCGTAGCTCGGTGTAATGAAGCACAGGAATGAAGCGGCACGACGCAAAGGCACATTTCTTACTGCTGGAGGAGCGTTCATTTTTATTCCTTTCAAGCATGGTGGATACGAAGAAAGGAAAAGGAACTCCCCTCTCTTTGCAAAATTCATTTTTTTCCTTGTGCACGGCCCTAAGGATCCTGACTGGTTAATGCCGTTCCATTCCGTGCAGTATCGCATGTAAGAAGGAAAACAGAAAAAACGGCGTTCACC
>KB671552.1:15993-34437 GCA_000349105.1 Anopheles epiroticus | reverse complement strand
GACGCACGGCAACAAGAGGGGGGGGGGGGGTGAATGGAAGGAAGAAAATTTAAATTTATTCACCAACTCCAAGAAACGCGTGTAAGGCTGGCGAAAAAGTTTTCTCCATCGCGTTCGGCGTCGGCGTGGCGTTTGATGAAAGATTTTCCGTCGTCGATGAAAGTCACTTGGAATGGAAATGATTTTCGTCTGCACGCTGCGTCCGTGTGCGTGGAGCCGTTTCTCAAGAAGTGGAAAGGTTGTAAAAATTGCCGCTTCTCACCCACTCACCCGCTTGAGGAAAGGTTTTATTTTACGGTGAGATTTTAAATCAACTCACCCTTCGTTGGCTACCCCGTCCTGGCGTTTGGTTGGGGAACCGCCCTGGAAGAGGATTGATTTATGTAACGGGATCCACTTCAGCCGATGAAGGTGTTGTATCGAAATATTGGCTACTTGCTCTGGCACCTTCCTGCTGTCGTTCGCCCGTTCCAAATAATAGCTTTAATTTTTCGCACCAATTTTTCGTCTCCCGGCACGTCATGTTTTGATCGTCGATGGTGATCAACCGAAACTTTCGCTCCCGTACGCGGAAATGGCCAAGATTTATTGTTGGCAGAGAATTTTGGGCGAGTGTGCTGCGAAGGGCATTAAAGAGGCACAAAGTTCGGCACCAAAGTTTGGCGTTCACGTCGTGCACGCGGGCTGACAGTTTGAAAATTGGAAAATTCCCTTCCACAAAATCCACCAGCAAATGGCAGTGTAGTACCTAAAATTCTTCAAAGTGTTTTTCAACAGTAAAACTCAGAAGAGGGAGAGAGAGAACGGAACTAAAAGAACCAGAAAATACGGACGGTGGCCAATCGGAAGTACCGAAATTGTAAATTTCCAAAAGTCACTAACATGCTGTTATTATGGTAAGCATACGGTATGGCATTTGGGGGGAAGTACTTAGGAAAACGCCTAGGGTTTGTGTCGATACAGAAAAAGGGTTTCTTACCGATGCATTTTGCTGCAATAAATCTACGACCTTAATCGAAGGTAATGAATATTGATAACACTTCCATCAGCTGGAATTGCTTGATATTTCGTGGTGCTTTGTTATAGAATGGTTTCTCGGTATGAGCAAGTATAAAACATGCTTCCTTTTTTGGTAATGCATTCTTTGCTGTTGTGTGGTGCAATTTATTTTTATGTTTCAAGTAAATTACTTCAACTATCGCTTAACAATTTATTTCTTCATCTACTTTCTTTACAAGTGAATAAACACAATGGCACTGTGAATTTTAAGTAAATTCACAAATTTTAAGTAAATTCAAGCTTTACGACAAGCTCTTGAGCATCGGGCTGATTTGCATTTTAAATTTTGCCTAAACTTGTCCTTCCACTATTTCTTCCACTTGAAATGGCTGCATATTTAAGCTTCCGCTCCCGCACATTAACGCTCCATTCAAAGGCTTAATGGAAGAGCTTCACATTTCCAAGAGTCATTTAAAACACTCATTTAGCGCAATCAAATGAGCATACATAGGGAACGGCAAGGTAGGGCCACTATTCAAATGCGATGGGCATTTTTCCTCCATCCAAAATAAAACCGCAAAACAAATTTTCACTATTTTAGTTGAGGTCGTTCTCGGTCTGTTTTTGGTTTGATCGTTTCCTTTGTTTCTCCCCCGATGGGTAAGCCGGGGGTCTTTTTGATGTTTGACGATAGCCCCCCGAAATTCTATTACCCAACTTTCCATAGGTAAATGCTAAACTGCTGCTGCTGCTGCTGCCCCAAAGCAACCTCGTGCCTGTTCGTGGTCCGTCCAAACAGAGGAACGGGGGTGAATAAAATAAATTTCAAACGGTGCGCTAACGTGCTCGCGCCCAATTGCCTCCGTTTTAGGGAGCTACTGCAGTTTCAGCGGTGCCGGTGAATTGTGTTCGGTGGTGGTGGTGGTGCATTTCATTTGATTTAATGAGATGATTCCTGTGCCTGTGCCGGACGTCCGCCGCCATGGCTAGGCTTGGGCGCTGTGTGGCACTTCGGAGTCAATTGGTGATAACGATAACGCAGACACACACACACACACACACACGTGCAAACCGCACGAACACGGGGCTATGGATTTACTCGTTAGCCACGCACGTGGCGTACTTGGGAAAATCTCTGATGGACAGTGGAAAGCGGAAGGAAACGGTGCCGGGATTCATTTTTGATGCAAGGGAGCCGCCCCAATTTGCATATATCGGTTTCAAACTATTATCGCTCGATATAACGTTATCGTAGTCATCGGCGGTTAACTTGGCTTACCTCCAGCACTTCCGATGCAGGCGGAAAGCTTTTGGACAAGGGCACCTAATCACTACGCCCGCCACACACATATCGAACCAGTTTGGTGGTGGAGTGTATCGTGCGTTAGAAGTGGTTCTAAAATAACAAACCAAAATCAAATTTCGGTCACTTGGTGCAGCCGTGGTTTGTAATGAGAGCGTGAGAGCATTTGAGGGTGATTTAAAATATTTCAAATATTTGCACCAATCTTAATGGCGAAAGCGAAAACAATTCGAACGATTTCGGAGGGATTTTCAATTTGGTGGTCAAATAATACGCTTTGACGTGAAAGTAATTGAACGAACTATTTAGCACGTTTTCCTTTCTCTAGAGGTTTGATTTTTTTTTCTTATTTGTAGAGGACGGTATAGTTTTATTTCCATAATAACGAAACTGTATCCTTTAAATTGGCTGGTGTTTTAGCCCGTCCTGATACCATTAATTGAGCATAACGAATGGTTGTGCAAACGTTGTCGGATGTGATTGAGTGATTCAGAAAATCGTCTAATCCATCCCAGCAGCAACCAGCAACCTGCGCCCCGTACCGGGCGAGTTCGCTCGATAATCGCCACCAGTAGCGGCCCGGTCACGTAGCAGCATAATAATGATGATGCTTCGTTCTGCTTATGGCAACAGGAGGCGGAAAAAGAAAAACATTTGGAAAAGTGAAAGAACAAAAAACAAACCGTTCCAACTTCTCCGTTAATGTAGAGATGTTTGCTCCACCTTCAGAAAACGGTTCGTGATCGTGCTTGTTGGTTTTCCTCGACCTGCAGCGATTGTTGCTGGATGAGCGTAAAAAGGTGCACGGAAATGACCACTTCCGTGACACCCTGGCAGGATCGAGGGGATAATTTTTATTTTTTTTCAACGATGGTGCAATGAGGAAAGAATTGCGATGGCAAGTTTTGCTGTGCTGGAAAAAAGGACCCGAGCCAGCAGAGTGTTCGATAAAACTGGTCAATAAACTCTATTTGTTATCCGTGTGTTGTTAGCTCAGCACCCACCGCCCCCCCAACGTGTCGTCTAGGAAAAACCGCAGTCGCAGTTTTTTGTCCCCGCTTTTCCGACTTGCTTCTTCGTTTAATGCTCTCGTCCTGGCCTGTGACCGATGGAATCACTACTCTTTGAATGAGTTTTATTTCGTTGCACTCAGTGCTGCGGGGCGGGAAAAATCAATCACCGGCAGGAGGTTTAGGCGTGGCGATGGGTGATGATGGTCAGTGTGTACCGTGTCCCTCGAGCGAATTGATGAGCAAAGGGGATGTGAGCAATTTCGTCTATCATCGTACCATAATTCTTCCATTCCAGCCGGCCCAAAGTGCACTTTTCCGACTTCTGTGCGGGGGAAAGCATTTTCCTGCCTCGCTCCGGGTTTGGGCATAGCGGCCAGCAATGTGCGAAGGCGTTCTCTTTTCTTCTCCCCCCTCCCCCCGCTGTGGGGTGGATTTTCTTACACACAGGCCCCCGGGTCCAATGTGGAAATGGGCGGTGGAAAACAAACAGATGTGTTTGTGGATATTTTTTCCTCAATTTCCTTTCGAACGCTTTACGTGCTACGCGCAAATATACCACTCCCAGATTTCCGAAGGGAAGGGAAAACACTCCGAGGGTTTGTATGGACGCGCGCTTGGGAAAATGCTTTTTAATCATGGTGTGAATTTTCCAGCCACTTCCGGCCGCTTTCGATCTTCGTGCCTGAAACTGCAAAAACAACAACTATCGTTGCCTTCGATTGGTCATCGTCTTTCAGTGATTGTTGGTTCATCCAAGTTTTCCATTTTCCCTTCACATTTTACCACCCGACACCTCGCAATTCAAGCAACAGAACGCAAACTACAGCGCTGGAGGAATCAACGAGGCTCATTTTCGGCCCGATAAGACTTCCCGTTGGACTGGCCATTGATTGTATGCAGAGAAACCACCGAACAGAAATACCAAAGTCGAGAAAAACTTAAACCAAGCAGCAGTTGGGTAAACAGTTTTCCATTTCACTAAAAGTTTTCCACTGTGCAACGGGTCGTTTGCTTGCCTCCTGCACTTTCAGCGTGTAAATAAAACGATTCGAGAAGTTCAGTTTTATGGCTGAAAATATTTTTTTTTTGCTTTCCTTTGAATCGAGAGAGTTGTAGGAGAATTTTCTTCCTCACGGCGGGAAGAAAATTGAAAAGCTTTACATTTTGTGCAATCAATTTCTCTTGCTGTATTTGCCTCCGTGAAAGCATTATTAAACTGTACTTTCAAAGTTGGCTAATGATTTTTTTTTCAATTGCTGCATTATATTGCAAATGGTTTGTTATTTGCTAAACAAAAGTGTAAACTTTCTGAAAAATTGAAATAAATTCGGGATGCGAACAAAAAAGTAATGGTGGAAATTGTGTCGCAATTTTCATATAAATCAATGACTCTTTCGCTCTCACTCCAGAGGCAGTGCAGCGTTGTCAGAGGTAGTTTAATGTCAGCAAAGTAAATAAGCTTTCATTAATGCGGGCTTCGTTTGGGAAACAATGTTGCTGCACGGTGGCAGTTTAAAAGCGATGGAAATGTATGCAAATGCGAAAGGATACAAATAGCAGAGGGAGCAGGATGATTTGTGCGGGGGATGATGAATAATAATCATAAATGATAACGCCACAATTCAGTAGTCGTCGTCGTCGTCGTCGTGGGCGGCTTTGAGGTTTCGGTAATGAACTGTAAACAACATGAAACGTAAAATCAGACAGGCCCAGTTTCCCATTTTTTCCGAGTTTGTACAGGGAAAAAGTATACTCGAATAATAACAACACCAACAGTTGAACTGTTGAAAAGAAAACTATACAAAAATAATACAATATTCTTCCCGTGCTGCGTTTCTTTACAAAATATAATATTTAAATTAGGCTAGCATTTGAGGCGTGATTCTGTACAAAACACGGAAATTGTTTAACAGTGACTTTAAACTTTTCTTACACATAATAGCGCTGCAGGTGTGTCACGAATCTCCATAATCTCAGGTTATTCTTAATCCACAACGACAAAAACAAATTATTTGCCCCCGAATCCCCGAGCCATCAGTGTACAATCGTGCGTAAAGGAAAGCTGATGGAAAGCGCTATGAAAATAAATATAAATCTTTACACTTTTTACTCGCACCTTCACGGTTCGTCCATGGTTGGACACACGACAATCAGCGCAGCTAGCAATTGTCCAATTTTGTATTTAAAAAAAAAGGTAAATCCTCCCCCGAGAGCCACTGTTGTCGTCGGAATGGAAAATCATTTTTCCTTCCGGTTTTTGCTGCCTCTGCACGCTGGTGGATTGCAGCAGGTCACGGAACGTGCCCCGGACGTATATTGAAATGCGGTTAAGGATAATGATTTTTGCTTGCATATTTTCCGCGACACGAATGCAAATTGAACGGTATGTGTGTGTGTGTGTGCTTTTGGTTCTTTTTTTTTGCCGTGTTTGAATTTATGAGTTATGATAATTTTATTCCCCCCCCCCCCCTTCCACCGATTTCCCACTGTTGCCAGTCGGATGTCACCCGTTTTATGGGTGCCTCAATTTCAATTAATTACAAAATCCCTCCTTACACACACTCACCCTACCAGAGACAACTCGTGTTGGTGGACGGATTGGCGAATCAATCCACTCTCTGCCAGTCTCGTTCCATTATCCGTTTTTCGCTGCGGTTCGTACGCTGTGTCCTTCTTCGTGCGATTTTAAATTTCATTGCGTTTTAAATGCTTTATTATTTGCAACCACCATTTGCCGTTTTCCTACTCTCACTCTCCCCCACGCAAGCGACGGCTTACAGCAGCGCCAACTGCAACAGTAATCATAAACATAAATCGCACAAAAATCCGATATGCGATGGAAAAATGGGCCCACACCAGCAACCGGAAAGTGTGATAATAATTTATTAACGAGAACGCGAGCGCTGATCGTTTGGGGTAGGGCTTTTGTTTCTTCACTGATTAACCGCAGCTTAATGCTTTATTGTTCTTGCAGCGCTTTTAATTACAGTGCGCTTTTCAACCTCGCAATGATGTTTAACAAACTTTGTTTCAGTTTCATTTCGCAGTGTGTACACATTTATGGCTAATCCTCTTCATCGCACAGAACGGCCCCTTCTAGCTGGGAAGCTTTTCCAAATGGGATTATCCAACGGCCAGCTCCAGCGGTAGCGAGGGTGGGAGGGAGGTAAACAAGCAAGCTTTTCTGCCCATGTTGTTGGACGTTGATTAGAATCGATTGATGAATTGGTTAATTCAAAAGTCTTGTACATGTCCTATACCTCACTTTCTCGAAATGCGCCTCAACAAAGAGAGGCTCCGTCCTCTCCACTCATCATCATCATCATCATCATCTTCATCGATTGCATGCTGCATGAATAATGGATGAATTTGTTGGGCGAGAGAGGCACACGCAAACAGCGCAAGAAATAAACTAATTTTCCATCTTTCCTTAGCCCTTGCGATGTCGGTTGCTGGTGAAGGTCCGCGGGCAATGGCAAGGAATTTCGATGCGCAAGTTTGGAGGCACTGGTTGGTGGAAGGAAGATGTGTCCGTCTGTCCTCGAAAAATGTCCAAAACCACCAACCCCTAAGCATACGCCGGACCGAACCGGCCGATGTTGAATAATCGCCCAAACAATCGGCGTTCCGTCATTGCGATAGGCGCGCTCGCTCTCTGGGGTTTGAGCATAATCCAGCATAATACATTATTCACGACCCATGCCGGGCTCCATTGTTGGTGTGGTGTCCATCGTACCGGACCCAGACGTGTACTTCACGGTGTGTACTTGCACTGCATTGTCACACCCTGTATTGTCCCGGACACACGGGCCGGGCGTGTGTCTTCGGTTTGAAGATATGCACCTATCGTTGGCCGGTTGGTGGTACCAAAACATAAAATTAACCTCTGATTGGGGGCAGGAGGTGCGTCTCGCACGAAAGTGTTCGTTAGAAATAGTGCAATGCACCCGGTGGCTCATTTCGGTAATGGGATAGCACGGGCAGCAGGGCTGTGTGTAATGTATGGGATCGGCTCGCCCTAGGAGGTAATCCATGTCCTCTTTCAATCACGCCAGCACTACGCCTTTCTTCTGCCAGTCACTCTCTGGCTCTCGTCAGGCAGCGTCGGAAACATAGGCCGTGACGCATCGTCGTTGTGATGCCCCCGAAAGGACATTAATAATGTCTTCCATCCATTGTCCAATGCACCTCCCGTACTGTCCCTTTTTCCCCACGAGTGAGTTGTGCAGGAGGAAACGTTTTGCCAGACAGGGAGAAGAAGGATTAGTCCCATGAAAATGGCGAAAGAGAAGAGCACTAGTGTGTGCGCCTTTGATTATCGATTCTCCGAACTTAAGGATGATCCTCGCAGCACCATCGGTCGGACCATCATTGGCAAAAATAAACAGCTCCATTCCTAGATCCAGATGGATGGGTTAGAGGCTTCTCGGCAATTACTTGCCACTGCATGCATACACGTCAACGTCATTTCGCAAGGATATGGAGGATATGAAAGTCTGTGTCCGAGGGCGCGGACTGTTGTTCGCTGTGCTGTCCCATTACTCATCAGTAGCCAGGATGCGTCCTGCTGCAATCAACAACTCATCATCAGCCTCATCATCACCGATCATCAGAGTGCGGGGGGGAGGGGGGAGGCCGTCATTAAGGACATTGTGTGCTGCAGTAAATCGTAAAGAGCCCGACTGTGACGGGTGGCGACTGTTTCCGTTTTTACTTTCCATTTTTCATTTCCACCCTTCGCTCGGCGGTCCTGCTCAAGGGGGCATATTAATATTTATCGCTGCACTTGTAAAAGTGTCATAATCAACAATTTATATCGAAAATTTCCTTTCCACAGCACTTACTTATGTGCGCCAAACAAACTGGCTGGAAGGACCTTTACTAAAAGGGGAACCCTCCTCAGACGGAAGCTTTTAAGGAACTTGTGAGAGGGGAAGGGGGGAGGGGCAAAAAACTAAGATAACGATCACTCGGACACACCGTCAGCGGGCCTATCTCTCACACCCTCCCCACTGCCCCGGTATGGCATTGTTTGCCGTATGAAAAATGATTTTTCCATACCATTACTGTGTGCAACGTGTTTGTAAGGCGGCAGGAAGCAGTTTTCCCTTCGCCCTTTCTATGCTTGGTTTGGTGGAGCGGGAAGAATGTAAGAGTGGTGCAGCACGCAATGCGCTTCCGGACGCCTCTTCGATGGGAAATAAATCCTTTTTTTCCCATCTTGAATCCCATTTTGTCGCTCGGGTTCGACGCTACCATCAGTCAACTGTCAGCCCGCCCGGCTCGTAGAGGCTCACTAGGGGTTTTCGCTTTCCCTCACCCACATCGAGACACACTCGTTCTTTTGTGCGTCAGATGGTAGATATGGGACGGAAAAATGAAAAAGAAATGCTTTCCCGCGCAGGGGAAAACTCAATTAATATTCTTCCACCAGCTCTATGCGGGAGGTGAGGGGGGAGGGGTTACGCGCTTCAGACGCTTGATATTCAATCAATTTGGCGTTGGCTCAATGTTGAATCCCTGGTGGAAAAAGAAAAAAAAATCCTAAAGCGAAACACATCAATCTATAAACATGTTAAACCTTAAGTTTTAGTTAACTGCTAAATCCCTTATCTAAAAAAATGTTGCAGCGACAACACGCACTGAAACTGGATGGCATAATAGTTCAAATAAAAATTAAGCTGGCAACGCAACATTTTCATCCTTGTTTGCATGCTTATATTTAGAAGAATATCGCAACAAAAAATAAACATGAAACAAATCAATCGATTCCTCTAATAATTTATGAAATTGCCCGAGATAGGGCACACTTGCCCCCAATGCTACATACGCAAACGCCAGCACCGGTAGCACGCCGCTTCAAAAAGACACCCACCCTGTCGGATAACAAAGTGCTAATCGTTTTAACACATACTTCTAACGATCATAACATGCTCTGCTGTCTGCTGTTGCTCCAAAATGTTGCAATAATAATAGCACAACTTAATGCACCTTCATGGCATGTAAATGTTTACCTCGTTTTCATTTGCTGCAAGCTCCCCGGCACTCCTCCACTCGCCCTTCCTTCTTTGCTATAATTATTTCTACTACATTTCCATCATAATCCACACTGGTGCGCGCCCGCTCTCTCCTCCACCGCCACGGCTGGAAAATTGCCCAATTCTCGGAGGTCAGTATTTGCGCTTCCGTTGTTTGCGTGCTTGTGCATATATAGATATGTTGCTCAAATTTAGATACAGTGAGTAGCTGAAGGTAAGACAAGCGGTACAATTGCATTTGTGCACAACCGATGGCAGTGGCGATGATGTGTTTGTTTTGCTCACGTATCGCTTCTCCGTGGAGCGTCTTCAACGGGACGAGGATAACGAACGTCATCCACCATCAGTCCCAAGTGTGTACTACTATCCGGCAGAGAACCGGCGTGTGTGTGTGTCTAATTGGAGCTCTCTGGTGGAGCACGCCAGAGTGGACTGGGCGTAAAGGTGTACAATTTCTACAAATAGTTACATCCATTCATCACCTCATCGTGGACCATGGACATCCTTTTTATGGGGAGGGAGGGGGAGGTACCATTTGCTGGGCCATTTGTTGCCAACAATATGGCTCCAGGCTCCCGGCTGCCGGCTGCGCTTGATCTCGGTGGCCGTCAGGTGTGGCGATCGATGGCGTGTAATGTGTCTATGTGCGCAGCTCGTTAGTCACCTCCGGGATGGGTGGCTCAGTGTCGAACCGATTACGAAACAGCAGAATTCACACAACCATCACGAAAAGGCAAGCAGAGCATCATCGCAGTGCGTACACGTGATAACAAGCGCATCAAAGACCCCCTGGTAGAAGGCAGCACCACCAATGAGGGAAGATGGTTATGAAAAGCCAAACCCTGATTAGCTGGCTGGCTGTTATGCGCTCCGATTACCGATGCATTCCGCGTCCCGAGCGGCCCAAACGGCCTCCACCCGGAAGTGGCGTGTGCATCGTTAGAATAAATTAAACAACAATCAAACGATCCACCTCGGAGCGTCTCACCCGCTAGCCATTAGTGTGCAATCACTCTTGGTTTGTTTGAACGTAAATTTTCACTCGATGCTTGCTTGCTTGCTTACCAGGCCTACAGGTATTTCCTGTATCTTCTGCTCCAATCCCTGTCTCCCCCCTTCTAAACCTCTCGATGTTTATGTTTGTAGAAGTCGGTGCCCCCACTGGAAAAGGGAAAACCAAATGGGAAATTTCGTTCGTACACTGTGTGCCCTCGGTGCGCGTCTGCATTCTGCTGATGTTATGCTGTGGTTTTTGCCATAAATAAGGCCCGTACGAATGTGTGCAGCGTTCTATCTCTCCCTCTTATCCACTCCCACTCTGTAGGGTAGATGTCGTTTCACGCCGAAACAGCAGACGCACTTTCATTCCATTCCGTTTACTTCCCTTGATTAATCCCTACATCTAGTGCACGTCCCGTCCACTGCGTCGCTGGCTCCCTCCAGCCCATTTGCCGAAATGAAATATGAAACTTTACCAAAACATATCCTCCAAGACTCCTGCTCCTGCCTTGTTGTCTGGCCCTTGCTGGAATTCATTTCATCTCAAACCAAACCCAGCCCACAGTGCATCGGTGTTTCGGTGCCGCTCCCGTCACCGAGGGTTGCTCGTTGCTATCGTCATTACGCCGCAACGCAACGACAAACTGTATTTAACAAAACCAAAACTGACCGAGTTGTAAATTTCCTCAACCACCCAACCCGCCCACCGCTCTCCGTGGAGTGGGAAATTGTGCATGCAGTTGCATTCTCGGGGAGTTTCGGTTTTTCGTGTAAAAGGACCACTACTACTGCAGCCAGAACGAATGGGAGACAGACGAGAAGAGGCCTATGCAAACATCGAGAGTAGATTATAAATGTAAATTAGAAGAAGAATGCATTCCTGTGACACATCTTCCCCTTTCACTCTCTCTCTCTCCCTCTCTCTCCCTACTCGTCGTTTTCCCATGGCGATGACGCATCAGTCGACATTGATGGTCTTACCACATACACCGGAGACAGAGAGTGCACTGTTGGGTTCGGTTGTCCCCCACAATGCACAGTGTGTCTGCTGCAGGCTGTATCCTTACCGTCGTTGCACACGCAGCGAACCTTCCCCCATCGGGTGGATGCACTTGATGCATGATACGGCGCGTTCCATTGAGCCCGCGTTTGGGGATGTCATTTAATATTTAGCCCTCCCTGGGGGGGGGGGGAAGGAGTTAACCTTCTTGCTTCTGCTGCTTCCACCTTTACGCTCTTCAGAGAGTGCCCTGTGTGTTCCTGCCAGTGATGGAATGTTTGTTCCGAACCTATTAGGTTCGTTCCGATACCTTTGATGGAACGACCAGTACGACCGACCGGATTCATTCAAAATCATGAAGTTTGTGTTTTGCACCTACATAACAAATTTCTGTGATTTTATTCTTCCTGGGTACTTCTGTACTCAATAACCAAGAAGAATTAAGAATTAATTAAGAATTACGAAAAAAGCAGATTGTTTTTCAAAATCATTATTAGACATCAGAATTTTAATTAACTTTACATATTTTTTTGTCTTTTAAAAGCGATGCAAAAATGGAACTAAAATGATGAATATTGTTCATAAAATTGTAAAAATCAACTGAAAATGATTAATTTTACTTTCGCGTTTAAATAGGTTCGTTCGATTCTTTTTCATGCAGGAACCAGTTCCGATTCGTTAAAATACAAAGAATATTCCCGTCACCAGTCCTTGTTCATTCCAGAGACCTCAGAGGTACAGGAGGTACGTTTCGGACGCTGCAAGTTGCATTTCGGTAACGCCGTGCGAAAAATATTTAATTTACCGAAAAGCCTCTTTCCTCCCGATACTCTCTCGCTGGTCCTGCGTTGCTTTCTGATTTGGGAGCTTTTGGGGCCTAGTGCCACAATCATCAAAAACACCTTCTGTGCTTCGTCTATACACACACACACCTGGCACCTAGCCAACAGTGTGCACATTAGCGCACGACCCGGTCCCGGCCGGTCGGTGGCCGAGTTCAACACCACACCGGTGACATCGGTGCGAGCTGTTTGGCACACGAGTTTTGCCATTTAATTTGCGCCACACCGGATGCCAGACCAACGTCCCGAAGAACGGACACGGCCTCTTAATGTTTCTAATGCAATAGAAATTCATTCATTCGGTCACGGACGGGTCGATGGATGCTGCTATCCTTCGCAACGCAGTTGAACCAGTCATCTCTGGTGTTGTGCTGGGGCACAAACATTGCCAGCTTCGAGAGCGGGTGTCAAACATTAGCGACTGTGAGTGTGTGCGGGCTGCTGCTGCATCGTCTCCGATAAGGGTGCGCCGCCTCCTGCTGGATGGATGCATGCGTTTGAATTGTTTAAGCAATGCCTGCAACGGTTGCAATGCTGAAAGTGACCCAAACCGAACGTATTCCTCGTTGAAGGACAGCCCTGATCACGATTACGAACTACGTGTGCTTGCGTTTATGAGGTTTTCTGGGAGTGTGGGCTAGTTCACCGCGGGACACACTGGAACCACCGTACGGGGCGGCCTATAGCTGCCCCTAGTGAGGCCACAGTTGGTACCAATTGGAAAGGAGGAGAAAAAACGTGGTTCTCATGCCATCCAAAAAACAAGAAGCGGTGATACACCCGAGAACCCGCGTTGTGTTTCCCTGTCACAGTGGCAAACAGTTCGTGTGACACTTTTTCGCTCTGTTCAGCTTTTTTTTTTGTTCAATTCCTACCACATCACATTATGCTCGGCCGCTAGCGCAAACAGCACAGGCAGTGGCGCACCCGGAAAGTGCATGTTTCGCGCTAATAGTAGCCGAGCGTATTGCATCGGTGGCGTGTCCTCTATGGGAATCTGAGCCTGCTAGAAGAAGGGGTACAACACGCTTCCGTATGCAAAATGCATCGTTATAATGAAAAACAAATGAAAAATCAACAAGCAACTCCCTCCTCTTCTCGTGTGATTTTGAGCACAGGGCCGGAGGGGCTATGGGGAGGGACTCTTTTTTGTTAGTTGCTAGTGCACTTTTTCTGTGGCCTGCATCTGGCGAGCCTCACGGAGGATAGTGTCGCGCTTCCAACGTTCGTTGGCAGCGTGGCGGGCTTGATCCCGACATTGAGCGCATGCAGTAACAAACAGTAACATTGGCCGCGCCTGTACACGATGCTGTGGTGCGCTTGAATGACACACCGAAAGCTTCAATATCACAGAACGATCGTTCGGAGCTGCCGGGTCTAATAACCACGGCCTCCATCCGTTTGGGGCCTATGTATCTGCTCATATGCCTCAAATGTTCTCTGCAAATGAAGAGCAGTCCCTTGGGGAGGCAGAGAGTGAGAGAGAGAGAGAGAGAGCCGGCGAGGATAACCATTGCCAGAACCTTTTTATTACGGATTCAACAGCATTTAAAATGGAATATTTAATCCGCAGACAAACGATATGTTGTGACGCTGTGTGCTTATGGATGCATCCCTTTCGGATTCAGATGCATTCCGCCAGCAGATGTACACTGCCTCGGTCGGTTTGCATATTAGAAATCACTTACGCTAGTGTGTCTGGTATGGACAAACATCGAGTCTTCGACCCAGGATGTGACGTGCATCTAGCGAGAAGGCTTTGCCATTGAATGGACTCTCCCCGGTGCAGCGTAAAGTTGTTCCTCAATTTGCAGTTATTCATGCCGTATCCGTTCCGTGTTCCGTTCCCGACAGTATTTACATTACTGCTGGAGCAACGGAACTAGCATCCCTTTGGCCGGAATGGTTCGCAAGTCGACCTTTCTCTCTCTCGGTGTGCATCCGTTTCTTGGTGCAACCGTGTGTGTGTGTGTTTGCTCTGCAATCCCTTATCCGTCCAGTATGTGCGCTTAGTTTATCATATCGCTTCATAATTCTTCGAAGGCTTTATCCTTCGCTGGAGGGCTTTCCACTTGGAACTGCCCGACCGCCAACGGAAGGTATGAAAATATGAATATGCAAATTAACAATAAATAATATATGTTTGCCTTCAAAATGGTTCTCCTAAGCCGATGGGCGGCTGTCTTCGGTCCCTTGGTCCAACCAATATCGGATGAAAGATGTGAAAGACGGTTACATTCAAGCCTCCCATATTAAAGCTGCCCGAGCTGAACATTTCACCATACGTCTCTTTTCTGAGCGATCATTTGCAATTTTGTGCATTCCCTACCGAACACTCTTTAAAACTGCTGTCTTATCTAGTAGCAATCTTGTCTTCTAATTTGGTATATATATTATTCTAATTTATTTCTGGCTGCTCTTCTCTCCTCGCATCACCATCGGCTCAATCCCTGGGAACGGCGGGTGGACTCTGTTTTCTCTCCGAAAGGTGTGAAAAACAAGGGCAGCAGACCACCTCCCCCCCGATGAGAAACACCGATACAAGCTCGACCGCCCCAGAATACGCTTAAAGGTGCGCTCGGTTTGGCCGTTTCTTTCGAGCGTCTTTAAAAGTGACTCATCTGAAACAAAGCGTGTTGGAAGAGGAAAAATGACGATGGCGGAAGAGAGGGAGAGGGGGAGAAAACGCGTGTTTCTCCCCGCACGTGCCCCCGTTTCGGTCTGTTGCCTTTCGTGTTCTTTCGATGTTTCCGACCAGCCAGCCAGCCAGCCAGCCAGCCAGCCAGCCGCGCCGACAATGAGACGGCACTTATTTATCTGGTTCCGAAGTCGATGGTTCTGGTTCAAATCGTTCAGGCCGTTCACGCGGGGAGGAATTCTTAATTTTCGGCAATGAACTCCTTTGCCAAGTGGCTGTTGGCCTGCGATAACCGGGCGGCAGATGAATGTGCCACTAACGCTGAGATCCGACCGACAACACCCACGACGACGCGCTCTCACACGGTTTCACTTTCATCGAGCTGGAGCTGGTCGAGGTTGGTGGGCTAATGAGTGGAGAGGAAGTGAAGGAAGTCAAGATTTAATTACACGCCCGGATGGGTGGAAGGGTTACTGCCGCTGCAGGTCTTGTTGTATAATGCGCTGATCATTTTGCCAGTGAGCGAAGCGGCTGCCAAACGACTAACGTCGCGCTTCACTGTTTCGGGACGCAACGAAAATGCGGAAGTGTCGTCGGTAGCAGCAGCAGTAGTAGTAGTTTGAGAAGCCGGTCTTACTGTTCTGCTGGTGCTACACAACCTCTGAGCTGCTCATTTCCGGTATCCTGCGAAAAAAGCAGGTCCCTAAGTTTACGAGCACTAATTAACTGGCGCGTTCTTTTCGGGAACGAGCTCGGTTCGGTAAATTAGTTGCAATAAAATATTGAGACAATCGATGGGAGAGCGTTGGTTGCTGGAGCGCTTGCTTGAGCAGGAAAAGTTTCGCTTTTCGGGAGCAAAATCAATCACTACTGCGTGTTGCTGCTGCTGACTTGAAGAAGGATCATCGTGACATTGTGGAAACTTGTTCCAAAAAAACCGAAATTCTTTCCAATTATCCAACTGCCTCGGTTGAGGCAAATGTTTTCAACTCCCTCAGGAAGTGGGAGGCTTAACAACCAAAGATACCATCGCTTTCCGGGGCACGGGCTAGAGGCAAAACATTGTTTACATGGTAGGCAATTTAATTGTATGCAAATTGCTCCTGAATTATGCTTTCACTGGGCGACCAAAACTCTTCTTCAAAATCGGTGGGGACAGCGAGACTCATTTCCAATGCATCTGAGTATCGCTCAGACTCCCGGTTCGAATCACTTCCACTCTTCCGGGAAGAAGTAAGTTACGGAGGATTGAAAATATGCATCGACTTCACTCTGTGTGTCGCCTTCACTTTCCTTCTTTTTCACTCTCAAAGGGGGGGAAACTCGTGAGAACGAACGAGAGCTTGTGTTTCAAAGTGTTTCATTTATTCATAAACTGCAGCCTGCTGCTGGCGGGTTTTCCCTTAGCAGCAAGCAGCAGATCATCCAAAAAACATGAGCTTTCCATAGCGAGAAGCGGAGACAGCACAGGGACTCAAAGGGGAAGAAACTAGTGGGGGTGTTGTTTCTGCGGTTTTGCCCTGCCCGCGTTCTCCAACCATCTGCCTCCATCGGTGCAAGATGTTCGAAAGTCCGATACACGCGCGGCGCGGCACGGTACCTTAGATAATGTAGCAAAATAATCATAATTATTACTCTCTTTCTCCCTTTTGCCCACCCGGAACCCTTTGGTTGCTCCCACTCCCTCACTCCCTCCGGAGGGTCTGTCGGATGCGATGGATCGAAGGCAGCTGCAATCTGGCCCACAAACGGAGAGAAAAGGAGAGCGAAGCGGCTTGGCTCGTAATGAACGGTTGAAAGGCTCGGCTTGACAAGGTTCGCGCCGCTTGCCTTCGCTCTGGCAGGGCGAGAGGGAAGCTGGGCTAATTATTTATATAGTCTCTAATTATTAATGCTATTGTTATGCGGGACTGGGCACACACCGTTACCGTTCCGCATTGCGATACCACGCCACCCACCTCCCCAGCGCCCTCCAGCGGGACGTGGTGGATTGGCTTCTGCTGTTGATTGTTGCTGGGCTTGGGCCCATCCTGGTCCTGTGGCGGCTGTGCCTGCTACAGCAGGATCTCACCCTCTACCACCCGCCACCCCCAGTGGCTAATCTTCACGTACGCGTCCGTGTTGATTACAGCACGCTCAGGATCTCTTTCGATTGTGAGGGATAAGCCAATCAGGCTTCCAATCAGCCAGAAACGATTCAATCGATTTTCGCAAAACCGTTTGTGCAACTCGCTGCTTAGCTCACACGGCGGAGAGGCGCCACTGTTGCCCTTCGCGTGTGCCTAATGAATCGTTTCCGCGCTTCAACCACTTCCGATGGACGCGGAGGGTATGCATTAGGGATTTTTTTTGTGCTGTTGAGAGAGCGTGCACTACCCGTCAGTTGGTACCCTCTACACAGAGGGAAGACCCCGATTCAATCGACTCATTGTCAGTTTTTCTGTGAGGGCGTGCGTTGTTGGATCCATTTAGTTACGTTTTTCCCTCGCCTCTTGCTGGCTGCCTTCCACCGATGGATTATTGGAAACTTACTCTGCATGTCAGGCATGTGCTTATTGCAGGCAGGGGAACTTGGGGTAAAAAGGTCATATCAAGGATATTTTAAGGATGAAGTGTTAAATTCTGGTTGTAACTTATCTTTCCACTGTACTGGGAAAAAGTCTCCAGAATCTCTAACATTGCTATTTACTTTATTTGGGGAGTATTTTTGTTGCATCAGAACATCGCAATTTTTTATGGAAAATATCTCGACATTAGTATTGTTTTGAAATATAAAAAGTTTAAAAAAAACAGTACAATATTTTTGTTTTTATTCACAAAACCTACAGATAATCACCGTGTATCTGTTTAGACATTCTTTATTCACTTGTCCTTGTCTACAATTATTTGTTAAATCTTATTTTCTTAAACGTTCAGATTAACGTACTTCTTCTTCATTCACTTACCTTACCTTACCGGAACCTTGTATATGACACATTTGATGAATTAGAATTATTGTTATACCTTTGCTTTTAATAACAATATGTTTGGTAACCTTTTTGCCCCCGGTTCCTCTACTATGCGAGAAAGTGTGGTAGCAAAACAAAAATCCATATATATTCTGATAAAATACGCAACCCACCGGCCTGTGGAAGAAGCGACTACGAACGTGAGCGCCCTCCTGCCTAGCACGAAGGAAATAATTATGAATAATGATGATGGCGTTGGTGGTCCTAAGGGTTGGCGGTGTAGTAGATAGTTGTGGGGAAGCACTTTTATCGTTCGCAAATCAGTACCCTTGTGCCGGCACTTTCAGCACTGGGAAGAGCGTTTGGCGCGAGCCCATTACTAGAGAAATATCGAACATTGGAAGCTAACGATTGATGCCACGTTGTATTGAATTGGGTATTCTGTTCCGAATGCTCTTCACACACACACACACACACCCGGTTGGGCCAGTAATGGATGGATAATTTTTCCTCAATTCGTTACGAGGTTTTCTATTATTCGTGTCTTTCCCCCGGCTGGGTAGCAAGGTTGCCGCAGTCCAAATCGTAAGCCGAATTCGCCGTCTGTCTTTTTATCGCTTCTGCGTTCATCTCTTCATCTTTCTTGTTGTTGTTGTTTGTTTGG
>KB671552.1:0-12596 GCA_000349105.1 Anopheles epiroticus | reverse complement strand
CTCTCTCTCTTTCACTTTCGTTATAGCTTTTTGTGTGATTTATGGAATGATTTTTATGTGCTTATTGTGCAACAACATCGTTCATCTTGGGTGTATGTGTGTATCGCCATTAATGCTACACATCGCTATCATCTCTCTCTCTCGCTCTCTCTGTGTTTTCCACCACCAAACGAAACACTCACGGTACAAATCGAATCGGGTCACTTCGAAAGCGATATTGATTGTTTTCCATCATCTTTGGGGCTTCTTCTCGTATGTCGGCGTTCAACGATAACGAAAGATGGAAATCGAGTCCCGCGTCTCCCATAAACTGAACCGTTTAAGGCGCTGCAGCGTTTAAGCATTATGATGCTATTAGTATCTACCCACATCTCCACCGCTCGCTGGTGGGCGAGAAGGGGAGGATCAATTTTCTCGCCCAAGGCCACTACCACCCATCAATTGGGCAGAAAACACGCACACAACAAACTGCAATCGAATTGGTACGGAATAGATTTGTTTCTGTCGGGTGATCCGTCGACATTTTTCACGTTCGTTTTTCCACTTTGTTTGATGCTTTTCTCTTTCGGCAGTGGTTTTGTTTTCCCTTCCCAAAACATTGCGCAGTACAGGTATTGATTTGCGTGCTCTGTCCATTTGTACTTGACTACTGTTGCTGTTGTTTTGGTTCGCCCATAAGCTGGTGATAAGATTAATCGTGACTCATTTCGTAGGAACAATAAACGATCACGTTCCTATACTGCTTGGCCCTTGGCTTTGGTTTATCTTGTTCAACGTGGTTTTGCCGAAAATATTTTTTTTTTCGCGGTTGTTGGTTCTTGGCCACGCAATGGCCATTCAATTATTTCCGGTGATTCACATGCTTTCTTCCTTCTCTTTTTCTCACACTCAAACACTACCTTCTAAATGTCTCTATCATCAGCACCACCCATCACAGGCCGTTAGCTAATGTACTGGGTTCGTCTTAAGCGATCGTAAGACGCTTTCCCCCCCCTAAACCTCCCTCCCGAAAAAACTATGCTCCAACCGGCCGGGGGTGGCTGGGAGTTATGTTTACACCGTGGAGTTGCCCGCACCCAGACGGGAACCGTTTTGCCGCGCGGAGTGAGTGTATTTCAGTGCGCTCGTCGTAAACGGCCATTGGCGGGGCAGAGTGTGTAGTGTACATAACCCTGCTGTAAAACCTTTGCCACAAACGCACACACACAGCACCAACGCCTGAACGCTTGAGACATTAAACAGTGCGCACTCTTCGGTGCCGCAATACTGTGCGTGCGCACATACTGCGCTTTTTCCTTCCTTTGCTTGCGGTGAGAGGTGTTTACGACACCGGCCGATGATGGAAGACGCGCGCGCCGACCAAACGAAAAGGAGAAAAAAAATGAAACAGCTCCCAACGGGGCCCGTTCGGTATGCTCACCGGGGCTCTAATTGACATGCACTATGGCGTGTTGCGGGTTTACGAGTGAAGTTTCCCTTATTTTACGATTAATAAATCAGCCGATAAGCCGCGCGCGGAACACTGGCGGTCGGGCGGGCAGATGAGTGGAATTTCCTGTGGAATTATTCATAACCACAAAAAGCACGCATACACACACGCACAACCCCGGTGCGGTGGTCACCAGATTTAACTAAGGTTTAGTGTCGGGCATTGGAAGTGACCGGCGGCGCGCTCTATTCCGTTTTTGGAGGGATCGCTCGATTGATCGGTTACGTTGATTAGAAGGCCCGTCAATTCGATTAGCGTCTCGGGCGGGGCAGGTTGATGCTCAACGCTACCACAAAACGTTATTTGGGCGAAGTTTTATCACTATACTTCCTGGATGATATCTCATATTTTAAGTAGTTTTTTTACGACGGGGCAGCAGCCCGAATAGGGCGTCGTCGAAGGATAAGCAATTAACTCATCACCGTTGTTCATCGTGGTTGTTTGTTCGCTTGCCTCGTATCTAGCGACAACAAGCAACGCTTCACAATTCTTCATAGTAGTGATGAGAAATTCCTTCCTAATCAACTATGTACGTTTCGGTCGTTCAATGTATAGAAAGGTTTGTTGCACCTACCATCACTGATTTTTAAAATAAAATTTGGTTCACAATCCCCGTCAAATGGTATCAGAGTACGGGGTGCGTAAAAGTAGCGTAGAATCCTTAAAATAATTTATGGAATTAGTGCATCATAAACCTGTTCGCTTGACAGTTGGTTGACGCTGTTGTGAACGCTATTGTCCGGCATAGCTAAATAACTGAAATGTGTATTGCATCCTTTTCACTCGGTCATAAATTACCTCGCGCTTTCGGCAATCCAATGGCCTGACAAACCCTCTGCCTGACGTATAAAAAGGTATCCTGATGAAGAAATAATGTCCAGCGTAGATAGAACTTGCTTGATTATCTGTAGACAAGCTCTCACTCCCTACGTCTCTCTTCCTCTCACACTCGTCTGCTTCGCATCGCTGATCCGATTGCAGGTAGGGCCAGACCAACTCCTTAATTATAACGGAACGGAAAGTCAACAGAATCAACCACCGGAACTACATGCCGAAAAGAGGGAAAGAGAGCGGTAGGAAGAGAAAGAAAACGAACGGCACACGTAGGTATGGTTATGGCACACGTTCCACGTTCCATAGCATGATCGAAACACGATGCAATCCCATTGCAACATGCCACGGAACACAGGGCACAGCGCAGGATCACACACAGAAATTGCTAGAGTTTCCAATAAATTTTCCGAACCCAAATTGAGTTGTACGGTAATTACGAAAGCCATTAGCGGAACAGAGAGAAAGAGACTTACGACGACGTCGGTAACTGGTGCTTTGGTAGGCTCTCCTTTAGAGGCTCGCTAGACGACTACCCTTTTATCCCCTCGGTCTGCCACGCTAGAGATTATGGTACATGCGCGCTGCCTTGCTCGGTTTGACTAAGAAAACCCTACCAGCTAGTTAGTTTTTGGCAGGCAGCTCCTCTAAACTGACTCTCCACAAACAGTGTGTGTCGCTGGTGTGATCCATCGCAACCATCGATGGTGTAATTTATGGCTTTTGGAGCTCAATAACCAACTCTTCTTGCGACTACTAGGCAACAGGCACTCCCTCTCTCACTGCCTCCGTATGGATCCCAGCCGTTTCGTAACTCTTCCTTAATTTACGAAACACTGTCCCCGCTGCTTGATGGATGAAAGGTTCTTTCATCGATAAATGGCAGTACGTGCAAAGTTTTAATGTATATTTTTCTGCGCTCCCAGGGAAGGAGCGAGAAATTGATAGAGCGACAGGTCCCGACACTGAAGAAGGCGTAGATCTCCTCCTTCCTCCCCCAAAATCAAGCCCTCTCCCTCTGAATCTATCATACTGAGCATCTATCTTCCAAAAGGGGCAATCTTTTAACCGCTTATCGCGTACCGTCAATCTTGAAAACCCCGTCCTTCTTTAGCAAAGCAAGACATTAACCTATTCTACAATTTTGGATAACTCCAGATTGGATCTTTATTTTTGATTTTTTTTTCAATTTAACTATTCTTTTGCTTTCCATTTGCTTTGATCTTCATGGGGCGTTTTCTCAAACTTATTTGTGAGATTATTTTTCCTGGACGTTCTCGTCTAATATATCCGACTTATAAAAAAAATCGTAAAACTGAAAAGTTTCCTCTTTAATTCTGCACACGAAAAACAAAAAAGTATTTAAAAATCGGCTTGTTTTTTATTTAAATTGTTATTATGAGATGTTTATCCATCGTTTACATGCTTCAACAATTGTTGTAATTCTCAAACCACTTTTGCATACCACAGAGAATAAAATGAGGTGGTTCAATGATTTCCCAGCCTTAGACGGCTTCTTTAACACAATCAATGTTATGTTGTTATCTTTCAATCACCCCCTCCTTCCCTCTATTGTTGCGATGAAACTGGCCATGGAAAAGGACGTACTTCTGACGCGAAAACATAGTCCTCTTACTCTCTCTCTCTCACTCTCCCTCCTAAACGTATCCCACATTACATGCGACCTAATCTTGCGGTTTTCCAACGGAGCTTAAAATTATTATCTACAAGACCGAACTGACAAAAACAAACCTTTGACCGGCATAGAGTCCCTTCGAAACGAAATAGTTTTCCCAGGCAGAAACACCCATTTTCTTCGACAAGGAAGTCTGCAAGATTTATTACAGGCTCGGTTGACCGGGAGACCGACGTAGAGGTTTACGAAAATAAACAAACTTCCTACAGCAAGTTCTCCGCTGGTTGTCGTCGGCCTTCTTGAAGATAGCCGTCTGCTAACCACCACCATCGCCAGATCGGTCAAGAATAACACATTCAATACCGCGCTGGAAAAGGGAAATTTGCATTGAGAGAGCCCATCGGTCAGCAACCATACTCTCGGTTGATAAGGGTGCCGGTCTACTCCTTACCAGAAACGTCACTCTAAGTCTGAGGATTTCACTCTGTATGTCCATCCTGTCCTTGAGCAGCAAAGACAAAAGCCTTGAGAAATTGCTTGCGTTGTCATATGGCTTCTTCGATCGACCCACCGTTATTAGCTCTTCGGTCGCTCAAACACACAAGCAGAAGCTTGTTTCTTTATCTCAAAACTAAAAATTTTATTGTTCTTGCCTCTTCGTCCAGAGCTAACCGGTATTGTGTGACACGCCACGCACCGGTAACCGATAGGCCCGGCCGGACTTCCACCCGGAGGAGGCTGCCTTTCATGTCCAAGCGATGTTTGGTACGTTCCGGCTCGACAGCTTCACAAGATAAACAAAACTTCCGGGAGCAAAAGATAAATGGAAAGCGAACGAGGAAAGAGTTGGAGACAGAGAGCGAGAGAGAAGCCGCGTTAGTGAGGATCTATCGTCGTCGTCCAAGAAATTCTTAGAAGTGAGATGGTGGTGGCGATCGTCTCGAGAAGGTGTCGTAAATTTCGAACCGCCATCGTCTGGGAGTCGTTCAATTTCAAGTCTTCATCTCTTCGCTCGTTCCATTTCCGAACGTTTTCTAAACAGTATAACAATTTTCAATTTTGTTTCCTTCCCGCCCCGGAATGCTGGCCAAAACGCGGCGTAAGAGAAGACTGGTGGCAGATCAAGCCTACGCCTTGATGATGTTCAGTAAAGCAACTGGAATTTGTCCACCTTGCTGTTGCTGCTGCTACTGCCGCTGCTGTGTCATGTCAAAATCCTTTTCACGTCCAGCACAGTGTGCTATTATGAACCACAGCCAGTCTCTGTAAAATGTGAAGTGTGTTCAATGTTTCTACAAGCGGCAAGAAAAGCAAGTGTGTATCTCTTGCTAGTTTGGAGGTTGTTTGGATGATTGGGGCAAAGGAACTGGAGCTTGCAGGTGGCTGAAGAAAGAAATACTCAACGCAACTTTTTTCCGAAAGGATTCCAGTCCTGTCGTACCGTCACATCAATTGCTTTGGCTAGTTAGTAGCAACATGCATAAAATGACAGGCTTAAGAAAAGGTATAGAAGAAGGTATGAGATTACACGTTCTTACAATTTCCTCTCTTATCTCCCAGGCCTTTAAGGGTAGGAAAAGAATTTCGTCTGCTACTTGATTACAGCTTTAAACGCTTTAAGATGACAGGGAAAAGCAATATTTGCTGAGTGGAAGTATTGGGAGTTCACATTATGATATATTATTCTCGAGAAGTTCTGCAGATAGTTAGAATAAACATTTGCTTTGAATGAGATGATGGTATCCAGGAATTCGGCTTATAATGCGAAAAGTTGTTTTTTCAATTATCTTCCTTTAGCTATGATTCAAGCCGTCACCAGGAAATTCTTATGTCTTGTAATTTCATATGAATATTTCGTGGCATTTGTTCTAGAAATATTCACTAGTTTGAATTGCTAGTGTTGTTATGCAGTTTTATGAACACTTTTTTTATGAGTAGCGTTAGTATCCGCTTTAATCGTCCCTCCAACCGAGTTCAAATCTGTTTCCTAGCAGCACCTATTGCGCAAACCTTCTCGACTCGCTCATTGCTGTCAAACCTGTTTTCAGTTCGATAACATCGTCGTAATGTAATAACCGTCGGAACGAAGAATTTAGAGCGCTCTGTCGTACCTCACAATTCCAATCACAACTAACCACCACCTACACACGCTACACCCTACACTGTTGAATGATTTCTGCATTCTTGACAGAGCTCCCTGCCGCCCGCTTCGCCCCAAACTTCTCGTGTTCTCGTGGTAAATGAGATTTTCTTAGTTCCGGTTGTTGGGCCCCACCAATAAAAACCACCACACCAGGTGGCTCCTCCGGTGTCCTGTCAAACGCAACCGGGGGATTTATTGGTTTACTTTCGTCCAACAAACGAACCCCGATCCACCATCCCGCACCGTGACACTGTAAATGCACACGCATCGTACAGCCACGTACAGCCTCCAACCGAAGATTAATGAAAGCCAGAAACACAACCGGTCGTCGAGTGGTAAAACTTTCCCCTTTCCGACCTGCTGCTGCTGCTGCTGCTCCAAAATGTCCGATTTCAAGTTTTTGCGCCAACGGTGAACTTCCGCCGGTTGGGGCTCAACGCCAAAGCCTCTGCTCGGGGGAAAACTTTGTGACACTGCTGGTAGCAGAAAAAGGTGCACCCGTGTGGTAAGCGCAGAATGCTAATCGAAAATTTTGACCATTCCCCAAACCTTCTCGCACAACTTCTACTTGCCTCTGGTGTTTGCCACGCATCCCGGTGTGCCTTGCACGAGCTGGGTCTGGGTACCACCAAACCGGCACGGGTGTGTAATGCCGGGAGTAAACATTCGCCTTTTTGCCCTTACTTTACCATAAGCGGGCACATTCTTTACCCCGCACCAAAACAGCGGTGTACATGTTTCGGACCAACTCGGACCGAACAACTCGGGACCGTAAATCACCTCCGGGTTCAATAGTGCGCCTACCAAACTTCAGCGCGCTGCTTCTTGGCACCGCGAAATCTCCGAGTGGAGCGGTGCTTAATCTATGGACCCCGCACGCCTTGACTTCTGCGGCTACTGCGGCCGCTGCTGCCGTCACCTTCGGAGGTTCTCTGTGTCCAACAGGCAACTATTTGCAGTTCGTTATAAATTATCAGTACACACATCGACACCCCTGCGCCGTTCTCTCGCTCGTTACTCTGCAATTTCGCGATTGTGTAGGATGGCGAGTTTGTTCGGTCACGGCTATATGGAAAGCGTTTAGTAGCGAGCTTATTTACGATGCATTCTTGGAAGCCTTGGTTTTCGCGTCTGGTTACACTGCCTGTGTAATACTAGCTTCTTGAGAATGATGGTTTATGGAAAAAAGGGGTTCAACTTTTCATATTTGCCACAAAATTTCCTTCCAGCTCTCTTGCTGCACTCGGTAGATAAACTCATTCAAGTAAGCTTATCTCCCAACATGATGAATGTTTGAACTAAGGCTGTGCTGTGGAATCTGTCTATTCCATTATCTCTCGGTAAACTTATATTAAATATTTGTAATTTTAAAGAAAAAAAATATTGAGGTAATAATTATTTGCACCACCACCTATGTACAACAGCACTGATTAACAGAACGAACTATCTTAGTCAAACAGAAAAGTCTCAAACAGAATTGCCCCCAAACAAACGGAAAGTTAATTCGGTTTAGGAAATACTGTTAGAAGAATATCAAATAGTTTTGCCAATGTTTTCAATGTAATTCATAGCTCTGCAACATTCTTTTGTTGTTAGTTAACGAGAATGGTTTAGAATAACCGAATATCCTAAAATTAATATTTTAATCAAGACACGGAGTCTGATAACCTAAAGGACAAGAAACGCTATTTATATATTGTAATTGGCATTTAATGAATGTAGAATGAATGCACAATTAAATTAAATTAAGTTGGTGTCGTTTGTGTCACAATTTCTAGAGCAGGTCCTAACATTGTGCAGTGCCATTTCAATGTAAATTCTTTCCATGTTTCGTTGCGCCTCAAAGAATCTCATAAAATTGCAATGGCTGGACTACGACTGAAAGTCTGGAAGGCTCAATCCCATCTCTTGTGCCAGTGCTGGGTTTCTTCCTGTTTTTTTACTTAATACTCACACCAAACAGTAGTACTGTAAGTGTCCTTTCAAAAGCTCATAGTCCAGAGTCGTGCTCGTGGTACAACAATAACAAAAAAGCAAACCAAAAAAAAAAACCTCCGCATCCACGATGAATTCTAGCTCTCGTACGTCCTCCAAAACCACCAAAGCGCCCAACCCTGGCTAGAGATCGGAGCTTCGTCTTATCTCCATCTCATTCCGTTTCGGCCGGATTGGTTTAGAATGATGCCGTTTCACGTGGGACTTTTTGTTGCTGTCCTGCAGCATCCCTCAGCCCCGACTACCCGCTTCTTTACGAGGCTTTCGTTCATTTATTTTATGGCCAACAAACTCAGCGTGCTTTAGCCTCTTGCCGACGAACGCCCCACAACATCCATCGTTGCGAACGATGATGGGGTTTCGTTCCACTAAAGCCACAAATGTTCGCTAAAGCCGCCTGCACGAGAACACACACACACACACACACATTGGCATGTTGTAGTCCGTGACATGCATTCATAGCCCGGGCCCAGCTAGTTGCTGGTGCGTCCATCCCATTGGATTTCCAAGCAAAATCCCTTTCGCAAACCCGCGGGCCGACCTTTCTCAGCTATGTATGGCCGTGACTACTACCACTAACCGAACCTCTTCGTATGGATGCTGCATGACTGTAGATTGAGTGCTACATGTGTGTATGTGCGCTTGTTAAACTGCCTTGGAATTGGGATTTTCTTTTTTCACGTTCCGGTTCTGCTTGCGCAGCAAAAATAAAAGGTTTCCCCACTTGGGTCGGATTTTCAATTTCTCTCCGGGATTTAACTTCTCCGGTTCGCTTTTCTTCGCCATCAAGTATTGCATCGGTCAGCACACAGGGAAGGCAAAGATTGTGTCTTATAAGGCCGGCTTCTTAGAGAACAACACTATTTAGAGAACGTAACAATAGTAATATTTTCCAATTTATTTTTTATAACTGATTTTTACATTTTACATTCTTTTTTTGTCTCTTTACACAGTGACCGAATCACTCTTTGCCGCGGGAGGATACAACACACCGCCTGCCAGCTCCCCGTTTCTGCCCTGCTCACCGTTGGAGCTTGTCGCCAAAAACTTTCACAGCGCCGGAGCAGCCCTCTCCTTCAGTCAGGTAAGCTTGTCCGCCCAAGCCTGTCCAAGTAATTGCTTCGCACCCTGTTATTGAAACAAATTTAATTAGGTGCACATTATTCTATTCAATGTTTCAAATAAAAAAATACACCTCCTCGAACAATAACCGAAAAAAAAACAACATGCACGCCCGTTGATCTTGTTTGGGTGTTCGCCTGGTTGGAGTTTGATATGTTTGAGGTGGGGCAAGGTATAGAAAGAATTCCACGGTATATCCCGCAGAGTTTCGCACGTCAATCATGGCGTTTCCACCACGTTTGTTGCCTTCTTTCTTACTTGGTCAAGCCGTCGGGTTGCGCGAAGATCGATCGATCCGGCTTAAAGAACCCTGCTGGCGTGACGATTTTGTTGATTTTTTCCTTCCTTCCTTTTTGAACTGTTTTGTGTTTACCATTTTCCATCCCATCTCCCTTCCCACTCCCCAACCAACCGGAGCACTAAGCAAATGGACTCTCCCCCAAGCGCCAACTCACCCTTGGCACACGAAGGCAAAAGGAAAAGTGTCATTAATCAAAGCTCGGCTTGTGCCTTCAGTGTTTCGATCACGTTTGGACAGATACTCCTCCCTCCGTCTCTCTCTCTCACTCTCTAGAGATATGGTGTCGAAGCGGAACGAACACACACACACGCACTTTATGCGTTTTCTTTGCGCGCCCCCCCTAATGCGTGTGCTTTGCCGGGTTCGCGTTCTTCAGCAGTTATTGATGAGCTGTGGAAACGGCTTCTTTCCACGGGTTGGCGCGAAGAAAGTGCCATGCCTGGCGTACCACAGCCTACTTGACTAGCTGTTACCGTGTGGGAAAGGTTCTAGGTTCAGCGAAAGCTTCTCCCCAGCAAGCACACTACGAATGTTGCCTTCCGTTGTCACGCCGTGTGTGGTGAAGCTGCCATGTGAATGATTGTGCGACATGGTGTTAAAACCTTCAACACTGAATTTAAATGAGCTCCGGCGTGGTTCAACAGGCCGTGCGGCCGGAGCACAAACTCTACCGCTTTACGAAACACCCTTGGTCCAATTCCAGCTTTTCCAGCTAGGAGCGTTGGAGAAACTGTGTCAAAACTGCTGATTTTGTATTACGGTGCATGTTTAGCTACTCGATTTTTGCCTCTCGTTTGATATATCTGAGGCGCTGCTGAAGAAAACGCCCAGAAACCACATAACTAATTATCGGATAGTTAGTTCAAACAAAATGATTCTGATTGTTTTCTGTTCTTGCATATTCACATGCTGGCTTTAAGCTGAAATACTATGTGCTTACCCCTTCTTTGCAGGCAACCAACAGCAGCATCTTCGTGCAGTCACAGACCGATTTCATCAATGGCACCACGTCGGTCGCGAAGAAAACCGAAACCTGCATCGGACGGTGGGAACACGGCCACATAGAGCCACTGCAGATACAGGTAAGCTGCCCCCGGGGGCTTTCATGCAACTCAAACATTTCAGCTTATTCTATATGTTTTCGTTGTTTTGCGACCAGTGCGATTCTGTTTCGCGCATGCATTTATGTTTGTGAAGGTTGCGTTTTTTTTTTCTCTCTCCGTGTTGCCGCCTACTACACACCACACAATCACCCAAAAATGATTCGAATCCATGGTCTCATGATTTCGGTGATGTTTCAATGGAATTCAAAAATTTCTACGATTCGAGTAACCAAACCACACTTCATAAACATGCTTCATAAACACAAACATGGTGATACCATTCCATCCTATGTTACGTTTTATTAATTCGCGATCGTTTCATGTTATTGCTGGAAAGGTTTTGTGTATTCTTCTCATCAATGTTTCAATTTACTCCCTTTCATTTCCAACGTAACATCCTTTTGTGCTGTGTTTGTGAACGATTGGACTATTGAGCTTCTAAATTTATTCGGTGAATAATAGTGCAAAAATATGCTGGTAATTATATGCTGGTAAAATTATGAAAATGTTTCGTTGGTGAAAAATTGGTTTAAGCGTAGCAATTGTATTGGGACTTGCAAATTCACATTGGAGAGTGCAACACCAAGGGGTTTTCATCTGCACGCTACCAGCATAGCTATCACCAGAATAATTTTAAATATTAATTATCTTTTGTTGAATTCATTCATGCAAACATTCGATATCATTACCATTCTCTGCAAGGCTTCATTTGTCAATTGTCGAAACCATTTTCCTCCATTTGTTGGCGTTCATTTTTGTACAAACGTTTTCCCTTATCTTCCACGAACCGTTCTAATGCTTTTAGAACTAGTTTTATTTGATCCTGGTCACATCTCTCCTCTTTTTGTTTTTGATTGCCTGTCCCTGTGCGCGTGTGTGTGTGTGAGTGTTTTTTTTTGTGAGTTCACGTTGCGTTATTTTCCCTCTCTGTTTCCGTTAAAACGGAAATGCTCGAGCTACACACACAAAAATGACATCCGTTGTCATATGCAGGTACCATCGAACGCATTTCTGCCTTCGGCAACTACCGGCAGCTTCGCCCTCAACTCACCAGAGAGCAGCGCCAACACCGGTGGCGGACCCGGGGACTCGTTTTCCGCCCGCACCCCTAACCGGGACAAGCTGCTGTCTTCGTACGGTGGCACTGACCCGTACCAACACTTCCGCAGCAGCAGCAGCAGCTTCTGTTTCGAGCGGGAATACTACGAACGGTTGCTGTTGACGACGCTCGGAAGGGATGACAGCAAGTCAAACGCTGCTGTACACACCGAGTTGACGCACCATCCGCTCGATCGCTACAGTTCGACAGCGCTGCTAAGCCCAACTTCACCTCCTGCCACCATCACCAGCTTACCGGCGACGTACGAGCACGGCAAACGCAACTCGATCTTGCCCGTACCGCCAGCGTCCGAAGATCGGCTTCTCCATACGTCGTCACACACTCCCCGGCAGTTGGGGGTCAGCGCCGGACCGAACCAGCGGCATCTCGAGGCAACGCCCGCACCGCGGGAACTCAGCAACACTTCCTCCACCGTCCAGCAACCGGGCGAGGCATCAATCAAACCGGCCGGCCCAGTGCCGCCTGCTAGCGAAGCCGTCAATCATAGGCCACGGCGCCGCTGGGCAGCACTGCATTCGGCGCACCACGCCCAAGAGAACGAGAGAAGAAGCAGCGAGAGCGACGGACCGGCGGCGTTAACCCCTGACCGGAGTGCTCCTGTGGAGGCTGCAGCAACAGCATCGTCCGGTGGCTCTTGTTGTCCACCCGGGTCATCCGGACAGTCCACGGCAGCACTGCGCCTTCCCAAGAAGCGACGCTCGATAAGAGTCGAATCCTCCTCTCCTGCTTCTACTACAACTACCACTACTAATACAACTACTACCGTTAGTAGCCGTGACACGGACAGCAAAACCGTTGTTCACGTAAGTTTTAACAGTACATAAGAAGAGATAAGTACAGAAGACGATTTGAAGTT
>KB671551.1:171601-193064 GCA_000349105.1 Anopheles epiroticus | reverse complement strand
GTAGTGAGAGGTTTCGGACCAGCTATAATTTATTTTACCTTTGCATAAAGCCAACTCCACCTTTTTTGATTAGCATTATCATTCTGGGTGGGAAAGAATAAAGAATAAGCATTACATTTTGATAAATATCCGACCAGCTATTTCAAAGACTAGATTTCAAGTATCATTAAACCTGATGATTTTCAGCAAGACCGTGATCAAACTTTTATTTGGTGTTGTGGAATGATCATTTGGCGATTCATAACTTATTCGCGTTTAACTTATGGCGATTAGCTTATTCGTACATTTTGGCCGGCTGAGAACAACCCTTGCAGGGTCAAGGTCTGCCAAAGCACTGTTGGTTGTCATGTCGTAACTCGGTGTACCCCTTATTTGGATAGTGTTCAGCACTACACCATCATAACTCGACCTCCAAGGCGCCCAATAACTTCAGAGCTTTACTTATTGCCACATTGTCTGGAGATTGAAGGTGGTTGCGATTTGAATAAAACAGTGAATAAAAGGACACCAAACGGCTTACAGATATTTTCAGCAAACGTATTTAGTTGAGCTACAAACAAATTAAATTTTTGCCGTAATGTTTTCTGTTTCGTGGAGCTCCTTGTGAATGAGGTGAAATGAATTAGGTTGTCTGACGTAAAAAGCATCACTGAGCATCACATTGCATCATCGATTCCTGCTGCCCTCCATACACAGGATTGATTATTCTACTCTCGTTTCACTAGATCACAGCCACTCTTTCTTAAGATTAACAACATTTTGTTGGGGTTCAATCAGTCACAGAAAGAGCTAAAGCGCCCTTTAGTTTTGCGTTTTGCACAATCATCAAGCGAGGAAGCTCGAAAGTGTCGAGCTGCCTAATCAAGACAGAGTGCGGAGATGCTGTCGAATAAAGCATTGATGTCCGTTTATCTAGCATCCGGTACAAACTAGGATTCAGATTTCAATGTTTTGGACGTCCAGACGGGGCACGTATGTCAATCAAGTATGCATAAGCAAAGGAAACCCCGGAACGATATAGAACACTTTGCTAAACGTTTCATAGGCAGCCTTGATCTGGACAACTTTGCGCCTGTTGATCTCGTTAGCGCGCTCTTTAACACACCTGTCGATGGATTTCGTACATTGTTACTGTTGTCCTGAACTCCTGAAACTTCTTTCCACGGAGAGCGGTTCTAGCGTCGGCGTTGAACCATGGAGGAAACACCTTCGACGGTTGCGAACTGATGATATCGGGCAGGTACCTGGAAACTGCTGCAACCTCGTGAGCATTGGGGTGTGGTACCTGGTAACGGTGAGACTTGGGGTTACTTCAACACCAAAGTAGCGAAACCACTCCAGTGTCTGGCGAGTTTGTCTGGCGAAGCGTCTGGGTCGAACCTTTCATAGAAAACAACAGCTTCCTTATCGCAGGATTGTGACTATCTTGCTATGGGTACACTTAATCACAACCACCCCCCATACGCAGGATTTACAATCTTGATATGGACGGGTACACTAAGTCACACAATACGGCCTGGCCGTCACTAACAGAATAAAAAAAAAAAAAAACAGCTTCCTTAGAACCATTTCCGGGTGCTGCTGGTTGGAGACGCTATATAAAAACCAATTTTCAACTTTACCAAAAACCTTATTGACTCCAAAGTGTTCTTGACAACTTTTCTGCTTAGTGTTCTTGTAATGGTCATCTTGTTCAGTTGCTCATCCCGCAAACTAATTTGTAGATGGTTCTCAACTAAATTCCTAGCGCTCGGGTATAGATCATCCGTTTAGCTTCTGAGATCAGAGATCCGCTTTATCTGAAGGCCTTGTTTTACTGCTGGGTCCACACCATCCTCGAGCATGCTGCCATAGCGTAGTATACACCCGGTGTGTTGCGAACACGACGATCGGAATTTTCAATTTTTAACAAACACATAATATAAGATGTAATATGATAGGAACCTTTTCAACTACGATCATCCAGTGCGTTGTTTCAACAACATCTCTCTAAAATATACAAAACCACAACACTTATCAGTTAACCAATATTCACCGCATGAACATATGGTAACAATAAATAATAATTTCACCAGTTATATAAATATTACCAAAAAGGGCCGGCTCGGTGGTCCAGTGCTAACGGCGTAGGGCTGTCAAAAGGCCCGTCGCCGGTTCGAATCTCATTCGGATCACTACCGCCCCCCATACGCAGAATTGACTATTCTGCAATGGGTACACTTAGTCACAACCCCCCATACGCAGGATTTACATTCTTGATATGGACGGGTACACTTAATCACACAATACGGCCAGGCCGTCACTACGAAAAAAAAAAAAAACATTATCCATCAATTATCCTCAACCGTTAAACCATCGTTCGTTATCAGAGAAAGCGATTTATCGTGTGATACAATTAAAACGAAGTATGCAGTTAAATGTTACTGTGTAATATACATATTTTATTATCAAAACTATCCTCAAATCTATTGCATCCTCTCTTCACCAATGCTATCCACCCAATCATTCTTACCTCCTTATTCGTCGTTCACTTTAAGTTTTCTCGCATCAAACATGCATCAAACGTAGAATCTCAGACAATCTTTTCCTTATTTTCATCTTGTTTTCATAAAAATGTATCCTTCGTCACATTTTCGCCTATTATTTCCTAACTGTTTTCATGTTCCTTTCAACTGGTATGATACTGTTGTGTTGGTGAAGAGACGGCTGGCTGGTTGGCATTTCGCCCCGTTGTGAGAGTGTGCCAAGCTAGCCTGGAAAGTAAGAATTGCCCGTTCGTGCACGATCTCAGTGACAGTGGTTGGTTGTCACACTTCTACTCTGCATCTAATCACATGTACCTACTGAATTCACAATAATTTGTTCGTACTGTCACGATCCAGGAGTCGTCTTCTGCAAGGCGGGAATTGGGGGGACAGTCATTAACGTCCAATTCTGGAGCGAAAGTCCTCAATGCTTAGTTTCCAGGGCTCATCAGTGTTTGTCGCTAGGACATCGATTCTCGACAGTGCGCTTCTTATCTTGCCACCAAGATATCCATACTTGACTCAAAGTATCATACATTTGTCTCCCTGAGCATCAATCTTTGCCTTTTAGTTAATGAAAAATGTTTGCCTTGAAAATAAATTTGAGAAAAGGATTACAATGCAACAAAAGTGAGTTTAATTCAACTGTCATTAAGGTTCGGAGCCGATTTCGGATTTGAAAAAGTTTTTGCTACTGTGTATGCAATTATTGTTTGGGAATACGATAAGACATCCTGGCAGAGTTATTTCCGAGTGACCCGAAAAATTCGATAATGGTTCAAAACAAGGATAAGAACACAAATTTGTTTTACACTGGAACGCCATCTGTTGACAGCTTATGGAAAGATAGCCGAGAGCGTAATTCATGGCGCAAGAACAGTTATTGTGGACCCAACATGGTGGCGCTAGTGAAGATTTTTTTTATTCTGTTAGTGACGGCCAGGCCGTATTGTGTCGCTAGTGAAGATTAAGTGTAGTGAATTACGCTTCTCGACCTTACACAAGCTTTTTGAAATTGATTGATGTGATTGATAAAATGGGATTATTCAGAGGGTAAATGATAAAAAACTCAATATGTCCTATGAAAGTCTTGATACTCTGAGGCATCGATTGCTAGCAAGTACTGTAAATATTCTCAAACTGTATAACCGGTTCGCAGGATACACTCCTTTCGTACAAAACAGATAACGTGGCCGCTTCGCTTCATGCGCGTACAGATGATGGTTGGCAAGGCAACAGCATTAACCGGAAGCGAAAGTCGATGGTAACTAGATGAGGGTTTGCTGGATTGATCTCTGCGAAAAAGTCACTTGTTGTGGTTCTTCGTACGATAATGCCCAACAGACTGGTGACTTGCCAATATATACGCCTTCGGCTTTCCTATCTGACTGACTAGAGCAGGTACCTGTATACGGGTGTCCTCGCTTTTACTGTCGAACTCCTGGAGAATAGAATCAAACAAAGTACGCATCCCTTCATCCCCCTTATCGCCCCTACGAACAAACGCTCTCGAAGGCCCCCGGAGAAGCTCCAGGCGAACGAAACAAACTAAATAATAGAAACTCTCGCTTGCAGCTACTCGGTCGCTCGGCGAGTGTCCCGTTGATCACATTCTAAAACTGTCCACTGGTATGTACAAGCACCGTGCCACCGTCCTCGGTCCCCGGTGGCCGGCTGGCCGGATCGGCGATCATCATTTCCTAGGACACCAGCCGCTTGAAGCCGGCCCGATCGTGGCCAAGCTTCAGCTCCTCATACAGCGATGGATTCACCTCGGTGGCCATCGGGACGACCGAGTTGTCGTGGCTGAGCCCGGTTGTTGCCGTACCGTTGGCCGGATGCAGCGACTCCTGCCGCCAGTCCGCACCGTTGCCAGTGCCCTGCCCCGACACGGCCGGTATCTGTCGATTGGGAGTGGGAAAAGGAGAAACGTGAGTTGGAGACGACAGCTCGACGCACCAATGCGTACGGCCTCATTCACCTGCACATGCTCGACGTTCATCTCGCGCAGATAGCTCGGATTCTCGAACGCAACACCCCCGTTCGCCTGCTTCGGCCCAAGCCGGCCCCGTTTGACGACAACGAGGGCGGCGATCGCCAGGACGATCGCGAGCAGACCGGCCACGATGCCGCTCACCACACCGGCGTTCGTGCCGTGCGACGCGCTGGTGATGTGCTGGTCGCCGAGCGTAAACCGAAGCGGTTCGGACAGTACCGAGGCACCCAAGTGATTGCCCGCCTTGATCACGAGCTCGTACATGACGTTTGGCCGGAGGCCCTCAAGCTTGATGCTCGTGTCCTTCGCGTCCAGCCGGCTGGTGGCGAGTCCGTTAATCACGCTCGACAGGTTGTCGGTGGCGACCGGCTCGAGATCGTGCCAGAACACTCGGTAGCCTTCCACGGTGGCCGGGTTCTTGGCCGGTGGGTCCCAGCTGCAAGGGAAGAGAAGAATTTAATGCACCATAAACCAGTAAAAGTCTTGTATCGGCTAGCCTCACCGTATCAGGACCTCCGCGTCGCTCAGCACCTGCACCTGCAGGTTCTGGGGCGGTCCCGGCAGACGGTCGCGGTTCTCCTGGAAGCAGCCGACGATGGTGCGCGTGTGCTGCAGGGCGCAGATGCCGGGTGGCGTGATCGGTTCACCCCGGCACCAGTTGAGACAGCGCCTCGGCACGTCCTTGGACGCGCAACAGCCGCGGTGATCCGAACCATCCGCCGCGCACCGCATCAGCTTGTCAAAGTCGACGATGCACTCCGGCCGGTCGATCACGCTCTCGATGTCGAGGTAGAAGGAGCAGGCTCCCATGCAGGCGGCCGACACGTTCTGCGCCACGCAGCACTCGGACACGTTGGACGAGGCGGCCGTGTTGCGGATGCGCACCGAGACGGCGCGGGTCGATGAACCGAGCGCATTCTCAGCATGGCAGAAGTAGTCACCGACGTCCTGCGAGCCGAGCTTAGCGATCGTCAGCGTCATCACGTACAGCGAGTTGTCCTGCGGAGTGGGTGAAAAGGTGAACCGGTTAAGCGTTAAGGTGCTGCCGATAGTCGTCTTTGGCCTCCACCCGGAACGCACTTACGTCCGCATCATTCCGCATCGACATGTCATAATTGCCGCCCTGAATCACTGGCACGCGTCCGTCGTGATCGCGCCAGAACATGGTTTTCGGGATGGGACGGGCGCGGATCGTACACTTCAAGTCGACGGACTCACCAACGGACGCAACCGTAATGCCCGCAGCCTGGATGCGTGGTGCAACTGAAAGTCGGAAAGAGGAAAGAGAGATAAGTACAAACAAGCTCGTAAGACAATGGGTCATTAGGCAAAGGGAAGCTCACTGATGCTGAAATGAGTTAATTGAAATTCTTGATCTCTAACACGCAACGCGCTCGAGACTTCGTACTCTCTCAGGAGTTTTACTCTGCCCGTTGATGGGTGACTTATTAAAAAGGTTTTAAGTCAAACTATAATACAAGGACATGCGGTTGTAGCGCCCGATAAGTAAGTAAGTAAGTATAATACAAGGACTACGAGCAAGATTTTTGTTTTTGCTTTCCCCTCGTGGTAAGCTGTTTCTGTTTTTGGTCAATAAAATTCTCATTGTTGAAATTGAGCCATTTTTAGACGGAAAGAGTTCTGTGGAATGTGACTCTTTGGGAGCAAGCTGAGTCAGAATGAGTGAGTGAGTTAATTCAGAGGAATGCATGAGGTGATTGAAACCAGTTTGAGAAGTTATTTTAACGCCTTGATGTTTCTACATGCTGATTGACCACTCGCGTTTAAACATTGCGTTTTAACTCTCTGACTGTTTGGCTAATGGCACGCGGAGTTAACTAATGAGTGGCCTGTTGGAATGGAGAGTTGAGACATGCAATGAGAATTTAGACTTACAGAGTGAATAAAAGATCGAAAAATGAATAATAATAAGTTTGATGGCATTCATGTTTCTAAGTGATTGTTTCCGTTCCAGAATTTAATGAATTAGCAAACTATTCGGTGCAAAGAGTTGCCATAACTTTGTTGGGGGTTTTATTCCCGGAAGAGTCTGGCTCTGTAAAGAGTTAATTAACTCACGAGTGATCTCTGAGAGTGCGGTGCTAGATTATGTTTCTGATACATAACCCGCTACAAAGCGGTCGGTCACGTTGATTTATCCAGCTCGCGAAGATCTTTATCTGTTTTGAAAAATGGGTAAAAACCACATTTGCTTAGCAAGCATTGAATGAATTTCATTTCACAAAAAATAATCACTAAAGCAACCAAATTTCAGAATCATGTTTGACTATGGTTGACAAAATCAGAGCTCAAGATTTTTTCAGAAATAAGTCAAAAGTCCAACAGGACGAAACTTTGGAATAGTTGATAAAATCAAATTTAAAAACGATATCGAGCACAATTTTAAACAAACATCGAGCACGAATTATGGTTTAACTGAGCGCAAAATAAAACTCACAGTATTTTGTTTTGTTTTCTAAGATTTTACGCTCAGTGTGAATCGGTGTTAAGAAATGATCATTTAAGGTGAATGGTATAAGTTGTAAGTAGAAAGCTTGAGTCGCTATCTGAGTTGATAGAGTTGCATTTTGGTGCTGGCTCACCACGACAACCCATGACACTGATCACTAGTTACTTACAGCTGATGTTGACCTTCTTGGCTGCCTGCATCGGGATGCCGTAACCGTTGTCGGCATAGCACGAGATGTGCTCCATATCCGTCGTTACGTTGTGAATAACCGTGATCATGTGGCGCGAGGTGTCCTGCCGTACCAGATGCCCACCGACGTACAGCGAGATCGTTGGAGCCGGGTTGCCCATCGCGAGACACAGGATGGTCATCGAGCCGCCCTCGGTGATGATGTCGGACGGGTGCACCGTCGGAGGCTACGGTAAGCATTGCGAAAGAATTGCATTAGCATGTGCGCCGGACGCTTCACCCTCGTTCGCATCATTCTTACGTCGACGTAGGCGGGCAGGGCGGGATCCGTCCAGGCAACGAGCGTTTCCGACGGCAAGCTGGTGCCCTTCGAGCCGATCGCCACCACGTACACGATGTGCTGAGTGTTGGGCAGCAGACTGTTGACCCGCACCCACAGCAACCGGGTGTCGATGACGGTGTAGTTGTTGGCGACCTTGTGTATCACCCGGTAGGTGATGCTCTCGTGCGGATGGGAAAACTCGGGCGGCTGCCAGGAGACGGTGATCCAGGTGGCGCTGTGCGCGGACACGGTGAGCGAGTGAGGCGGCGAGGGCGCCCCGTACACCGTGCTGGCCGAATCGGTGCGGGACGTGTTGATCAGCAGCATTGAGGAGGGAAGGGACGTGCCGTGCTCACCGCGCGACACCACCGTGATGCGGTACAGGGCCTTCGGTTCCAGATCCTTCAGCTCGATGTCCGTCTCGGTGGTGTTGAGTTCCTGAGGTGGTGAGTATTGAGAGTATTAAATTGTTTTAAATGCAGTCTTAATTAAAGTCCTATATCACCCCTAGATCGCATATGCTCTGGAGCTGAACGTCGAATTTCATGGCCGCAAAGGTGTGGTGGAAGTTACTTACGTGCTCGAGTTTTATCACCGTCTCGTACATGGTCATGTTGTTCACCTTGCCGTACTGTACCAGGTAGTCCGTCGCCTTGCTTGCCGTGCCGTTTGTCTCCAGCTCGGACGGTACCCAGGCCAGCGAGATTGAGGTGTTGGTAACGGACGTCACGTGCAGATCCTCGACCGGCGCCGGTATGTGGCCGATGCCCTCCTCGAAGCACTGAATAATGTTTCCCGCGAACGGCAAGCAGTCGGCTGGCGAGCCGGTGATGACGCCTCGGCACAGCGACAGACACTTGGGCGGCACGGCTCGCCGACCGCAGCAGGCGGTGTGGTCGCGGCCGCCCGCACTGCACCGCACGATGGTCCCGAGCTGACCGCGGCAGGTATTGCCCAGCTTCTGTATGTCCGACATCTTCGCGTCGTAGCTGCACAGGGGCGCACACTGGGGCAGCAGGCCGGAGGCGTGACAGCACGCCGACATGTTGTAGTGCGTGTGCGCCGGCTCCGGCACCGTGTCGCGCCTCGTCTGGAACACGAGCCGCGGTGAAGGGCCGCCCTTGCCGTGCGCATTCACCGCGACGACGAACGCTTCGTAGTAGGTGGCCGCCTCCAGGTCCTCCACGATCACCGGGGCCTGCTCCCTCTCCAGCACGCTGTACTCTTCACCGCTTCCCAGCCGCCGGTAGTGCAGATGGTAGGCGGTAACCGTGTCGGGCAGTATCTTGGGCGGCTTCCACTCCAGCACGACAAAGTGACTGGCGATCAGGGGAGCTTTCAGCTTGGACGGCGGGCCCGAGAGGACGCCGTACCCCTGCAACAGGCAGCTGCTGTACTCCGACATGTACTGCAGACACTTGAAGTAGTTGAAGTTGATCGTCTTGATCGTGCCGGAGCAGAAGGAAAGGCATCCTTCCGGTATGCCGCGGCTCTTGCAGCACGGCGTATGGTCGATGTTGTTCGCGAGGCAGGCGAACGTGATGTTTGCCCACGGTGCGCACACCATCAGGTCGGGCACCTCGGTAAAGTCGGCCTTCACCGGATCGCACATCTTCTCCAGGCAGGTACGGTGCGTGATGCCCTTCTTCATGCAGCAGCCCCGCACGTCTGTGAAAGGGAAGCAATGATGAGAGGCGATGTGAAACTATTAAACGAAACTGAAGCAATAATAGTTTACACTTAAATCTTCTCTTCTCGATCAGTGTCAGGAAATAAAGACATATTCCTGTTAAAATCGTTTTAAACATGTGAAATTAGATTGCTGGTTCATTCGTGAGCAAAACTATCTTCGGTTATACCGTTATACGGTTTTACTCTGTTTTGTTGCACCCAGCAACGGTTATTATGAAAATCACCTCAAGGACAGAGCATTTTGACAGTAGTGCCTGTAGTGAACGATGCAAAATTTGACAAATCTTAACATCTCTCAAAAACTTCTTTGATAATACGATTTCGTTTTCCGTTTAGAGTTAGTTTGCTTGAGACTTTTCCGTTTGTCCTAGATACTTGGCCTTTCATACTAGTTTCTAATGTAAATAATTGTGTTTTCAAATGTCTCATACTTCATGTATTTTACTCAACTCATGACACATTATAAGCACTACCATCATTATTGGTACGTTTACCCTATTAGCAGCCAGAATATTTAAACTTTATGCAACAATAAAATTCAAGGATTTATTTGTGTAGATAATCCCCTTTTTGCGTGTCTTGAAAAAACTGACTAAGTATTTAACAAATGGACAAAGAATCGATTGAACTGTCCTATTTCCAGTAGGAATGTTGTAATGGGTGCACTGTCAGTATGGTTTGTGTTTCGGTCTGTAGCACATTTCCAGCCCTCCCGTGACCTGTGGGAAATGCAAAAGTCATGTTGTCCACCTCGTCGGTACGTGTCCTGGCAGTTGATTTCTTTGCTTCCTTCTCACACCAAGCAACGAACGCTACACGGTGGATCCTTTCGCCGTGTTTTGATGGTTTCGTTGTACCATTAAAACTGTCTCACTGTTGACGGCCCTGGTGTGCGATGTGATGTTAAAGTTACTTAAGCTGAGTGTGTTGTTTCTCTGCCTGTCTTGTAGCACTCCGCACGTACGACCAGCGAACATGACTCTACCATTAGTGTGGACCCACAACTTGGATGCTCATCAACGAACTTGTGCTACAGGCATCATGGCTTAGTGAGGTTTACTTACTACCGTTGCGCTTACCTGGAAGAACTGGCACGACGGCAACGCTCGTCTGCTTGCTCGCCACTCCGCTCTCCAGCGTGAGGGCGCGGATCCGCATGCTCGGCAGGCTCGAACCGTGATCGTTGTGTGCGCTCACCGTCACCGTGTACATCGTGAAGGGTGTCAGGTTGGACAGTACGGCCGTCGTTTGATCGGCCGACACCTGCAGCGTCACCAGGCCGTCCTTCGACTCGGTCGCGTTCGCCAAATAGTCCTGATCGAACGCGTGCAGCCGGGTGGCATTGAGCTGGTAGTACTTGACCGTGCCGGCCAGCTTCTCCGGCGCCTGCCAGCTCACCTGCAGCGAACGCTCGGTCAGCGGTTCCACCGACACGGACAGGGGCTCGGACGGTAGCCGCTGTATGTTGTCCAGTATGCACTGCAGCCCGGGCAGCGTGTGCTTCACGCACGATACCCGCGACTTGAGCAGATCGGTAAAGGGCGTGTACTCACCGCGGCACATGTCCTGGCACAGGTCGGGCATGCCCTTCGCCACGCAGCACGGCACGTGGTTGCGCCCGTCCGCCATGCAGCGCACAATGCTCGGAAAGTCGCGCTCGCACTGCTCCGGCTCGGCACCGGTCGACCCGTCCAGGATGTTGTGCAGCACGCAGAACCCCATGCACCCGTCGGACACGTTGTTCGCGTGGCAGCAGTCGGTGAAGTCGTGCGTCACCAGCGGCACACCGTCCGGGCTGACTTCCTCCTCCGAGTCGGTGTACACGTCTGCGGACGTGTCGTCTTCCTCCGAGGCGGTGGTGCCCGTTTCTGGCGCCGTGGTTGACGATGCATCGGTCGCGTTCCGGCTCGGCAACGGTTTCTTCTTGGGCTGGCGTACTGCGGGAGAAAGGAAACACGGCAGGGGAAAAAAAGAATGAATATACTAACAACTTTGTGCTCGTAGTTGGTGATAGTTTCCAAGGGCACACTGGAATGACGAAGAAGAAAAAAACAACATTTTAATGGAAAAAGTTGTCAGCGCGTCTGCTGGACCTCACGTTTCATCTTTACTAGTGATGGGAATAGCCACGTTCTAGCGAGATTGAAGTTATCAGCTCAGAGTTGATGAGTAAGACAAGTGAAATAAATCTTTAACTCACTCTTGAAGAGATACAAAACTCGAGAAATATTTCTACTCATGAGTTGAAGCGTTCAAAACTAAAATCACTCTAAATGAATTTATTTTTCATGTCTTATTTTCGTGAGTAAAATCTCTAAAAATGGAGTCAACGCTCCTTACCGAATTGCAACACACTGGTGAGTTTAATAAGTGTTCGAATGATAACTCTTCTCAATGAGTTAACTCTCCTTATCGACTGGCTTCTGGCGATGAATGACTCTCCGAGAGAGTCAAATCAAGCGAGTCAAATGAGTTAATGAGTTAACCACGAGTTCACAAACTCTTCTAGAGTAAGCCTGTGCAGAGTAAGGTGAGTGAGTTATAAATTCATGCGGAGAGTTTACTCATTCCAAAAAATGTACTTCGAGAGTGAGTTAAAGCTCAGAGAGTGACCTGCCAGTCCAAACTAAACTTTAATTAAACACTCTCATCGATGATTCAGTTGATTCATCTTGCTCCATCATTCTGAGACATAATCCACATCGCTAGTCTTCACATTGGACGGCGGAATCTTCGAGGTTAGCAGGTCCGTGAAGGTGGCAGAACTTTCGCATGACGCACAATTTCCATTAAGCTACGCTAAGAGCTAAGATCCAATCTTTGCTTGGGCAATGATATTTATCTTTTCTAGTGAATGTGGCTACAAAACTTTGGTTGGACTAGATGTATTATACATTAACGCTTGTTTTAAAGTGCTTACGGGAGTTTGTCCGACAGTTGTATTCTCTAAATTATTATCCAAAAAAAACACTAACAGCACGTGAAAAGGGCACCGCAAACTGCAGCGCTAAGAAATGTTCCTCACCAACTCGGCACATGGTAATGAGCCTCTTATAATGGTACAATAATCACACATCCCGACCATGGGCTGGTCTCACTTCCTTCCCTCACCACTGACTCTGCGTAATCACCTGTTAGTGGATGAAAGCTCCTTACAATCGGGTCACTGTTCACCTCGCACACGTACACGTCGGAATCGTTGAGGCGCGTTTCCTTGATGAGCAGCACCCATACGTCGCCCCCGAGTGGTGTTCTGCCCTTGGGCGCTGCAAAGAAGCAAAAACAAACAAACAGCAAAGTCATTATAATGAGCGACATACAACGAACAGAGACAAAACTTTTTATTTCCGTGTTCATTCTTTTCTTTAAACAATAATAGATTCACAACACTCCTACGATCCAGAAGACTTCAACAACGCACGAAATGCGCCATATATCGCACAATGATACGGCCGATAGTCCTCTACGGGCACGAGTCCTGGACCATGCTTTGCGGAGGACGCCAATGCACTCGCCATTTTCGAACGGCGGGTGCTACGGACTATCTTTGGCGGTGTGTGCGAGCAGGGCGTGTGGAGAAGGAGAATGAACCACGAGCTTGCTGAGCTGTTTGGCGATGCAAGTATCCTGACGGTTACCAAAGTCGGAAGAATACGCTGGTTGGGGCACGTGATGAGGATGCCGGACTCATGCCCCACCAGAAAGGTGCTCGTCAGCGACCCGTTCGGCACGAGGCGTAGAGGAGCACAACGAGCTCGCTGGCTGGATCAAGTGGAGCTCAACCTGTCGGAGATCGGATGCAACCGTGGCTGGATGACTGCAGCCCTGGACCGAGTTTCCTGGAAACGGATTGGCGACCTGGCCATGTCTTTCAGACGTGCTCGGATATGAGCGGGCCAAAGAAGAAGAAGAAGATTCACAATAAAAACTATTTCCCTCCCTGTTAAGAAGAAGGCGCTTTCAAGGGTTGAGTTTGGTATATGATGGAGGGCCAAAGTCTTCAAGTTATTCTTCAACTTGCTCCAATATTTAAGTTAAGATTGCTTGACTAAACCGTTTCGACTATAATGGTCAACTTGTGTTGTCCAGTATATTCATATGATAGGCAGGCATGAATTGTTTCAACAGTATTCGAAACCATTTTAATTCGATTTCTTAACCATTTTCAATTATAATTGAAGCAAACAAAATTATGCATAGATGATGTTCTTTGAAAAAGGTTTCTTTCTTTTACATGTTGAGGTCTCCTGGAAACAAAACATATTTTATCATCCTTAGCTTTTTTAAGGTTTGGAAGAAAAACTTACTTTGATCAATGCTGTTGTTGCAATTGGAGTAAAATAAAATAAAAGTTTTATTCAACTAGGAAATGCTCTGGAAGCTTTGTTCTGGAGCCCCCCCCCCCCCCCCCAGCCACCAAATAATGAATTTCGCTCAGCGACTAAGACCTTTACAGATATAATTTGTTACGCGAGTTTACATTTTGTTGCTTTATTTTAAGCAAATGCTGCTATGTTTAGGTATGCTTAGACAGTACCAACCACTAGCAGGTATTAGTCACAACCGTAAAAATCAATTCATCGCTGAAATCTTTGCAGAACGATTGTGAAATGTTATATTTTTATTTAGAAAAATTTCAAGCAATGCTCCGTTCTCAAGTTGTTTGAAATCAAACTTGAAAAGTAACTTGTGAGCTTCCCACTGCGTTTGGCGTAGTTCGTTGCAGTTCAATAGTTTTTTTATTTAGTAGAGACGGCCAAGCCGTATTGCTTAGTTTAGTAGTTTAGTAACAAACACATTTATAACACAAACATCAGTTAGTTTTATGTGACATTTGCATTTAAAATGTTCAAGATACTTTTGTGCCACACGGTGGTATCCAGCATGCGCTAAAAAAAGCACTGAAGCCATCCAACCAACTCAGACGCACGTTACGTTCCCTTTCGAACGACAGCCAGCAGGAAAAAGGCGCAAAACTTGCGGCTCCCGAATCGAAACATCAAAGGCTGTGAAACTTAACTTTCACTCTTTTCACCCAATGGGCCACGGCGTGCCGGTTTTCCCAGGCAAATGGGGCCATAGAACAAAAACGGCACCCTAACAACTTGTGAAATAGTCCCCAGTTACGAAGAAACATTAAAGCCCGAAAGATATTGCTTGCGGTTGGTACGAAAGCACGAAGGAAGAGCCAAGTGCAGCAAAAGCGCCCTGCTCGACGCCAGTGGGGTCCGTTGCGGTGCAGTGTTGCGTTTCTGTTTCTAGACGATGCCAAACGCACACCCGTTTGAAGTGCGACCGGTCCGGAGAAGTGGAGGCGCCCGGTACTTACGGTGCTAAACTGTCGCCAGAGCTTTTCCACGTGCAAGCTTGAAAGTAAAGTATCACCTCAATGGGAAAGGTGCTTGTAGGTAAGTAGGGCGTAGTTACTTTCTCTCTCTCTCTCTCTCTCTCTCTCTCTCTTACACACACACACATACACAGGTTGTTGAAGGTAAAGTGGAGAAAAATAATTAGCGAACGCCGAGCTAGAACAGTCTTCATGGGACACTCAGGCACAGTAAGGTTGCAGCAGCCAAAGCGAGACCTTCCGGTGCTTTCAGCCAATGTCAGACAACAGTTTTGCCTAGCCGTAACAAAGAGGAGAAGCAAGGAGTTTTCTTGCTGCTGGTATTGTCGTGCCTTTTCATCACCACCCTACACCCTTTACCCGTCAGGTGGCTTTCCCTCTTCTTTCATTTCTGCCTCCAACGTGACCTCACCAGCTAAAGAGTTACAGCCGTGGTGAGGAAAATGTGGCAAATCACATAATGGTGCGATGGGAATGAAATTAAATTTTGTATTCGCTAAAATAAAAAAAATGTTTTTCACTTCGGTGAGCAACAGCGAGAAAACGGCACCAGAAAAGGTTGCTCAAGTTTTTGTTCTATTTTTGGTTTAATTGTTCGTTTCTTACTGGTTGTAAAGTTTCTCTGTTTTTCAAAGCATGCGATTTGGCTGGTAACAATTTAGTTTGAATGCAATTCAAGTGCACAACATAAGAAGAGACCATTATTTTCCGAACATAAAAGTATTGGGGAGAAATACTTGCTGTAACAGCCGAGATCGACTGGACGTAATCCTATATAAAATATTGACAATTTGTTTTCATTGAAACTGCATATAAAAATTAACAAAATTTGTGTAATGGAAAACAATGCATGCGTCGAAGCCACCCCTGAAAACGATTAAATACTTCAATTGCAGTACGATTAAACAGTAGCAAAAACGAAAGAAAAAATATCTTTTTGTTGTTAGTTTTGCTGAACAATAACAACAGTCAGAGAGTGGAAGTGGAAATCAAAATGGCGCTATTGAATAAGGGCCCTCCTAGCCCAAGTTTTTATTCTTGACTTCTTTAATAAATATATGAATTTGAACGTACAATAAATAAAACCTTTATTATGCTTAAATTCCTGTATGAATGAAGAACGTACAATAAATAAAACCTTTATTATGGTTAAATTCCCTACATGTCTTTTTGCGGAAAAGTAGCAAAAGTGCCCATGCAGGGCTTTGCACGATATAACACAACTGTGCGAACGATTAACACAATCGTTCGCTTGAACGACACAACAGTCTATCACTTGTACACAAATCGACCGGTCCCCGCAACACTGTTCCTTTGACTAACAAATTTGTCCTTTTTATTTGAACAATTTGTGTTAATCATTTGGACAGTTGTGCTATACCGTGAAAAACCATGTATCATTCCCATATTGTACACATCTTTTTCCAAATTAATAAAGCGTTTGAAAACTGAACTAGGAGCGGTAGTTTTTCTGAAAAGTAGCTTAAAATAATGAATAATGTGTACTTTGCATTTCAGCTTTCTGGAGTAAGGATAACGAGTCTCTGAAAGAAGGAAGTAAAGACTTGCATTAAAGATCGAGTTAGCACGTGATAAAAAACAAAAAAAAAACGATTGTTTGCTGAACCAAAACGCTGCACTAAAACCCGTGATCAATAAGCTCTAAACGGAACTTCTACTGTTACTCGCTTTTCTGAACATCTCTCTAAATGCCTGGTGATGCAACAATACAACGGGAGGATTTCGTCGACAGGATTTCGTCGAATCACTGTCGCTTTATCCTTCCTGATGCTTAGCCCGAAAATGGCGCTCAAAACATTTCAGCACAAAACATTTCTGGAGTTGGAAAAACGAATCGAAATGACCGATTCTGCTGGCGAAACAATGGGTGAAAATGAAACGGTGCACATCAACTGAGCGTTACAAAAGCGTCACAAAAGGAAGTGCACGTCCACGCCCGGTTAACGACCTACCTTCGCACTTGTTACATCCCCTGCTACTGTTGGGCCAAAGATAAACAAACTAACCGACGGCAGAACACACGGAAGCGTACCGGGGTGTCTCTGACAATCGCCGTGACAGTCGACGGTGGGTTGGACGGCAAAACTACTAACGCCATCGTCCGTTTGTCCGGCTGTCTTACGTGTTGATTTACTACAGCGACACAGTGTTGCAGCTTGTCGGTCTTCCCTACTCGTGTCGGACAACATCGCCCAAGGACTCTCCTCTCACTTTCGGGAAAACCATTTTCACCAGGGGAAAGCCGTGCAGACGACCCAGAGCGTATCCGAACGTCTGCACAGTTGCCGACAAGGAACGGGACTGGTGCATTTAGTTTTTTTGCTCTATCCATTCAACACGCCCATTTCGATGCCGTTGCAACACCGGGAGGATCCTTTGATCTGGTCGGCATGCTGTGAAGTTGCCGCTTGCAGACGAATACTGAATGCTTGCCGGCGAGAGATGAGCGATTTGCAGCGGACAAGTGAGCAACAAACACAGACTAGAAATAGTATATAAAGTACAGAATCCCCGATTCTAAGCTGCCACCCTGGACTGAGGTAACGGGTCGTTACGCTAAACGGCTTCCAACGGGAACACAGTCATACAGATACGCCACATCAATGCATTTGGTTCGTAACATCAATTGGTGTACTTGGCCAGTGGAGGAGCTGTTTCCTTTTACACATTTGTCAGCGACAAACGGTTGCATTATTTTGCCCTCTTAATTAAGTGTGTGTGCGTTAATTTTGCCCTTTAATTGTATGCGCTTCTCGTTACACCCTTCGAAGCGCTGAATGGCCTAATAAGGTACTATAGAAATATTTTATTATGAAATTAATGTTGTTATGTACTCTACAACAATCATTTGAAATCTAGAAAACCATCTAAGGGAGATCAGCGGAAGCAATCAAAGCTATTTAAGACATAACACCTAACAATCGAATTATTTTTGTCCTGTTTTTAATCCTGGTCGGTTCAAAAAAGGTTACAAAACATAAGCCAGGATCGACGATGCGTAAGCGGGTGTGTAATCTTGGTCTATACTGGTGCCATCTCTTGGGAGCTAGTGGAAGCTGTCATAATAAATTTGGGATTACAGGGTGATATTTACTCAAAGTATTTACTTGATTCGATGCCTATGAATCGATGCATTGCGACTGGAATCTCGACATCATCCATCATCATAAGTTGACCTGCAACAACTACAGAGGTATTACGGTGATGAATACTGCCTACAAAATATTCTCCCTGGTCCTACAGGATCGACTTGCCCCATACGTCGAATCGATAGTTGGACAATATCAAAGAGGATTCCGAAATGGGAAATCAATCACTGATCAGATCTTCACCATGCGGCAAATCTTGGAGAAGATGGCAGAACAACACGTTCCATCTCTTCATAGATTTTAAGGCCAGCATATGACAGCATAGCCAGGGTAAAACTTTACGACACAATGAGCTCTTTTGGAATCCCGGCCAAACTGATGAGACTAACAAGAATGACCATGACCAACGTCACATGCCAAGTGAAGGTGGGTGGAAAACTCTTAGGATCCTTTGCTACCACCAAGGGTGCGCGCCAGGGAGATGGGCTTGCCTGTCTTCTTCTGGTGCTAGAGAGGGCCATCCGCGACTCGGAGGTGGAGACCTCGTGAACCATCTTCTACAAGTCAATCCAGATCTTGGCATACGCTGATGACATAGACATCATTGGTCTGCAGCTCTCCTATGTGGCGGAAGCCTAGCAAAGGATCGAGCAGGCGGCAGAAGACCTCGGGTTGCAGATTAACGAGGCAAAAACCAAACTGATGGTGATACCACCAGCGGCCCTACTAACAAATCCAGATTTACGTAGGGGTGACGTACGGATAGGTGAACGCACTTTCCAAGTCGTCCCAAATTCACCTATCTCGGGTCAAAGGTCAGCACCGACAACAGCATAGAAGTCGAGCTGCGCGCACGGATGCTGGCGGCCAGCCGGTCATTCTATAGCCTGAGGAAGCATTTCACCTCAAAAATGCTCCTCACCTCACCTCATCTTTTCAAAACTGACGAAACCCTCTTAGCCGCGTTCGAGAGGAAGATGCTCAGAAAGATTGTTGGCCCCATACGTGAGGAGGGAAAATGGAGGAGCTGATACAACGACGAGCTGTACGAGCTGAACAACCATCTGTGGGCTGGTCATGTTATACGCATGGACCCAGACGACCCAGCCCGAAAAGTCCTTATGCCGGGGTAACAGATTGGCAAACAATAGCACAAGACGATAAGTAAGTTAGTATGTAAAAGAGAATTCACAGCATATTGTTTGAAACAAATAAACCGTATAACCATCAGGTCTTTATCCGCTAAAAACGATTCATTAATCTGAAAGTATGTTTTAAAAAAGGTTTTTGTTGCATCAAACCCATTCACCAGTTGCCCTTATCCACTATGCAGTCATTTCCAGTTCATTCCAAACTACTCCTAGCATTTCCGGAGCGAACATGGAAGGAACTATTCACGCCACAGTTTTAGTAAACAGTTGAGAAACTTGATTATTGTTCTTTAAATTCTAGGCTACATCCAATTCAACTTGAAACATGTAAAAAACAGCAACAGCTGTTGCAAAGTAGGCACAATAAGCCATGGGATCTTCCCATACGAAGCTCCACAAATTATGTTACACTACATACTCCCTCCACCCCAATCCTCCCTCCCCCAAAACCAGTCGCAATTATTACACCAGTGCAAAACGAAACGAAACTATTTCCAGTGCCACTAATGAAGCGCAGAATGAATTTAGTGCCATTGTCATCAGAAGCATCCGGCCCGGCTGGTGGCAATCGATAGCTCAATGTGTGCGTGTGTATGTGTTCGGATGTGTGTGTCTATTTGCGTGAGTGTCTTTGCAGCCTGGAAGGACAAACCAAGAGCAAGTTGAGCATAAATTGTACCTTCGCATTCCGATACGCTAAGTCGGGTGCGTTTTCCAATTCCGACCACCCACAATCCTCCCTAAACCACCCATCGTCCTATCCACCCCCTACCAACGACCCTTAAACAGACACAAAGCAGACATACGCACAAACAGTGTGTCACTTCGCCATGCGACTATTTTTCTTGTGATGAAGGGAGGTGGTGGTGTGAGGGGACAAGAATTTGCTTTCCCGTCGTCCCATATTGTTATCCGAAAATGGATAGCAAATAGTGGCATCGTTTCTTAGCTAACACACACACACACACACACACGCTCTAACACGCGTTGGCTGCGTACGGTGAGAGCGTGAAGGGGAAAGTGTCCTTAACTTTTGTGCTTCCCGAGTTCCGTGCAAGGTCCCGTAATAAGCGAGCGTTAGCATAAATTACTCCGAAACTTTCTAATTAAAATTAGGAACGAAACGCTTTTTCCCGGGTCGCCCAGTTTGTCGTGCGCCGCGAACCGGCACGTGCGCGCATTGCAGTGTATCCTTTGCCGCACGGGAGGTGGGGGAGAGCGTCTCCTAGCTGGGTGGGAAAGGGGGAACAATTTTAAATTCAATTGTTTTCACTTTATTTACTCTTTCGGTGTAGCGTGTTGTCTGCCGTACGATGGTCGTTGATCGGGCCCGCTTAGGGCCATCGTCATCGTGGCAGCTACATACGTACACGCACACGCAACCACCCGTTCTCCTTTTTCCTTCTCCTACCCCAACGTTGGTGTGCTAGGGAGCGAACGAAAGCAGTACAAAAAAAAACATAATGAAGCATGAAGGTGACGAGCGTACGTGCCCCCGAACCGGCCGGTCAGGAGTGTCAAAAGGAAGCGTTTCGGTGCACCAACAACCTCTTTTTTCCGCCGGGACGCACGGAATGTGACCCGAAATTCCCGAAATTCACCACGCCACAACAGCTCACCTTCGCGCACGGGAGAGAAACTGACCCGAACCGTTGACGCCGAAGGTGTACACCGGAGGCGTCTCGGCGAGAAGATGCGCGCGCGAGAAAGCACATTCCAGCCGTTTGGAATGTCTTTGAATCCCTCGCTGCCAACGGGTTTTGCCGAGCCATATACCATTGGGCGCTGTGCTCTTTTCGGGCTTGTACCCGCCAGGTATTCACTGTTTCTTAATTAAATTGCTGAATTATTGCGCTAGCCGGGCCGCGATGCCCCGTCAAGCGTCACCTGGTTCGGCGGTGGCGTTCGCTAATGGTGACTTGATAATGAGCAGCGATTATTACCATCCGCACTCTAAACACACCGTGGCCCGCCTGCACGGGCATGCCCTCCTCACCAAGCAAATGGAAAACTTACAGTCGTCGTGCAGCACGCTGATCCGCTTGTCCCCGGTGACCCGGTTCATCCCCGCCGACAGGATCTCGTGCGGTCCTTTGCGCCACAGCACGGTGTCGTTGTTGAAGGGCGTCATCACCACGCACGTTAGCAGTGCGTCCTCGCCGACGTGCACCAGCGACGGTCCTCCAGTGCCTGTGGAGAGAGGAAAGAGAAAAAAACAACAAACGGAAAATGAAACGTGAGTGAATGGCGATATTGCGAGCGGAGCACCCCAAACCTCAGGGAAGGTGTAAAAAGGGGTATCATAATTAGACGCTTCGGCGCAGGCCGGGCTGCCAAGGAACAGGGCTGGCTGTTAGCACCGAATGGCTTCAAAATGTCGGCAATCACTATAAAGCTAAATGTTTATTGTTACGCTGCTTGCTGGGCGGGGAGAAAATGGTGTTTCCATACTTTTTGGGAAATTGTTTTTTTTTTTTCTTCTTCTCTAGACGGGTCCGACGGAAAAAGGCGGCATAACGTTTGCCGGGCAAATCTCTCGGCTAACGTGCCCGGGTGCAGCGATGGGAAAATTCGCCCCGAAGTGGAACCAGTTTCTTTAAAATTGTTACACCAAAATAAATCCTGATGCAGTTATTGGGACTGGTAATGTTTAACTTTCTG
>KB671551.1:123511-161863 GCA_000349105.1 Anopheles epiroticus | reverse complement strand
GGGGGGGGGGGACGGGAGAGTGGATGCGTTTTGGAACGAGAAACTGAGAGTGATTACGCAAGCACTTGGGCATCGTTGGATGGACACGAGCGGCCATCTTTTAAATGTGCCTTTCTACCTACGTCCCCGATGGGAATTGATTCAGCATTTTTATTGTGCGATCGATAATTACAAGACAAGCCGGTTTTAAAAAGTTTCCACATAACTATTTTGCCGGATTGCTATAAAAGCATATTACTTTGAATGGCATTAACGTTTAAGACACCTTTTTAGAAGTTGTTGTAACATCATGCCCATTCTGGTTTGAAGTTCGAAGTTTATGCTTGAGCTGGAAATAAAGATATGCATCAAATACGACATGGAGAATAATGTTTCTAGCTCTAAAACTATTCCAGTGAATCTGTGAAAGATTTATCATTTAACCCTAACCTAAAATAAATTTAAGGCTTTTTTTTAAACTTCATTTTAATGCAATCGACCTTCATCGGTACTAATAAATATGAGTACTCGGTTTGTTTTGTAACTATTGTTTTAAAAGACTCGCGGCTTATTTAAATCTAAACAGTACATCAAATATCACATATCACAGCATTTTTAAATATTTATCATTGATTTCGTCAAAGATTTTACGGTATTTAGAAATTATTTAACGTAAAGCAGTATGTCAGCAGCGTAACAAATTGCTTGCTTTCCAAAGTTCTTTTGATTGTAACATGCATGATCATCTTGGAGATAATCCTGATCAAAATAAATAATCCACCAAACTTCTTAAATGTGAATACTAATTGTACACGGGTAGTCAAACATAATTAAAATACTCCAATTTTTAACTCCATTGCTATTGATTAAGCAGCAAGTTCTGATGGACATTCGTAAACTTACTCATTAATCATCCAATTCGCAATCTTTAAATATGTGTCAACATAACTCTAAAAACGAGTTACGGAGTAACCCGAAAGTTCCAGCAGGACAACATGCGGCAATTCTAATGACAGAATTTGGTCACCATTGTTTGCATACCGACACCAAACTTACGATACCAAAGCTATTGCTTTGCTGCAGAAACTTGCAAACTTCTTCAAAATAATAATTACCTTTTTCGAAGCGCAAGAATTACAGTTGCCCGACGGAAACGAAATCTTCTGCAAATTGCCCCACAAAAGAAGCTGAGTGATTAAGATTTGCTTTCCATCAGTTTGCTCGATTTGAAAATGATGCAAAATTGTTTTGTGCCGCCCCACTTCCACAACGAGGAACGTCCGCTCCCCGTCGTTGGCCACCGGAGCGGCAAACCACTGCGACACGCCGGCGCTTTTCAAATTGATTGCAAAAATTAATGTTGACGGTGAAATTGGTAAAGTTTCCTCGTTACAACCACTGGGAAAACCGGGAAGGGCCGCTGGGTGACCAAAATGTGTCCTGTGTCGGTGTGCCGGGTTTGTTTCTGCCCACGTTTTGATGCCGTGATGCGCCCAAACTGAAGGTACCGAACCGAGCCAAAAGCTGGAAGAAACTTGTGGCAGAGTTCACGGATTTAGCTCACGAGTGCCAGACTGTCTCCAAACAGAGAGGAGGAAAGGTGTTTTGAAACTACGGGGCTACAGCCGGCGTGAACAAAATTGGGCGCAACTAGCGTGTGTTATAAAAATAGTGGTCGGAAAAATGGGCCAACCAAGAAATTAAACAGACCAAGGTAGAACCAGACAGCAGATCAATATCGGGAAGAAACATAAAATACAGCAATAGGCACACAAACAGCCCACTATTTCCGCACTCCGGCAACACGGTGCTAACTTTGAAACCTCCGACAGCACGCCACTGGACGGGCCTGTCCGATGTTGAGCCGCTAGTGGAATGATTTTCTCAGCCAGGGTGAACAAAGCGTAATAGTAAAGCAACAAAACTGTTTGCCAGTTTTATTTGCCGTGTGCAACCGTCCGGCAATCATCGGTGGATATCGTATCCTTCACTCACAGTTCCCTTTCAGACCAGGGTGGAACTGCTACCCCACTCGTTCATTTTTCATTATTTGTGCTTGCAGAGGCGATCGGAAACGTACTGGCGGGAAGAGACAGACAGACCACGAGCCGGTGGTGGTGTCGTTTGATAGGATTATTATTATTTTTCTTCGCTTCCGCCAGCAGTGGGCACAGACCGTAGAAATCAAAGAAGAATGACGTTTAGGGGGCAGTAATTCGTGTTCCTCTCTTTGGCACTGTTCGCCACAGGCAAAAAACCTTCACGAAATGGGCGTTTCGGTTTTGGATTTTGAGCGGCCGCTTTCCATCACATTTCACCAAGCGGAATGTGAAGTGCCAAGGAATGCCCCTTTCGGCACCTTTCTACGCCGCATCTTAACGTGTAGGGTATTAGGGGGCAAGAGGGCGCCTCATCTACGGAAAACCGTACCCGCCTTTTTTGATAACATTAAGTGGCTCAAAATGATGACCCAGCATTGGCTGGCACAGTGCAAAATCAGGTGCAATAAAGATAGTTTTAGTTTTTCAAAAAAAGACAATTTTTTTTGGGCAAGAATTGCTGTTTGAAACTGTTTGATATTAATATCACCTACTGATTATGCAATCCGCATTACACCAAAAGTTAGGCAATATCCTCAGCCAAGGCAAGCGACATCAAGGGAGCAAACCATGGAAATAATGATAATTAGCGCATTTTACGGAGCAATTACCAGGAGCTTGCAACATCTAGAGATCCTTTAAAAATTGTAAAAAGATCGAGGAACTACTTGCCGATCGCACCACATGATGTTATGTATCGCTTGTGGAGCTCTGCAGCTCACAGTCTCTATGCAAGCTTATAGTGAAAGTCAGACACTGCTTTCACAGGGATTTATTAGTAAGGAACTTCTTTTGCTTCTCAAAAATGTTCAGCAACGAAATCCTTCTCGCTCCCTAGTGGGTAGTCAGCACTGTTTAGTGCTTTCCACCATCTTTCGATGCTCCGAGCTGTTTTATACCTATCGCTCACCGTTCCCCTCTAGATTTGATTTGTTCGGCATTGTTCAACGAATAGGTCTTGATCTCTCTGCCACCCGTCCCCCAGAGCTGACCTGTTCGGCACTGTCCAAAGACTTACGATGCTATTGTGATTTTTGAAGTGATAAAAATGATGTTTGTTCCGACACTCAATAACAGTGATACGGTGAACCCTCTCTCTCCCTAGAATATACCACCTCTCGTGTTCGGGAACTCCTTCAATCCGAACATTTTTGACAGTCTTACAATTAAATACTCATACTCGAGTACCTATAATTCCGATGCATGGTGTTTCCATGGTCGCCGTACTATTTTTCTCAATCATCTGCAAGGGTGATGGAAACCTTTTTTCTGCCTATTTGGCGGTGTAAGAGTGTTTCAGTTAATTAAAGACGACCGGATACAAACATGGTGCAAATAACCATTTATGAAAATATACTTTGACATCTCTTGTAATTCGACAGTTCTGTAAGTTGGCAGATTAGCGACAGAAAGAGTTCACTGTATTTAACTTTTAGTCCCTCAGAAGATGGAAAAAGAATTATCAATTTTGTATGTTTTTCTGGCCGGGTTTTGCGATTGAAAAAAGAAAGTATACATTTTCACGTAGTGATTTCGCTACCTACCACCAGAGAACGCTTGTGTAGTTTGTGTCAATATAATACTCGCAATTTTATTTCAAAGGATCGGTTCTTAACCGGATGATTAAAAAAGAAATAATAGATTGTTATTCACAACACCAGTGATAGCAATTCACAATGTCTAGAGATAGCATAAAAAACCAGTTTTTATTGATCTTTAATTTTTTTTTTTTACTGAAAAACAATGCCAGGCGTGTCACTCGTGCCCCAAACGTCCCTATTTCACAACGTTCCGTTCCTTTTTGCGTTGCGGGGGGAGGGGAGCCGAGTCGCGTTTTAAAAGCTGTCGAAATATTTCACTCAACGTCGAGCCGAACGAGAATGCGGTAGTTCTGTTTTCTGCACCTCGTTTTCCGAACAATTTCCCAAGCGATAAAGTTTGGCAAATGTCAGCGTACGGTTGTCGTACAGCAGCAAGTACGCGCTGGTCCAATGTGTTGCTACGCAGCGGAAGCCACGACGTACCTCAAACAGCAACGGTCGCAACAGAAAAAGTATCACACAAATAAGTTGATTTGCCAACCAGCTCTTCCTTCATTCTCTCTCTCTCTCTCTCTCTCTCTCTTTCTCTCTCTGTCTCTCTGACTCACTTTCACATAGGTTCACTTGCTTTCATTCTATCTCCCCTTAACCGAACTTTGACGAAACTCGACGAACGAGTTGATGCGTAAAAATACTTTCAGCTGATTTCCTCCCAGTGACTACTCCAAGTGCGGGCGATAGCGAGCCTACTGACGAGTTCATAAATCACTTGCCAAGCTGCACATACATGTACACGCACCGGTGCTAATGTTGCCATGGGTGAGAGCCACATTGCCAGTTTTACCTCATTTCAAAAAAGCGTTTGTTCCTTCGCTCACGCACCAGAAGCTGCGTTGTGACGATTTGTGCACGTGTAATGTTGAAAGAAGTATGTTTCGTGTGATGTACATTGCGTGCGGTGGTAAGCAAGGACGGTAGTTTTTTTTTTCTATTGCCCTCCAAAAGAAGGGCAAGGAATGTTAGAAATCAAACCGGTTGAATGAAGGCATTATGGTTCACTTAATGTGGATGGGTTTGAGCGCCAGGGCTTATGTTTTGTCTTGAGTGTTTAGAGTTCTTTCTTATGTCAAAATTAGGCTGGCAATCCAAAATTGCTTCACGGTGAGATGTGCTGCACAGAAAGAGTGTACTCTTTTAAGCGCTATTTAATTTCTCTAGTCCCCTGCGCGTATTTTAAAATTCCTATGCATGTTTGCCAAATTCATTGTTTAATAAAGAAAAATCTTATAAACATTTTACTTTAGGGCGATTTTTCTTTCAAAATAAATCAGTTGAGATGACAGCTGCAATGATGACCGCTGCAGGACCATGTTAAAAGGATACTTATTTGCAACAATTGAAGCTGAGGACCTTGCGGACATTTGGTTTCAACAGGATGGTGCCACGTGCCACGCAGCCAATGTCACAGCTGTTTTTGAAGACCGAATCATAAGTCGAAAGTGTGATGTCGTTTGTCGGCCACCCAGGAGCAGCGATTTGACACCTTTGGATTTTTATTTTTGGGGAGCCGTTAAAGGCCAATGTTGCGTCAACAAAAAACAAAAATAAAAATTGGATCGATCGCATCGGTTACTGCATGGTTAGCCGTGGCAGCCAGATGATTGAATTTTTGTTTCTCCTTGAGCGGATGGATAAAGGGTTTTAATATTGTTTTTGAAAATATTTCTTGTAGTCTTCATTTTAAAGGATTTAAAAAAAAAATTGGCGAACCTTGTATATATTGCAAACCAGTGCATCGAATGATGCTTGGAAAAAAGAGCTAAATACAATCGGACCTGCAAGCAAATTGAATCTTTTTCTACAAAATTATACCAAAAACGGGTTCCTACTGCGATAAGTATGCACATCTACCTCTACACAAAACCATTTGTTGGTAAAAGCCTGACTTGCTCCCACAAGGACCTTGGTCTTTTCTGTGCCTCGATAGAAAAATAAATCTTTCGACTAGTGTTGCTAAACGCCTAAAGGTATGCAATATTGAGGTTCACATATCTTGATAACTAAGGCGCGGGTCTATGAAAATGTAGCGGCAACATTTGTTGCCAAATTGTATGGACGAACTGTCACTTTTTGTTGCCTGTGCATTTTTTGTTGCATGAGAAACAAATGGATTTGTTTCATGTTTATTTGTTGCGGGAACATTTTCAAACTATTTTCATGCAGAATATATTGCCAAACTATCGAAACATAATAGATATCTGATTTTTTTAATTAATAGTACGATATTTCTTGAGTTAAATAGAGAAATATCTCGGCGTGTTCCCGCAACAAATGTTGCCGCAACATTTTCATAGACCCGCGCCTAACTGTATATTTTCCTCATAGTTGCTTGTACTGATGCTAAGATTTATATGCATTGTGAGTCATTCCCTTTATTGGGAATGGATTCCGAATAATTTCCAGCGATGCTGTAGGTACATGACAGGAGTAGCTAACCTGACAAATACGGGATTAGTTGTTCTGTCGTAACGAATTTTGGAAAAGTTGCAGTACTTGTGATGGTTTGCATTAGCGGCAAGAGTTTGCATCCTCTCCAACTGGTGCTGCAACAGATCCAGGGCCACACAAGTTCCTTGATTAAAAAGAAACGTCTGAATTCCCTGGAAAAAGCTAAACAATGTTCCATCACATTTTCAGTAATTAAGACCCAATAAAATGAGTAACCGGACGACCCTGCTCGTTGAGTTCTTATATGCCCAATTCGAGAACTAGGATAAGAATAGCGTAGATGAAACACTTCTGCCTCAGGCATGGACTGGTATATCAATTGTTCGTTCTATTTACGAGAGACTAGGGATCATTTCCAGTACCGATAAAGCTGTCGAATGAAAATTTCCGTCAGAAATTAAAGATAATTGGGTTCGGTACCTTCATAAACTTCCTAAACTTGACCAAAATTTCTGATTGACATTTGTTAAAATCATTTTCTTAAATCTACTTTACTTTTGGTATTTTTTGACTTTTTGAAAAACGTAATGAAAATAGGCCTCATCAACTAGTTTTACAAATAAGCTTCTACTTAACAGCTGTTGCTGTTGTTTTCCAATCAATCACTGCGCGATTATATACTGCCATACGACCAGTCTCTAAACCTGGTGTCCTCATCAGGCGACGCATAAGTTCCTTCAGATTTTGATGGCACATCCCGTAAGAGCACTGTTCCTTCACCACTGTAGGTGGGTGAAATATGAGAAGCAATAAAGCCCTATACACAACGTGCAAATTGGTTGCAATAAAATCGCAATGATTGTGTTTGTTCGGGGGTGAAAATTAAAGCGCTTAGTAAGCTACGCAGTGACTGTGCTGTGCTTATGCGTTTCACGTGAGTTGGTGTACGGGCTGTCCATGCTAGAGATTGACACACACCAGCAGTCGTACGACAACTGTTTGAAGGAACAACGTTCACATTTGTATGTGCCTCGTTCGCTGGTCGTCACGCTGTTTTCCATTACATTTCCACACTTTCGGTAAAACAGAAACACACACCCGCCCAACGTGTTTCGAAATGTTTTGTTTTCATCTGACAAACAAATTTCCATCCCTTGTGGGTTTTTGTTTTTGTTAGAAAAAAAAAAGACATTCAAACACTTTCTCATCTGCTATCACTTTCGCTTTTCTTTTGCCAGGATGAAGGAAACTGTCACTGGCAAACCGCGCACCGGGCGGCTTACATGGAAGCAGACGAAGCGAACCGCTTACAGACACCGATTTTGCAATTTGCAGCAGCCGTCAACTTTGGCACTTCCTCCGCAGCACGCAGCAGTCCCAGAGAAGGCATAACAAATTAAATCTTATCTCGCCGAACAGACTGAAAAATGGGTGAACATAAATAATATTCAGCGCGCATCGAGGCGGCCGGATGCTTCACCGTTCCGCCGAAGCTGATTCTCCACCGGAGCGTCGGGAGGAAAGGGGGAAGGGACAGGAGGAGGAGGAAGGGAAGCAGAGAACAGGATGTGACACACCACTGTGTCGCTCGTCCACAGATTGCCCCTAGTCCTGGGTCGGAAGTGAAAGGAAATGAGGTGAAAATACAGCTAATTTCCTTTAGCCGACACACTCTTGCGAACCTGGCGGTGGGAGGGCGCAAAATCGCGGGCGCTTGCGCCGTTCGGGTGTTGGGGTGATGAATGATCACCCGAAAGCAGCCCCACTTTGCCCCATCGAAGGGTGAAAGGGCGCTAGGGGAAAATTGTTATTTTCAATCATTCTAATTACGGAAACTAATCAAACGATCCAATCATGGGGAGCGAACGCGCGCTCGTCAATGGATTTGGGTCGGCGGTGGCGTTTGGGAGCAGGGGCATCATTATTAAAGATTTGCACTCAGCCTGCCCTTTCCCCTCCCCAGTTCCACCCTTCTTTCGCCATGGCGGAAGGAGCATGGCCACCGAGCGAGTGGAAGACGACGAACCGGAAAACAATTTTTCTTCACTTTTTGTACGAACTTCTCGCCGATTTCCGCTTTGTGCTTTGTGGGCAAGGATGGCCCTTCCTAGAGGTGAGGTGTGTGTGATAACAGATATGACCGTTTGTGGGCGATTGGCTGGGAACATTTGGTCGATTTAAGAGGTAAGCTGTTACGATTGACCCAGTAGAACGATCTGATGGTCGAAAAACTTTTGCGTTTTTCTTTCTTCAAGATTACTTTTCTAGCGTGTGGAAATGAAGGTGAATGACTATTGTCCAGTATACGAAGGGGGCCATTAAATTTAATCAATCTGATATGAAGAAAGATGTTGAAGAGCACGAAAAAATGTTTTTCTTTTAATTAGGAGCTGCTTCGCCCTCTGCAAAGGAAAAGGATAAACATAATGATGGAAGAAGAAGGAATTGCGATTGGAGCTATCAATTGATAATCGAAAAGAAAAATGTAGCAATTTTACATAAAGATGTTTGATGTTTTGATTGGTTTTTTGTAGACAACTCAGCAGACAAATTTTATAGCAGTTTGGAAATTTTCGCAATCTGTTACGTTAAAATACTTTATCCCAGGAAAAAGAAACAAGTCTGATGTTTGCTCAGTATTTCTAAAGCATTGCTTTTGAGCTACTTAGAAGCTTGCTTACTCCTTGCGTTCCATTAAGAGGTTGCAAGCCCTTGATCTGTTAATATTTCATATAAGAATTTGTTCACTCTCCATCTTCTTGTTTGGATGTTATGTGTAGTTTATCACATCTGCCTAAACTTTTCTTTACAATACATAAAAAAATCCTGTAATACACTTTAGAAAGTTACTCTGTGAAACTTAAGGTTTTTAAATAACAGACCAACATTGCTTCAAAAACTCAACATGCTTCAGATATAAAACTGTTTTTTTATCATTTATGTTATCCTCCACAGGCAAAGAACCTGTAGCCATTTTTGCTCTTAAACGTCCGTAATTTGACTTTACCTTTATATTAACGTAACGAGCTGGTGATAGTAAAGGGAAGAGTTCGAAGCTTTTAACAACGCATTGTGAAAGATGAAACAATGAGGGAGGGAGATGTTAGTGCCTCGCCAGCGGTCAAATAAAACGGATTTAAGCGCTTCAAATTTGGTTTTAATTACTGAAAAAAAAACTTATTTATGTGATTTCTACTAAATTTGTTGTTAAAAACAATCAACTGTTTAACGTAAAGCTTAACATGATTGCTGTCTGCGTTTTCGTCTGTTTTTAATTCCTGTTTAATGATTTTTTACAATCCTTTAATTTATTAACTGTTTATATTAAACTACAGAGACACATCGGACGTCGTGCTAAGCATGCTCCGAACAGTTAGACCGCATGCATAAAAACAATAAACTTTCAACAATAGCAGCTACATTGAGCGATTACAAAAATTGCATAGCTTCAGGCGCATTGGCCGGCGCTTTACATTAATACCATCTGAATTTCCAGACTGACCTTTTGTTTACTGTGTGCTATTGGGATGCAAATTGAGGTACATTAGTAACAAGAATTGATGCAATTAGATCTGGCCGTTACTACGAAAATAAAAATTAGCATAATATCAATTAATGTAACCATTGTTATTTTAGCAATTTTCTGTTTAATTTGTACGAAACTAGGGTGAGTATTCGCCTCTCTAACAATGCATCTAGAGAATGATAATTGTAAAACAATTCTTTCATAATACTTCTGCTACCCGGAGCGGGACAACAGCTCATCAAATACGGTTATTGTTTGTTCAGTCCTTTCCTCACCCTCAGGTACCACCAGCAATCGTTTGACCAGCACAAGACAAATAAACGTCAGCAAGGTCAAATTCGAGAGCAAATGGTCATAATTTAACACAACAACATAAGAAAACGCCCATTATGTCGCGCACGCAGCACTCGTTTTCCAAAAGTCAGTACCGTGGACAGTACCGGAGGGAGCGATGGAAAATTTTGGTAACTTTCCTCTCATACCGCTGGTACCGGCTGGAGGTAGGGATAGACAGGAACGGGGGAAGTCCCGGTACGTTTGCCCGTATTCTTTGATTCCAGCTCGTTTGCATCTTCGGTCTGGCTACCTGCAGTTAAATGCTACCTTGCTGCTTTTATCCCTTCAACACTGCACACTTCCTTCTTCTTTCGTGAGATTTACCTTGTCAATAAAGGGTTGTAATAGTTGTGGAGAAAAATAAATTGTGCAATTTCTTTCCCTAGCAGCAACCGTGCCGTATAGTTTACCCAGTTATTATTTACAAGGGATTATAATTATGTTAAACTAATGTTACACAATTACCACCAGACACGTACGGACGTACCGGATGTGTGTTCGTCCCCTCTTTCAACGTGCGATAAATGCTGCTGTCAGACACTTTAGTAGTTTTACATGCCCAGCTACAGATTTCCACGTGAGCCCCACAACTTGTGACGGCTCTTCCACGACGTCCTTCCCATTTGCATGCCGAGATTTCGATGGTTAACAAGTACAAATTACTGTTTCATAAACTACCCACCTAAATAGAGGAGCGGAGCCTAGGGGCAGCCTTACGCGCTCTGGATGGCCGCATCATATCCCGAGGGTGCTCGACCCGGGAACAATCCAATTTGCATAAATAGCTAGCGCTGCTCCGGTGCGGACCGGCTAGGAGTTGGAATATTATTCTCACGCAGTGTGTCGCAATCCCCTTGGGGGGAGGGGGGGGGGGAAGCGCTTTCGTTCGCTACGAACGACTGCTGTCCTTTCACGTATGATAAAAAAGCCGACCAAGTCTGTGCGAGGGCTTTTCCAGATTTCTGCTTGTGAGACGAAGGGAACCAGTTCCCTTCCGACCGAATGGGATTTTCTTTTGATGAATCATTTTTCGTGACCAATTGTTCGACAGAACATTCCGAGTACTTTAGCTCGGCAGCGAGTCTAGTGTCTTGAATACATTGATAAGACGTTCTTATTATAAACATCTTGCAAGGTGAAATGATATCCAACAATCTCTTCTTTTCGACTTTCAATTAAGACTATCTACTCTCCTCCCCCTCTAGAGACTTGCCGGATCATGTGTCGACAACAGGGGCCTGCAAACAGGGCACCCGAGACTTTACGTCTGACGAGGGTCGACTTATCCCAACGAATCCAAGCGAAATTAGGGTACACTCAAAGTCAACACGCTTTTTCGGCACTTTTACCTACCAGGTTCAATGGAAAAGCCCCTCAGAAGCAAACAAACAAAAAAACAAGCTTGTACAGACACAGCCTGTACGGGAGGCAGATTATAGTTGTTAACTAAAAATATCTCTCACAGCGAACTGACATATGTTTGCGTTGCTAATGCCCGGTACAGCCCACTGGCGGGCAAACGTCTAAGCCTTATCAAACCGGGGCTTTAATAGGAGATGTCACCCCATGTAAGGTGGAATCTACCATCTCGAGACTGTTGTTATTCTGCACCGGATGGCTGTGGGGGGCGTCTGTTCACGTGTGGTGGATCAATCGAAGCTAGTGCATGGCAACCTAACAGGTCCGAAGTAACAACTCTAAACGTTCGTCCCTGGAACTGGATCCATTGAAACCATCAAGGAGAGAAAGATTTGTTCAAATTCTCTAAACAAATAATTCGGCACTGCGAAGCAGAACGAACGTTACAATTAAATTGCTTCGATACTGCCAACCCAATCCATCTGGTACCGTCCGGAGCCATCGCTAAGCTGAACCCAGTGCACCTGCCCTTCCCCTCATTGTCTATCCCGGAAGCTAGTGGAGTGGTACCTGTCTTCCCTAACTCCATCATCATCGCATCAAAAAACACGGTACCAGTTTAATGTGAATTAAACTTTTTTAATTTCCTACACGTAACGCTCCCGAGAACCGATCGTAAAGCAATGTAGCGAGGAGTTGGTCGGGCCCGATCCCGACACACCCGTAATGATTGTGTTGTAAAACGACAAACTTTTGCACCAACAGCAGGGAGATGGGTGACTTTCGACAATTTGGTACGGCACGGGAACGGGTTTTGGGCTTGGGACTGTGTTGTGTTGCTGCCTGCCGGGCTTACTTACCGGAAGTGAGCCATTTTAATGACGCGTAAAAAAGGGAACTCGGTTCCGGTGATTTGTGTGCCGATTTAAATACAGCTTCGTCGAAAACTTCCAGGTGCGCTGACACGAGGGAGCTGTTGCTGCTAAACGAGTACGTTGGTAATTGAGAAAGTTTGGCACATTGTGCATCTGGCCTGCGCGGTGGGGGGCTGTATGGATCGCACACAGAATCCTTAGCGGCGCTTTCCACTTACTAGCAGCCAGTATTTAGCTGTTTCGATGGAATAGTTACAACTGAAACAAGCTTACCAGGTTCATTTCATTCCTTTAAAAAATAGGCAAATAAAATCACAAAATAAGAGCTGTTTTGCACTAGCGTGCTCTACCTACATGAAATGGTAAAAACTGTATACTCTTTCCTTTTCCTCGTCCCTAGAGTTGTATTATCTCGGTGGCGGTAAAGCGAAAGTCAACGATCTAATCGTTCACATTTTACAGTACACAAATTATTTTTGTAAGCAATTCGATCTGGCTGTTATTACCAAATTTATAAAAAAAAAAAAAACAAATTATTTTTGTAAAAAATATATGCTACGTTTTAATACCATGCGACAGTTATATTGAGCACATTGAAGCGTAAGCAAGATAACCAATGCTCTAATACACCGTCCGTAAACACTTATCCCTTAAGTGACAATCATAATTATTTGGTTTTATTTTGTATGATTTAATTAATACAATTTCGAACACCTAAGGTCTGTCTGCTACAGTCTACAAATCATTCAGATTCTATATTATGATGCTGGGTAGTTTACGAGCTTAAAAACACTATGGTTTTGGACACTTTTTAACACAATCATTAAACTTTTCCTTAGCTGTTATTTTGTAAAAAAATTAAACAGATGTACCCGTCTAACAGAGTTTTTCCCAACGTGATTCCTTTATTTTTCTAAAGTGAGAAGAAATATATTTGTCGATTTCTATATTTGGACAATGCATGACAAAATTAACCGATGATAATAGCAAACAGATTTTCAAAGTAACTGGTATTTAATCAAAAATTCCTTTGGTAATCGTATGAAATTAATCTTAAATCGTCGTGTCTAGTGAAACAATAAATTAGTGTTGGTCAGATGTATCATTCGAAGCAATACGGTCAGGCCGTTACTACTGAAAAAAAGATGTATCATTCGCATCAAATGTGTTTTTTTTTTTATGTTGAAAAATTTAAAAAGCGTTAAACAGTGATTTGCTATAATTATTTTGCTAAACAAATGGCCTTAAGTTGGCGGTATTGCTCATAATGACAAAAAAGGGGGGACCGAATAAAACACAAAAAAATAAAATTATAACAATTTGAACAAAGTGTTCATCGTTTGGTGTAAATAATGAGAAGAAAACATTGTCTCCGGCTTTCTGTTACCGCCAACGATTTAACACCTTCCTCCATTGTTGGTTTTTTTTAAAGTTTTCAAAACAGCGGTTCAGCTGTTTTTTTATAGAACAAAGGTTAAAAATAGTCTAACTATGGAGTGAGAAAGTATTACGATACATTCTTCCGGCAATTTTGCAGGTAGCCCCAAAGCAAGGAAAGAGGAGAATATGTGTCCGAATTTCAGTGGTCACCACTGTACGTAATTTTGTATTAATTATTTATTATGAAACAGCAAGAAAAAAAAAACAAAAAGATTTGGATAAAAAACATGAAAAATAAAAAAAGAAGACTGAAATACGTAGTGAATATAAAATTTGTGCAATTGTGAGTTTCGAATCACAAAATTGTAAAACAAATAAAGCTTCCGCCAGCTATCAACAGAGAGCGCTAGTGTAAAACAGGATTATACTAGCCAGTAGCGTACCATCTCTCGAGGCATTTATTCTGAATTTCCATTAAAAAAAAACTCGGGTTTAATGATCCTACTAGATGCCTTTTGTTCCTTTCTACGTGTCTTTCGACAAGTGCAGCACCACGGTGACGGAACCTTTCTCTACCGCAGCCACAAAGCAGCCGGAAGCCGTAACGCCGGTGCGCTGTAATGTGATTACGATTGAGGTGAATATTCGCGAGCCAATCAGGCCGGTGAACAAGAGATTAAAATCTGGCCCTGGTCGGGCAAAACATTCTTCCCTATTCCGTGGCATGTTTCCCGACACCGGGCGCACCGTTTATTAGGCAAAGTTGGCTTCGGTCACCCTCGAGGGTAGGTTACAAGTTATCACCAAACAACTTTTTCGCCGCACCACGGAATGGCAGGAAATTGCTAATTTTCAGATTGATTCACTGATCGCTGGCGGCGATCCGAAGGCAGTGTCCGACCACGGTCCACCGACAGACGATTCGCGCAGGATCGCGCGGTGTAGGCAAATCGTCCTCCCTTTCCCCCTGTGCAGCGTTTGTGGAAGATAATAAATATTTAACGAAGTAAGCAATTGACTTACCCACGGGGTCGGCCGCTTGGCCAGCGTCACCGTGCAGCAGCACGGCCAGCAGGGGCAGCAGGAACCGGACGTGGTCGGAAGCCATCTCCCGGTGTGTTCCGGTTGGGGCTGCGTGGGTGTGTGTGACCAACCGTGGTCTAGGGGATGGTTGGTGCTCGGTTCGCTTGCTCCGGTAGGTCTCGGTGCGTCCTAGCGTCTGACCAGGGTGGGTGTGTTAACGGCTAGTTTGAATCTCACACAAAGCGGCCCGGCCGCGGTACGTACGAAATTGTCGAGGTGCACACACGGACACGGTCGAGCTATCCCGTGGTAATGCATTCAATGCCTAAACTGCCTGCAACGAAACAAGGAAAAAGACGAAAAGAAACGGTTAAAGGTTTAAAAATGAACTGCTAAATTCATAACCGAATCAGCGTCCACTGTAGGGGACGTAGGGGACGTGTGATGTTCCCCGCGTGGGCTGTTGCGGGTGGGAAATTCAAATTTTAACCAACAGCAAAAGCCACCCTTTCTTCCACCTGCCACTGGCTGCATTAATTGGCGTCCCGCAGGTCGGGCTTGGCCACGCAAATTAGATTAGCTGGACGATCCGGCCGATTTAGGGTACGCACCGCTTGTCACGTACGCCAGAGCCTACCAGGGACAGGGAAGCACAGCAAGGGAAGCTAGGCCTAATTGATTTGCAATGTGTCGTTTATTTGGTGCACAGTCCGGTTCCGCGGGGCAACCGGTTTGCCCAAAAGCCCCCTGGCCTACCTGGCCGACACCGCAATTACGTGTCCCAGTGCTTCGGGGACACTGTTTGTCTGTATGTATCTAATGGCACGTTGAGCTATTTTCGCAATCACGCTTTTATCTACTCAGGTCGATCCCGGCGAAAGGTCAATGATTTGCTGGATCGGTCTGGAGTGCGGGGCGGAAATCGTTCCAACCGGAACACTGTGGCAGGGAGCAGCACAGGGCCGAGCAAATGGTCGGACAGTGCCCAGAAATGGTATTTTTTTTTAATTTGCTTTTTGTGTTTTGAGACACAAATGTTGGAGATTAAAAATTGATAATACAGTGAGAGGGCGAAAACACATTGGGAAGTTTAGAATTGGTCAAATGAAATAGAGAAAACTACCTACCAATGGAATTTGAAGCGTTTGGAATGTTAAGACCATTTTAAGGCAGTTAGTCGATACAACCAAATTATCATGATAAGATGTTTATTTTTTTATGTCTACTTGTTTTTTTTCTACTTGTCTGCCTCCACGCTTTAAAGATGTCTTGACAACTGGGAAGAAGAATTAATTCTACAGCAAGTTAAACGTTTATGATCGTTTAGATTGATATCTGGATTACACCAACAAGTCCCTCACGTGATACTGCGAGAAGCAGATCTCTAGGTAGTTCTGTCTCCTACGGGCAACATTACGAACAGTCACTAATTCTTTAGATCCATAGTTGCAAAAAGAATCACAGGTTTTGCTGAGCTTACAGGTAAGGTAGACATTATGACCGTGACCAAAGCTGGAAGGATACAATAAGGATATCGAACTTCAAATCTACGGGCGAAGAAATACAACCGAAGTTTTAGAGGTGCTGCCATGGATCTAGTTTCTTAAAGAGGATTTAATTAAACAAACTGCTCTAAATTTCAGTTAAATAGCAAATAATAACTGAAAACCTTTAACCAAAGGCTGCCACGCCATCTGTCCGACGCGTCCACCAACATTCAGAATACGGGCTTCTGAAGCCCACGGGCATGGGTTTTTTTGTGGTAGCTGGCGTAAAATAACGATGATTGCAGTAATGTAAGTTAACTTTCGCAGGTAGGAAATGGAATTTTCAATCTTTACCTTTGCAATTCAAAATTCCACAAAAATCCGCTTACAAACAGGAAAACATTTGCTAAAGAGGTAGAAAGAAGAAGGTAGAAATCAATAGCTAGCGTTTTTTTTTAAGCAAATACGATACGGGTAGAAGTTATCGATTCGGGACAAAAAAACACTGAAGAATGAAACCGAAAAACAGAAAAATAAAAGATTGTTAAAACAGGCATGAAATTAGTTTTACAATCAAAACAGGTGTGGCATTACTTCAATTAACCAAAACCAAAAACTAAACTTAAGCTACTGATTCTTCCCCATGCAATTACAATATTAAATTTCAAAAAAATCTTGATTGATGTAACATTTTTACAATCCCTTACTGTCTTGTTTATATTTAGATTATTTTCTTTTGCTGGAAGCTTAAAGTGCGCCTTATATCATTAATCTCTTATTATTGATTGATATTAATGATCTCTTATTATTGATCATTTAAATAATATTTCAATTAAATTAATTAATTATGAGATAAAAATTGTCGTTCCTGCAACAAACAGGGAAGCTCTATTGCTGTTAGCTTCTCTTTCAAGAGCATTTTTTCACTTATCTGTAGCCTTCCAATTTAAATCCTATGCAAATACGAATCAATACACACACACTTACTAACCGTAGTGAACAATTTGTAGTGCATGTTAGGGTCGTGCGGCTTGCTTAGAAGTGAAGCTAACCTTTCATTCAACCGTAGCTTTTTTGTTTCGTTCTTTCGCTACACCTAGTTCATCTACAATTCAAATCGCTTGATTAGCCAGCCACTCGCCTGACCTATGCCTAGCGGTTTCGATCGGTGTGTGGGTTTTGCCTGCTGACCAACACCTAACCTTACCTAATATAATCAATTCCAACCAAAAGCTTCACCATTGTTGAACCGGTTAAATCCAGGATTGGCTGATGTAATTTCACTTATCAATTGCTAGCGGTTCCGCTGGCGTCCAGAACCAGTTTTGTTTGCGTTACGGCCTGTCGCGGCATTTGCGTGACCACGTGGAATTCGACGTGGACGGCTTTGCTAGTTTGGGCCGAAATGCGGAAACCAAGATTTAAATTCTACAAATGAAAACACCGAGCCTCCCCACGCAAGTGAAGCATCTATGCCGATTTTGAGCACTGTTTGTGCAACAATTTGTTGAAAAATAATTTTGCCTAACATACCCTGACCCTACAGAGGCACCCTGTGCGTAACAGTGCGCCTGGCGACATTCAGATCGTTTGCCGATAGTACAACAGGCACTACAACACAACAAACGATCACTAGCGACAAACGATCGACAGTAAATCGTAAAGCTCTGCCATGGAGAACGCTCGCACGCTCGATTGTTAATATCCCACTCACGAACCGTACCGCTGACAGCTTCTGCCGTTCAAGTTCCTGGTCCGTCTCTGTCTGCTTCCCCGCTGCGAAGGCCATCAGCGATGATCCACGCTGGTTCGTCGCCAGTGCGGACGTCATTGTTTGCTCCCTGGGACGACGATGCAGAGGGCACATGCATGCATGATTGACCTTCGGGCCGTTTTCGCGCACGCGACCGGAGCACTATGCCGCGTCTAACTGTTGTCATTTGCGGCCACGAGGTAATGCGTCATCGTTGGCGTGTTGAAGAGGGAGTGGAGCCGACGCACCGTGCTGAACAGTTCGGCCCGTAAAAGGACATTGAGCAAAGGGGGTCCCCGAAGTGGTTGTGCTGATCGATTAAGTTTATTTTACGTAACAGCTTTTTTGCAATTTTTTTAGCCTGCCGTTCAGCTAGCTTTGCTAGTTTACGTTACAGTAGATTTCAAAATGTTAAAAGTAAAAGTATACATAATAATCAATTTTATTATTTTTTTGTTCTATAATAATGATTATATTTTACTGAAGCTTTACGCTTACTAGTTTTTGACACTCCAATTAAACGTTACACGAATGATTTGCATTATCTTATGGTTTTTTTTCCATTTTGTTATTAAATTATAAAACGATCTGGAGTTTGATTTTTATGCGTTGAAATTGTTTTTAATAAATAATTAAAATACTCGATTTTATTAAGCGAAATCAAAACGAGTAGAAGTAGAAGCCTAGTGTCAAGGCCAAAACTTTTTATATTTTTTTTTATTTATTGTTATGGCTTATTACTTAATACGTTTACTCTTTTATTTACATTTTCATTTATTTATTTTTTTATGTGTAGACATTCCATATTGTTATTTTCTTTACTGCTCCACTTTACTCCTTTTACTTTTCTATTAATATACTTTTTCTTTTCTAATTAATTTTAATTTCTTCTTATTTGTTTGTTTCTTTTACGATACATTTATTGTCACGATGCAGTTAGGTAATTTTATTTTTATTTAAAGTGATTTTTTACCATGACAAAACATCATAATCAACTCAAGCGACCGTTTTGCTACATCTATTCCACTGTTATTAAAATATGTTTAGAGTAAATTTTTCTAAGTGCTTACCCAGGAGTAAAATAAATATCACAACTCTTTTTCATAAAATAGCAAACTCCATGTGAAGACAAAATCATGATCAATTACGTGACGACTTATCTAAACCTTTAAAAAAGAGAAAAAAAAAGTGTTGAAAAAGCAAAAGATATGCTATTGATCTAAACAAAAGCTTCATTTTCAAATTACTCACGGTAAGCAAATAAACCATGGTAACAGTATGCTCAAAATCAGTTTTAGCAATTGGAAAAAAAAACTTTCTTCTTCATTTAGCTTCATTTGTACTAATCATCTTTGTTTGCTCCGATGTGATGCGTTAGCTTACAATAAATCAACTCAATTAGAAACATCGATGGCTTTCCTTACCCGACATAAATCATCATCTCGCGTGTACCACTTTTTATGCAACGTCAATGTCGAGGTTCAATTGGCGGAAGACGTTTCAAAGCCGTGCTGGCTGGGCCACCCAGGTAAAGTGCCTGTAAAGGCCCCTCGCTACCTTAAGCAACACAGGCCACCTTCCTTAACAGCCTGTTGACCGTACCAGCTCGGTTTACCGTTACCCGGGCACCGCAGGAAGAAGCGAAAGAACAAAACGCTGTAAGCCTTCAAGCAACTCTCAAGATGGTAGAAGTGACGTCACTGATGCTCCAACAAGCATTGCAACCGCAGGAGCGCACGCGTTTCCTTCTCACGCTCACTGTGCCATTGGTGCGCCCCTAATCTTGTCGCTTCCCTTTCCACCTCATGGCACGAACCTGACATCGTTTGATAAATGGTACACACACCCGATCTAGCGAAACCGGTCAGTTGTATGGAGCCGGCAAGGTACACCCTTGGAACGGTCTATCGTGAGCGCGCGCTGCACTAGCAATGCATCTAGCCGCTGCATCACGAGCATGGCTTGTTTCCGCATCACGTGGAAGTGGCGAGGAGGGCCCAGCCACCAGTGTAATCGCTGATGCCACAGTCCAGCAAAGTGTCGTCATGTTTTCGTCCCGCCGCTATCTTGACGACTTATCACGAAAAGGGAAAACCCGTGCCCTCACGATAAGGGGACACACGCGGGGTATCAAGAACCGGAATGGTTTTGTTCACGATCTAGCACCATTCGGTGGCAGGCGGACCGAAGTTGCTCGCAGTGGACCCACCCGGCCACGATGATTCGACGGGGGACATGAAGTTGGTGATAATAAAATGACAATAAAATTTCTTGAAACTGGTAGAAAGATATTCAGTATCAAGATAGCAATTCACTTATTTTTATGCATCAAATAAAAAGATTTTTTAATTAATTTTAATTATTATTTTTTTAACACGTTTTAATGAAAAACAGACATAAAATCTTATATGCAACTGATACTAGTCAAAACAATTATCCTGTCCAAAAATATGCAAGCTTTTACACGACTTTCACAAATTAGTTTGAGGGCTTTGAGGATTATTTCGGAATAAATATAAATGGTTTGAATTATTTCGTTTTTGAGTTTTCTTTCACATTTTCTAAAAAATATTATAATAAATACAAGTTTTGAGTATAGATAGTTCTCTGTTTCTTTAAAATTTTCCATTGCTGCTTCTTTTTTAATTAAATAAAATTAATAAATCATGACAGTTTCAACTACATATAGCATTAATTAGAGTGCATAAACCCTTTTGTTGATTCGGTAGTAGCGGTCAGGCCGTATTGCTAAAAGTATTGCAAATAACAAGTTTTCATTTCTTATTTTCTTGCACGCAAACTAAAATAAAAAAAAAAATTAAAGATAAAGGGATTATATCTGTTTCAAACAATATTCGTATATGATAGTTTATTAGCTCTTCTAAGCATCTTAGTTTATTTTTACAAAACTTTGGTTGGCTTGAACGCTTGAGATGAGAACATTTGGTTATGAAAAACCTCTCGGAGCAATATCAATGTGATGAAACGATTTGGTCGAACATTTTTATTCAACAGTAAGACGTTGGAAGTGCTGAATAACTAAACAAACAAAAGTAGATAGAAAAAAAGGAATTTGTTCCAGGAGTTTGTATACTTTTCACAAATACTAACGATTACTATAACAACAAAAACATGTGCATCAGCAGTGCAGGTAATCGATGCAAATCTCAAGCTTGAATAAGTAATAATTTAATAATATTTTTTTGTCCGCCCATTACTCACAGCACAGACCAGCGTGCTGTCTGGCGCTTCGCAATAATTGCGCCTTCGCTCTTTTGTTTACCTCGTTCACCAGCGCCGGCTTGCCAGACGCCGCTCGATCCGTGCGATCGATTAATCACGCGGGCCCACGTGGCGAGCGAACCGGTGACGAAGGTCGGAAGGTGGAGCAGTGCCCCGACACCGAATCCCACAATCCGAATCCGGTGCGAACTGGTTCGCGAGTTTCGCGTTTTTTCCCACACCATTCGCGGTCTTTATTATGTCTCGGTAGTTTGTTTACTCCCCGTTTGTTTTCTATTTCTCTTTAGTGCTCTGTTTTGTTGTTTCCAAAGTTGTTTTTTTTATCTGTTTGTAGCGTTACGCGACGTTCGGCACATGACGCAGCTTACAGTACTGCTGCTGCTGTGTGCGCGGGTGTCTCTCCCGACCGGAACCAGGTGAAGGGAAACCAAGTAAAAGCTTCAGCCCGGTTCGACGCAAAAATCGGATTTCAAACTGGTTTTTTTGTGTGCGCCGGATGGACGATCGTTTGGAGTCACACGAGAAAACAAGTTGCACTGCGCGTAAACAACGCGTTTTATTGTTTCTAAGTTTTTTGAATTTTTAATGAAAAAACTCACGTCAAACAGCAAGATGAGTACGTCAGAAGACATTTTAACACTTTTTCAAAGGTTTGTTTTTGACGTGGCTCCCGTGTGCAGCGGGCAAACACTTACAATCTATTTCTGTTCGGAATCCAGCAGCAAAACCGGTGGCTCTCAATGTCGTCTCAGCTTTATTGAGGTTACGTGAAAGTGACCCCAACGGTGGCCGCCTCGATCGGAATTCGGCGACAGTTTGTTGTGCACTTTGTGCGCCTTTTGCTGCATAGTTTGTTTTATAGATGTCTTTGACCTCGGCAAACACTTTTGAGGCCATCGTTAGTCATCCGGCGAGATAAATGTGACCGTTAACAGACGCACTAAATAAATTTGTTGAGAGACATTCACATCTTCACAACAGCAAGAGGTGTGACAGGATTGCTGTATATGCTGAAGTATTATGGATCTTGGTTTGGAAATCTCTTTTCAGAGTCCACCTTCGATTAGGATCAAGTAGAAAACTTCTGAGCTGAAACAATTCCTGGGAGGAACATCAATTCCGGGGAGCTCCAAGGCGTTTTGAAACAAGGAGATAGGAGATAGAGATTTGATAGTTTGAAACAATCAAATGTTCTATTCCGGCTAGAATCTCATGCAAAAGCAAAACAGCCGAAGTCAGTAGTGTAAATTAAGTTTAAAGTTTGTCATCTATATGACATAGAACTGTTCTATTCGGGCATCCTTGAAGGTAAGCTTATTTTTGCCGATGTTATCTATAGATTGTAGGTTCTATCTATGTTTCTTTATGAGTCTGCATCTGCATGACGACTGTAGAATGTGTCCAGAATCTGTAAGTTCCCTCATAACCCACAATTTATCATACCCCGTGCCATTATCATGCACGTGACCATTCCAAGCATCTTCTTTGCATTATCGGGAACATCTTTTCTTCTCCTTGTTCTAAGGACAGTCCTTTATTGGACAGTCAATCGTTACTACGGGGGAACGCTTTAGATGGAATTTGAGATCCCGGAATGCTCTGTGGAAATCGGCCCTGCAGGTCGGCCTCTCTCACCACCGTACCGTGCTCTTCTTTCTCGGAATTATTCTGTTCCTTAATTGTATTATTGAATGCTACAATTGCCTTGTACCCGTTGCTCTTGCAGCGTCATATCGAAATATTGACCATATCTTCTGTTACGTTCGTCTTGTTCTACGAAATAGAAAATTTCATTTCCTAAAAAAATAAATATAATAAATAAAAGCCACAATAAATTACATACAGATTCAGCAGAACTTCGCCTTTTTCAATGATGACTTACATGACAGCAAAAAACAAAGAAAAATATAACTGTCTAACCACTGCCTAACAGTACCTGCTACCGAACCCTGATGCTGCTTACTGCCCGCAATCAGTCCATTTCTGCATGCTTAAGATCGCAGGATGAATTAGCATTCTTTCTCCCGGGGTTATGTTACCGCCCCAAAGCTAAATTCCTAGACGTTACCACTTTCACTGAGGCCACTCTCGGAAGATCGACCCGTCCCCAGTGTTGAGGAATGTGTCGCAGCCACGCAATGACAATGCAGATTTTGTAACATTTGGACACAGCACGGCGGCACACAATCTGCACAGCCACCGGCACCGGCAACGATGCTATCGACCAGCTCATGGCCAAGTCACCACCACCACCATCGTAGCCTCTCTCTCTACTGCCACCGGGTGTACAGTGCTTTGACCCGCTCGCCGCGGCATGGCTGCTAATCTCGTTTGCCCGATTTTCGGTTTCGGAAAAATTCCACATGATCGTGTGCTTGCCTGCAAGCAGTACCGGCAGCAGCAACTACGTTTGTTGATCGTGTCACACGCACACTACCTCAAGACAAAGAGATAGAGGGAGGGAAAGAGAACGAGAGGAGAACGGATACACCAAAACAAAGCAAGCATACAAAAAGGAACCAGAGGATTGTCGAGATCCGTCCATGTTCGTGCTGTCCGTGTAACACAAAATATATCTACGAATTCATGTTCTAGTCGTTCCGGGCTAGTGATGGGAAATGTAGCAAAAAAAGAAAACGAGATTGGACCAGTTTATTTTGAGAACGGAACGGAACTACTGCACCAGGTTTTCTCGCGTGAAACTCGTTCCAAATATTGTCCCTATGAACAGCTGGATTTCATGCACCCTACACTGCAACGAGGATATACATATAACATCATCACTGGATCATTGCACCAAACCATCTCATATTTGTTCTATGTACTCATTTAAGATTTAACAGCTGTTTTGCCACTTATAGAGGTTAAGAAATTTGTGGCCCGTAAAAAAGGGACTTTGTTCTGCTTTATTGTGAAGATGACTTGCTTGAATATAGAATCCAAAGATAAATCATAACAGAAAACAGCAAATTGGCTGTTTAGCAGGAAAAACGCTGATCCAGCTTAACTACTGTAATTCAAACAGCGATTCTATTCATATTCATTTCTATTTAATGACGACATCTAATGTGGTTTGGCTTTCGGAAGCTGTTAATTATATGCTGTTGATGATAGAATTTTTCATGTGATTTGCGATCTTATTTGATGTTAGAACTTTAAAACTGTTGGTTGATTAATGTAAACAAGTGTAATATCGTAATCCGGTTAAATTAGTAATGATTAAAAGCTTGATGATAGATAGTAGACCGAACCTTCCACGATCATTATCATATGGTCTTAGGCAACGCGTAAAAAAAATAGGGGTTGTTAAACGCCATTCTTTTATAATTACTGATCTTCATTGTATGAAACGTTGTGATTAATACTTAAAAATTCACCTTAATGAAATGTTACAGACCACACCAGTGGTTTATTGATAGAAGTTATATCTCTAGAATTTGAACGGAAAGTTGCTTTATATATATTAGTTTAATTTGTTAAAAACTGAATTGAATCTACTGATTTCCACTCCTTTGAGATGTGACTGTAAACATTTCAATGTATGCTTAAGAAGAACCTGGTACAGCTCTAAGAAACTGCTAATAACAAAGGTTCGTAGATTTATAACTCGACTTACTCGCTATTTGACTACATTTATTATCATTTGTCTTTCCAAAACATGCCGATTTTAATATTATTTTGAAAAAGTGCAATAAAATAAAGTTGTTTATGTCTCTTTACTCAGGTCAGCTACAGGCTGCACACTTTAAGATCTGTAAATATTGTTTTACAGTAAAAACTATCTTCAGTGTGCCACATTTTTTTCTATTTGGGAGATCGTATCACAATGGAACCGGTTTCGCTAGGTTCGTCGGAATCACTGGCGGTTCCATCCGATTCGTTCACTGTTGCCCTTCCCTAAGGCGCACCCAGCCAACAGCAATATGTGCGTGTCGCCATCCGGGCCGATGTCGCATGTCGCAGTGTGTGTGCCGGTGTGCGGCTGTGTTTACAAAAGGCCGACCACGCGCAGGTAGTGGCGCAGCGAGTTGCCGTACCGTGCGAACGGGACGGCAAAACATGGCGGAGGCGCGTCACCGGACACAACTGTAAACAACTTTTTTTTGTTGCTCTCGTGTTTTGCAGCCCTCCGGCGTGGTGGTGTGGGTAAGGTCGTGAGACTGACAACGCGTCGGTATAAAGCGTAGTACCGATGGCGCACCAAAGGTCAGTCATACACTGAATACCGTACTGTGCGCACGCAGGCAACCATTTTGTGTAAAAGCTTCCGTGATTTCTCGTGTTCCGTTTGTAGCGTTGGCTGATACGTTTATGATACGTGCGTCCAGCAGCCGGGTGGACACTTTAGCTTGCCTCGTTTACACGTGGAATTTTGTGAAGGAAGGCGTGTAAAAGCTGTGAAGAGGAGTACGTACGCACTGTTTTGTTAGTGTGTGTTTGTTTGTGTGTGTGTTTTGTGCGTGCGTGCCTGTGTACATGAAAGCGTAGTGGAAGGAAGTTGAACCAAACCCAAAAGCACACACCCACGCAATGATTTCGGAACTGTTTAAAACGATGCACAAGGCCCGGTTCAGTGGCATCCGGATCGTACCGGAAAATTCGCCCTCGCTGCAGCAGTCGTGCGTGCGCGCGTTCGTCGAGAGCGTGCGCGAGACGACGCGTACGGCCGGCCAGGCCCGGCTGCAGCTGCTCCAGTTCCTGCCTGCCCCGCTGCTCACGCCCATCCTCGAGCGCATGTGCCGCTACCCGGAGCTGCGTGGGCTGCTGCGCAACGAGCTCACCGATCCGGTCCTGTTCCTGAAGCTGTTCAACGGGTACGCGTCGGACTGCGGCACGCTCGAGCGGTGCTTGCGCGAGGCGGCCCAGCCGGCGGTGCTGCCCAAGCTCGCCCGCAACTACTGCGATTTGCTGCGCGCCGAGCTGCGCACCGGTGATGCGTGCGCCGAACAGTCGCGTATGCGGGCTCGCGCACTGGAATCGCTCCGGCTCGGCGACTACCTGTACGAGGCGGGCTGGTGCCGGTGCGGTGCGGACGTACTGACGCTCGCGGACGAGCTGATCGGCCGGCTGGACCCGCCACCCACCGCCATCGCCGCCGCCGCCAGCCACGCGCTGCAGATGGAGTGTGCGGTGCGGTTGCTGCGCGCCCAGCTCGGCGCCTGTCAGACCGAGCGAGCGGCCACCACTGTCGATCGGCTGCTCGCGCTGCTGGAGCAACCGGCGACCGGACCGCTTCCCCTGGTCCGGGCGTACCTGCAGCTCGGCAGCTACTACTACCACGTGCAGGACTACGACCGTTGCCACCGGTGGGCGCTGCGAGCGCTCGCCTCCACCGCGGACGGGGACGCACCGGCCCAGGGCGACCTGATCGACGTGCTGCAGCTGATCGCGCTGTTCTGCGTCGCAAGGGAGCGCCACGACCTCGCCAACATGCTCATCAGCCAGGCGGTGCAGCGGGCCCGCACCGTCTACGGCGGTCTGCATCGCCGGTACGCGGACGTGCTGCAGCAGTACGGGTTCGTGCTGCTGCGCATGAACGCGCCACTTCCGGCGGCCACCGCGTTCGCCGAGTGTCTGGACGTGACCGGGCGCGTGTACGGCCGGAACACGCCGCACGCGGTCGTGCTGGAGGGCTACCTGGCGCACTGTCTCTACCTGCGGTCACACACGACCGGCCGGTTCGATATGGCGCTGCGACACGCGGACACGGCGCTTGCGCTCGCCCGCCAGCTCATGCCGACCAGCCGGCGGGTGCACCGGCAGCTGGAGCACACGCGCGCCCTCATACTGCGCGGTCCGGACCAACGACGCGACACCAAAGAATGCCAGCCGTCGCGCGAGCGCGACTACCGCCCGTTCACGCTGCGCGAGATCAAGGAGAAGTTCTTCGAGCTGGACTCGTCCTTCGAGCGGGAGGGGCTTGCGTGCAGTGGCTAGGCGGCCACCCCCTGTATAAAGGGAGGGCAGGGAATACACAAGACTTTAAGACGTTACGTGTTAGTGTGCCACGTGTTGTGCGATACAGAGATTTACGCAAAGCATTTTTAAGCCAGGATTAATCTAGTTTTAAGCTCAAGCGCCACCCGCTGGCAGCTAGCGGAAGCTGTCGAACACCATGTTAGCATTAGGCCGCACGGCCACGATCGTCACAAACACATGATAAATTTAGCAAATTTGGCTTAGAGCTCTCGATGAGTGTAAAAACGAACTGGGTGCCGTTTTGCAAAGTGATAATCCGACTAACTATAGGACAGTGACGTAGAGAGCGCCATCTCTTGAGAACAACAGAAAACAAGCAATAACCCTCAGTTTGTTATATTTTTCATAGCAACTTTAAATGATAGTGAAATGCACTTTAACACATTACTTCCTTGAGCAAAAAGAGTAAGATTACTGAAAGCCTTTACGATGACAGGGAGAGCAGTTTTTGCACGATTTCTTTAATTTGTTCGGTTTTTCACTCCCGCGTCGGGGGACCTTTTGATTTATGTAGAATATAGCATAGTTTTATAGATAAAAACACCTTTTTCCCAGCTCGTTGAAATGACAATGCAATGTTTGGCATTTAGTGAGGTCGCAAACCGCAAGGTGAGGCTAGTGCAGATCTGGGCTACGCAATCGAGTTACAAACCCTCTTCCCTCCCCCACAATGCTGGCTTTCACTATTTACTATTACTACTAACGTTTAACTATGCCTCGCTGTACTACGATGGTTTCTCGCGATGCTGTACACATAAAGATTCGTCGATTTTTTAGATGATAATAAAAAAGCATGTTTTTAAGTGTCCCATTCAGCATTAAATCCAGCACTGTGTTGTGTGTTTCATTTTTGTGTTTTTTTGTCTTCCAAATCGGCTCATAGGATGAGTGCCACTTGATCGAAAATCAACGTTCGGACGTCATTCCCACCAACTGGTCTACGGTGTGATATTCGCACACTGCTAGTGATGTACACACCGGTGACTCTTTCGGTAGAGTAGCTTTATTGTTTTCACTCTTTTTAAAGAGTTAAATTGTACACGCAATTGTTTTAACATTGCAAACAAATTCGTAAATTTATAGAATTTTAAAAAAAATTAAAAAAATTTATAAAAACCATTCCAAACCAAAAACCATCTTCATAACACGAGTATTTGATAAAAAAATAGAGAGCTTCTCAAGTTTTTAAAGCTAAAAATATTTTTATATAATGCGACTCTCCTGTCTTACATATTTGTAAATAATTCATTGCTTTTTACTGTAACAAGAATAGAGGAATATTTGGTTATTTTCTAATTCAATGATTTTGCAGAATAAATGGTACATAATACATAATAACAAAATAATAATTAAAAATTAAAATAATTAACAATAATATTTCCCACAATCATGAAATGCTGTGTTTTTAAATGAAAAAGAAAAACAAAACTATGAAACAACTTTACTTTCTGATCATCGATTGATCAGAAAACATAGATTTTGTTAGTTTGCAATAGAGATAGTTAAAATTTAACAATCAGCAAGAAATGTATAAAAAAAGCAATTGTTTATGATATGAAATCTTTCAACTTTCTTTACCGAGTTGAAACTTTCGAGTCCGTAGCAATTCTTTGCGGATTTGATTCTTCCAATTTCTTACCAAATCTAGCAACTGAACTTGGTGAATATTGGATCAGTGGGTGAGAATTATATTTTAAATCTTTTGTTTTGGTTTTAAATTTATTATTTTATACTTCTGTTTGAAACTTTTGGTACATTTTTCACACCAAAATAATCATATTCAGGAAGCTTGACTCACTCATTCCGCAAAAAGAGTGAGTCAGAATCGTTTATCTTTTTTGTCCAACACTACCGTACAACCTTTACTCGACGTTCCTGTGCTTCGCGCACGTCTGTATGGGCGCAAGGTGGTGTCAAGGTGGTTGCCGCGTAAGAGGTGAAGATCACCGTTTGCACTTGAGCAGAAGTGAGGAATTGTGTGTGTATGGGTGTATCGGGGCCACCGTCGATAACCTTCAGCTTCTTGGCTTTACTCTCCTGTCCTGTCGGTGCCGTTTTACCCTGAACGACGCAGGAAAGGCAAAGAGACCAAAGCAGTCTTGAGTAACTTCTTTGTGGAGCGTTTCGAAAAGCTCGTGCGGAGCGGTAAGTGTGTTGGATCATGGTCGACTTATCGATTGCATGTGGTAAGCAGGTGTAGGTTGGTTATGGACCCCTTCGGTGCCTCGGATGGTCTTATTCGAATGTGCCACTGCAACGTTGACTCGTACCAGTGACTCGTATAAGGCTCTGCAAAACTAATTTTGTCCACTGTCCAACTACAAGAAAGTAACGATAGTTTCAAAAAGTTTTGTTCTACGCAACAGTGCCGCAACCTTTAGCTTATCACTCAATGCCCTTTTGTCAGATGCAATGCCAGGGGCATTGTTTGCTGGCTCTCTCTCTCTCTCGCTCTCCCGCTGTTCCCTGCTGATGTTCACAAACTATTCCCCAAGCCTCCGGCCCATCCAGCAATGCCCAACCAGATAAAAGTTTTCCGCTCGAAACTGCTCGAAATACCGGTAGCCACCGTTGCTACCGGTTTGCCACCATCCTACCGACTGCATAGCTGTGGCAGCAGGTTAGTGGGGTGCGCTAGTGGGCCTGCCAGGGCAAAGGTCTCCCGGCAGCCGGAAGCCGAAACTTTTCGACCCCGGGACGAGTGCGCTAACTTTTTCCGTGCCGGCGGGCTATCGTTTTAATTACCGCCACGCGAGGACTGGTACCTGTAGTTAATAATTCAATTCGACTCGTCCGAAAAATGGGACCGCCCGCCGGGTCGTCGACGTTGAGTCCAATGCAGCTTGCCAAATTGGGTTTAAATTATGTGCTTCGTGTTCTGCTTGCTTCCCTCGCGAAACGTTCTCGTTATGGGCGGGCTGATTTAGAAGGCAAGGTGCGTGTATAGATAAGGTCCCATCGAATTGTAAGTCATGTTTCTGGTGCATCTGTTTTCTGGACATCGACGAGAAATGATGCCACTACGGTGTGTCAGTGCCATTGTGACTTCAACACTAAATATAAATCCCCGCGTAATAAAACAGGTTCCCTTCCATCTGCTGGTTCAACTCCTTCGTCACACACAATGCCCCTATCAAATGCAGCTCAATACAACTGTGCTGCTCGACACGTGCAGTTTCCATCCCTGTTGTGGTAAAATTTAATGGTGGCCACGGGTCGGTTAGCGTGGTTTATGCAAATTAAAGCTAACGCCGTCAATCAAATCATCATGAAATATCACCCTGATAGCGTGATAGGGCGGGGGAGAGAGTGAGAGAGAGAGATAAAGGGATGGATAGCTCGACGGCTAGGTGGTTTCAGACATTCAATTTTCAGCAGAAAACCACCGAATTGCGGACACGGCAGGGCACACTGCCACGGACTTCAACTGATGGTCCACACGTCAGTGGTCGGCAAACTTGGCAAAGTGAAGAACTGAAAACTACAAACAAACTGAACAAATTGCAAACTTTGAGAGATTAATGTTTTGAGCTATCTATTCGTCTTAACGCTTCACACATAAGTTCAACCGCTTTATCGTACAAACTTTATTACATCTACGTACTGCAGAAAAGAACTTGGGCAAAGATGGCTTGAACAAATATGATAGACAAACTGATGTGTCTAACAGCACTGATATTCTGTACAAAATTGAAAGAAATGAACAGTTAACAAGCTACAACCTTTATTTTAGAAAATCCAGTTTTAAGATTAAGGCAGTAATGTTGTTGAATTTAATCAAACTCGAATTTACAGAGAAATTCAGAGACAGTCAGTTTAGCATTCCAAATCGATCCCACTCAACTAACAAGGCTTAATTATTTGAAGATTTTACGATACAAATTTGATCAGAAAAATATTTTTATTAGATGAAATTTGCTATATTCTAAGTTTTTGTTCAATTAGTATTGGTAAGTACTGTGGTTTCTTCTTACAAACATTTTTCAATATAAAAATTGCAAGCTAAATTGGCACAGCGTGCCACAGCTTAGCAGATAAAATTGAGTTTTATAATAGTAATAATAATTTAAATACTTTTCAATAAGCTAGACAGCGCTATTAACATTCATTGATGAAGTGAACTGTATATGATTGACAAAATATAACAGACCTAATAACTGAATAATCTTAACCAAGAAAAAGCTTATCACAAATCATTTATATTATAGATTACTTTAACTTTTCAGTAAGAGTACTACTTGAAGCCCTCCAGGTAGAAAAAACAGTGTCGAAGAACAAGAAAACCACTTCCTTACGAACCAAGTGTATTCTTTAGGTACGCAATGTAATGAAAATAAAATGAAATATCAAAATAAAACAGATTAATATTTTTCTTTTACATTTTTAAGTGTGTTTAATATTAAATTACCTCGATGACATAAAATCGAGAGCACAAAATCACACAACGACATATTGCTCTAAACCATCTAAACTATCCTGCTCTTTGCCGACCACTGGCGCAAGCTCGCGGTAAGTGCGTTATCGCACTCGCCTAACCATTCTGTCCCGTACTGCGCTCCCCCTCTTCCTCCCCTAAATCACCACCTACAACTACAATACGAAGCGGCTAAGGGGTTTGGTGCGATTAAATTGAATAACAATTAGGCTAATCGAAATGGGGCTTTGGGCTAGTGGCTCACCTCTCCAACACCGTGCTGCCAGCACCCGTTTGCCGAACGCTATCTCCAACAGGGAATGTCCTGGGAGTGAGTTTTTGCTCTGTCCTTTTTTTTGTCGTTGGCTCGGGAAATAGCAAGTTTGTTCCCCGAGCGAGAGGGAATCCCTCCGGTGAGGTGTGTGACGGAAATGTGAACGATTCGTTTCGCCGAAGCTCTTTGGCTGACTTCCGGTCTCTGACCTCGCGGGTGGAATGAACTTTGCAAAGTTTTAAATGGTACGGTGGCAATGTCCTGCGGCTACCAGCGCACCGACTAATTGCGCCTGGACACGGAATATAGCATTATCGGACCGGCGATAAAGCGTCGGGTAAAGGGGGGGAGGGGAGGGGTGGTCGAGTGACTTGGGAGGGTGCAACGGTCTAGTTGGCGGGTGGCGTACAACCCTTCCAAACGGATCAGCCCCCCGGAAAAGCTCAAAGTTCGTTAAACTATTTGTTGCATTTGGTTCAGCATTTCCCATTTATCACAACAAACGCGATACGCTCCGGTTTGCTAACGCGTAATACACCTCGTAGTGGGAGTCCCACCACCCTCTACCCAGGGCGCACGTGGTCATCGCTCATCGTTTCCCGCAGGAATGCGTCGCAATTTGTTCAGTTTCCCGAGCCGCTAGCCAACACACGACTGGCGAGTGCCAATAAGCATCCGAAGTTGCATCAGCTGATGCGATATCGGCGTGGCGCCGTTCGGGTGCATGTGGGAAACCTCCCGTGCCTCCCGGTCCCGGTTGCATCGCGTCCCAAACCGTTGAATAATTTAATTCCCTGCATCCTCCTGCGTGCGCTGGATCGCGTGGGGCGTACGGATCGGGGCACGGTTCGTTGCGCAATCATAGGCTTTGCGTTCACCCGCAGAATAAGAACAGTGGGCCTGCGATGAGTTGTCGTGTCTTCGCTGCGACGTGCGTCCCCCGGGCACCTCGAAGGGAGGCCTTGATTCCGGAACACTTCATCAATAGTCTAATCCGAACCGCACAAGCAGTGGCGGAAGGGGTAGCGTCACGGGAAAATGGGAAAGGACGGGTGGTGCATATTGTATCCTGTTTCTTTTTGCAAGTTTGGATCGATTGCAAGCCACAGAACCGGATGGTGCGCTTCGTTTTGCGCCGAGCTGTACATCGATCGACTTTACTGGGAAAAGGGGCTAGGAGGAGGGTGTGGTGGGCACACTATGAACACGTCGGTTGTTTTGCTTTCGATAATGAATGATGGTAGTTGATGGAAGAATGAGCTAATAATTCATAGAACCATACGTAGTTCCATAAATACTAACTTTCGATTAGGAACTGGACACTTAATTGAGAGATATTTATCATTAAAAAGTATATTGATTGTACACTGAAGCATACTATTTTATTTAACAGAAAATTAAGCATTTTTTTGTATTAAAACAGTTAAATAATTACAAAACGACTTTAATTTTCAACAAGTGAATAGTTTCGTCGGTTTCGATGGAAACTTTCATCAATGCCCCCCGCCATCGTACCGTTGTGCTCTGTGAGGTATGCAATCCGCATCACTCTTTTCGCCGCACAGCTGTTTACACGGTGGACATAATACGCCGTGAACAAATAACTAAATAAATAATTTTATAACTTTTGCTTTATTTTTTATACTTTAAAATCAAAGCTTGTTAAAGAAACAAAATGGTAGTTTTAAAACAAATAATAAATGCCCATTATTTAATACTCATTAACATTTAAGGTGAACAGGCACGAGTATGCGAAACTGTTGACAGGTTTATCTCCTTTGGCGAAGCTCATTTGGAGCTCATCAAAAGCTCAAAAAGCTTTTTTCGTGACTATTAGAGAATTGTTAAACGATCATACTGGACTGGATCTGACAAATGGACAAGTCATTGCAGCTGCAAGCACATGACTGTTTGATGTGCTCAATGTAAACTGTTCGAAAAAATCCTTCGATTTTGTCAACCAGTTGTCGTCTTAATCTGTTTACTCAGATTATTGTTGTCAAGTTTTTGCCCACTCTCTGGGCAGGCTATTGAGAGTTGCTTTTTAATCATGTTATTTGAACATGTTGTTATGGACAAAACTCAAAGCTCTACAGACTGCGCATTACATTTCTTAATTTCGGGCTTAATTGTACAAGACAAGAAAACAATTAGAAACATGCTCTTAACTCAAGAGATTAAGGTTTTCCTAAATACGAATCGAGAAAATGAAAGTTTGGTACGTTGTGAATCAAATCTTGCTTTCTATTAGTTATATCATAGACGGAAAGTCCTTAATTTTTTAAAGTTCAATTTACTACAAATTCCGAATCGATGTGTTAAGGTAGCAAGTGAAACGTAGTATATTAAAACATTTTAAAAAATATAGAATTTAAGAGCTGTGCACAACTGTCTTAATTTATTCTACCAATTTTTACAAGATTTAATGTAAATTGGGCCGGCTCGGTGGTCCAGTGGTAACGGCGTAAGGCTGTCAAAAGGCCCGTCGCCGGTTCGAATCTCATTCGGACCACTGCCGCCCCCCCCCCCCATACGCAGGATTGACTATCCTGCTATGGGTACACTAAATCACAACCCCCTTAACGCAGGATAAACAATCTTGCTACAGATGGGTACACTCAGTCACAGAAAGAGCCAAAGCACATTAGTGCTCTGGTTAAGCGTTGACCCTACTTGGTTGTTGTGCCACCGAAGAATGTAAACAATTTTTCGGAAAGCTAGATATAATTTTAAATTGTATAAATGGATTACGATTTTGTGGGAACTGCAAACGCTTTTTTACACCCACCCATTTGAAAGAAGCTTTCAACATTTCATGCAGATGGATAATTTACAGCCAATGAACTACGTTTGACGAAAAAATACTTACATAGAGTGTAACTCAAAGGTGTACCAGAAATCGCTGCTGTTAATCTGAAATCGAAAAGAAAAGTGAATGGAATTTTAAAAATTTTCAGTATTGAAATCATTGCTGCAGGTGTAAATTTTTCCTGCAACTTTAATCGACTGTTAAGCATTAAAACGATATGGAAAGCAATACTCTAGTCTCAAGCACAATGAACCCCACCTCATCATCGCAACAGCATTATCAACACTGCATCGCTGTGCTGCGTTTAGATTATACCAAACAATACCCTTTCCCTTTCAGCGCATACTTTACATTTTATGATGCATTTTCGAAGAGCTTTGCTGTTTGTTTTCGATCGCTCCCGATTACGGTAATGCTCCACTCATATACATTCTTTGCATCGTTTAGGCTGCACGTTGCTTCACGGCTGGTGGCGTTTAATTCACTTTCCCTGTCCGAATCGGTCAGTGTACCGCATGCTGGGTTTGCGTTATCCGCTGATACGAAGGAGGCGAACGATGCGTGGTACGCACAACATGCGTGTTTATAGGGTGAATGTGCGAACAAAAATTACAGCTGATTTATATGGTGAATGATGTGTTTCCGTGTGGAAATATTACGATACGCTCACCTGTAAACATTTGTTTGCTTTATTGCACGCATCATCGTACCGTTTCACCGATTCGCACTTAATAATGCACTGAGCGTTTTAAAAGGCCAGCTGAAGGCCAAGCAGCAGAAGAAAGAGAACCGCCACTGTCACTGAAGCATATATGAATGTTAATGTGCATCGGTCAACAATCTAACTAACGGACACACCCGCCGTTATAGAATATTTGGATTGTCCGTGGCAGGAAGTACGTGCTGTGCTGTTGAACACGCCTTCCAGTGCACGCCGGTGGTCGCGACCAAAGCAACGGGATGCAATCAGAACAGCAGTCAGGTACGTGATCTTACGCGTGGCGTAAAGATTTCCTGGTTTTAGGCAGCAGCCATCATCACGGCACCATCGCACTGTTTGCCCGGTGTCGCGAACCGTGGCGTCACATTTGGGAAAAGTGTTGTCGTGAGCTAATGTACCAGTGATGGTTTGAATTGATAAGTTTCAGGTGAAAGGATATTTCACGGTAATTAAAACAAATATTCATTTTTTTATTCAGTAGCAACGAACAGAATTGCTTGATTGTTTTTATTTACTTCTTAATTTAGTTATTATTCATTTATTAGTTTATTTTTTATCTTTTTATTTAAGTTTTAATGAATTAATAGATTCATTTACTTCATTGTTTGCATATTTATTTATTTTTTTAGTATTATGGGTTTCCGTAATCCTGCTAATGAGTTTAACGCCTAACTGACTCAGTTCTGTCTGTTTTCATTATTGGTATGGATTTCGCTAAATGCTAGCGAACTCTCGTATAGGAAGAACAATAGAACAATATTTAGGTTTAACACTGATCAGGTACCTAAAATCATTAGCAATACGCCACTCTATATTAAAAAAAATATTTCTGTTTCGCACATTTGTGCGTTCTACCCAGAACAAGGTCAATTTCGCCTGTTTTGCGGGATGCATACCTGTAAGGCGCTTAGCACGCGTCAAACGCAGCAAAGCGAACTCTGCTGTGGTTTTCATACATCATTTCTGTACTGAGCCGCTCCAATGAAACATGGATTCGTTTCACAGTCCAACCACAAGACAATGCGAAAAGCGGATTTCCCGTCCAAGACACCTATCGATCCATGGCAGCACTTCGATGTGCGACGAAGACCATCATCTTCGAAGCGTTCGACCTACGGTGGGAGCCGTACTCACACCTGGCAAAGCAAGGTATTTAGAGCGTCATTATTCGAACAGCAGACAGCAGCAGTGACACCATCCTGCATAAGTGGGACCATTCCCTGCTCCGTGAAATGTCTACAGGGCGAGTAGCAAAATAGCAGCAGCTTTGCAAAGGATAGAAAACTCCTCCAAAGCCTGCTACGTTTCCCCTCAGCGCCGATGCAATTTAAATTTGTCTCAAACGATGAGTCAGTCACTTTTCCAGTGACAAAAAAAAGGGGCCGAGGGCCCAGAGGCGGAAAGAGGAGGAAGCGACGGGAGCGTGCGACCAGAAATTCCACTTCCGGTTTGACAAGTGGAAGAAGCTTTTCCAACCAGCTTTTCCGCTGCGAAGCAGAACTGCGGCAAGCGGCGGGAAAGCACGCAATGCCGGCGGGGACCAGATTTTGTGGGTTTTTTGATGTTCACAGTTATACACACCCTTCTCAAACGGCAGGAGGGGTGCAGGTGCAGGGTGGGTAGAGGGAAGGTGGCAGGGAAATTGTGATACCACACGCTAACGAACGGTAGAGTAAAGCGGCCGGAACCCGCGTTACGGGTAGCAAGGAATGGGGGTAGCACGTCGAGCAAATGTGTACACTGTACAGCAAAGTTGGAAGAGGATTTTAATCGGTTGAAATAATTTACAGCAAAGCGGTGATGCCACCAGATCCAAGGCCGGCGTACCGCGCGTGTCCCACTCTTTAATGATGGGTGGGGATAAAAATCAGCAACAACAAAAAAAAAACGAAGTGACAGCTTTTTCTTCCGGAAGTTGTTTGATGTGTTTTTTTTTCTTCTTTCTTTTCAGATAAAAAAAAAACTGGGAAGGACTACTCGCACTCGTAATGATATGAAAGATAGAGTTTCACTTCCGGAGTTGCAGGGATGGGGTCGTACGCATCCTTTTTCGGGTATAAAAAGAAGGTTGTTAATTAGGTTTTTGGAGATTTGTGGGTGGAAAAAGAGGAACGAAGGAGAAGCTTAAAATATTGTATTTCTTTTTTCTTTACTTCACCAGCCACACAGAAGAGAGGAAGGCTTTGCTGCTGGCTTAGCAGATTCGTTAACTGCTTTTTTTGTCACGGTAAGCACAGGTAAACAATTGCAAAAAAGGGCATCCACAAGGGATGGGAATGTTTAGTTTAAGCTTCCTGGAAAAGCACGATAAAAAGTAGGGAAAGTAATTGACATACTGGCAGCACGAGCTGGAAATCAACCAAAGCACGCACAGATGCATACATCACAGTAAGGATTAAAACAGAAACGTATACAGCTCTCTTCGTTGCTATACTAGTGAAAGGATTTAGATAGAAAAAGTCGTATAGTAGTTGGAATGTTAAGGACTGTGAGTATTTGAATAATAATATAATTTTAGTACAGGGTTGTCCAAATTCCTTTTGCTGACAGTAGCGGACGCATGGTTGTGTATTCTGTATAGATAATAATGCTTACCAATAACCATTCAGCACACCTACTGCTGCTAAAATTAATTAATCACTTCTTCTTCTTCTTCTTGTTCTTCTTCTTTGCTGACCCGCTCATAGTTGAGCAGATCGTGCTGACATGGCCTGGTCACCAATCGTTCTCCAGGTCACTCGGTCCATGGCTGCAGCTCCCCATCCCCGGTCGCATCCGATTTCTCGCAGGTTCTGCAACACTTGGTCCATCCACCGAGCTCGCTGGGCTCCTCGTCGTCTCGTGCCGGGCGGGTCGCTGGTGAGCACTTTCTTGGTGGGGCATGAGTCCGGCATCCTCCTGAAATGCCCCAACCAGCGGATCCTGGAAATTCCGAAAAAATATTTCTCTGCTAGCTCGTGGTTCATCCTTCTTCGCCACACGCCGTGCTCACACGCGCCACTCGAAGATAGCGAGGGCGTTGGCGTCTTCCGTGAGCAGAGTCCAAGATTCATGCCCATAGAGGACGACCGGTCTTATCTGGACTGCAGGAGTTTGTGGAGCCCGT
>KB671551.1:106902-119213 GCA_000349105.1 Anopheles epiroticus | reverse complement strand
TGGTCGGTGGTGGCTTTGCCTCCAACAAACCCAGCTTGGTAGCTTCCAACGAAATCTGTAGCAATGGGGCGCGAGTCTGCAGAAGAGTATACGGGACAGGATCTTGTAGGCAGCATTCAGGACTGTGATTGCTCGAAAGTTGGCATAGTCCATCCTGTCACCCTTATTGTACACTGGGTGAATGACACCCAGCTTTCAGTCCTCTGGTATCCTTTCCTGCTCCCAAAATTTTCATTATTAGCTGGTGGATACTGACGGCAAGCTCCAACGAGCCCACAGTGAATAGTTCCGCCACTAGTCCTTCGCTGCTAGCTAATTAATCACTAACGCTCTCAAATAAGTTTGGTCGAATTTTAGATTTTGTTATATTTCCCAATTTTAACCAACTACCTTAAATTTCCATAATGAGTATTTGTGACGATCGTTTCAACAAATAAAAGAATGAAGCAAAGATCAAAAAGAATGCGAAATAAATAAGAATTTTACAATCTGCTCTAAAAGTAAAGAATAATAAATAGAAAAAATAAAAATGACAACTAAAAATAATGATATTTAAAATTATAATTCGATGCCAGCTAATTGTATGCTGCTTGCATTTTGTTCAAATATTGGAAAAGCAGTATTAAACGAAACATTGATGATGTGAGACATGGTTAGTAAAACATATGAATGTAAAGCTGTTAGCAGTTCCTGTTAAGTGAGATTGTTTCAGGGGATTTGATTTAGGTAAAGCTTTTCAACTTTTCCATTCCAAACCTCAGTCTTGAGCGATTGTGTTCAGCCATATGTTAATTCTTCCCGCTTATTGATGATGCAAACAAACAAAGGAAACCCCCGAAAGGCTTAATAAGAAGCACGCATAATCCTCTCGCGTCTTATTATTTGCACTTTACAACTCGTACAGTTTTTTGTTCCACACAAGAAAACACACACTTTGCCGACACGCGACACTCCAAAGCTGGCGATGGCAAAGTATGCTTCAGGTAACTCGCAACTCGAACGAGGGATGATGGATGGGATTGCTGTAAGAGCAAAAAAGAAAGACGGTAAGGAGGAAATTCCATCTCCGTATGCACCAACCAACCAACAAAAGAACGGAAAGCACAAGATGTGCTACACAAAAGTTGTCGACGGGGCTTTTTCTACACGGCGGGCGCATTCTAATGGTATCCGTCGCCGAAGAGTGACATTGGGAAGCATACGCGCGCTGAAAAGAAAATGGCTGGCAGTTTCACCTACTCCTACTTTTACTTACCCCCTCCCCCCCCCCCACGGTCTGCTTCCCATCGGCACCCTGTGTTCAGGTGCACTTTTTCTATTTTTCCGCTCGAATAAACACCTTAACTAACGCTGCCTTCTTTCGCGACAGGTTGTGAGCGAGGGATTACGATTTGTGGCAAAAGAAAGTTTTAAAAAAACACAAGGTTCAGAGATTCCTAACAAAACAGCAACAACAAAACACACAATCTCCAACCATCAGGCTGCTGCACAGATTGTACACGTGCTGCCCGCTTGGTGCAGGAAATGGATAACCTACATTTAAGTTGCAGTGGGAGGTTTCGTTGTCATCGTTTGTACACTTTTTTTTTCGGGTTTTTGTTTCGAGTGCACAACAAGTTTCGCTCGGAATGGGAGAAAAGTTTTACAATCGAACCGTGCTGTGTGGTGTTGCACAGGAAGAGAATGCATTTTTTGTACTGTTTCCGAACGCAGTGCACTGCAGCAGGATGGACGAAGCACGGGTGTGTACAGGATGGATTGCTCTTCAGTTGTGGAAACAAGCAAGCAAGACTAAAAGTTTTTAAAAAGCGAAACTATTGTTTTTGTGGGGAAATATTTACCACAAGAAAAAAAAGCTTAACGGTTTATTTCTGATACAGTAATTTAGATTTACTATGTTTTTTTTGTTAATATGTTCAATGATTCTCATCGACAATTTTCGTAATAATAGAAGAAAGGTTTCAAAGTATGGTTAGTGAATGCACCGGTGAGTTGATAACAAGAATGACTTTCGATTCGCAAAATTATTTCACATAGCAGTGAGGTTATGTGATGAAAATGAAATGTGTTTTTCAATCCTTTTCCCTTCAATTTTAATAACCATTTAGGCGTTTTCAAATCACAAAGTGATAACTTCCCGGAAGTAATCAAAAATTTAAATTTGTATAATTTATAATTTAAGATTTTAATGGCATTTTGGCTATAGAACGAAAAGTAAGTAAAAAAAAGATGAGCAATTTAATAAAGGTTTCCAAAGAATTCGTCTGGTTCAAGTAAACAAAAAAAAATGTTTTTCATTTTTTAGAAAAATATTCTGACCAGACTGAATGGTTTTTAGTTCACTTGGACGCGCTATGGACCTTAAAGCCGGGGTCGATGATGCGAATTCTGATGTGTAATCTTCATCTAAGCAGACGCCCCCTATTGGAAGCTAGCGGAAGCTGTCAAAACATTTGTGATGAACACTCAATAACCGAAGTGGTTAGCCATTTTAATGGGACCAAAAGGCAGCATCTTATAAATTTTTATCTCAATATATTTTTTTAACGCCATGATCAGTGAAACCATAGAAAAAATCACATTTTTGGTACAGCGTGACTTTCCAGATTATGCGTGACATGAAATTATGCATCGTCGATGCACGGCTTTAAAGTGGCCTGGTTTCTTAACTAGCTAATGTATACGCCTTACAGCGTATAATCACGCCCCGTTCCCACTGTTTAAAATGTAAAATTGTTAATTAATGTTAATGGAATTAAATTTAAAATAATTAAAATTAGAATAACCGGTAAAATCAGTGACATTCTGTTTTATATTTTTTCGCGGTGCTTGAAAACGCCAAACAGGTTAAATTATTAGGTGCGCAAGCCATAATTCGTTCGATTCGCTTTCGCTACCTGTCAACAGGTGGCGCTGGTGTAAAACACAGGTTTTCCAGCTCTTAATGGCTTAATGGCAAGGCTTTTTCAATGTTTTTGATAGCAGTTAAATTTCTGAACATATATTTGAAGATTATTAACGTTTATGATGGACCACCTTTAAATGAATTAATTATTCATCTTCCAAGAGCGTTTGTAAATTAAATGCAATATTCACTGTAAATTAATATGTTTTCTATATCCATGCAGTAGCTCAACGTATGTTTGGTGCTAATCAATATCAATTGTTAACTGCATCGCTTTTGGTTCATTTGTTAATTCATCCCCAGCCGACGGGGCTGAGCCGCCACAGTCGATAAAAATACTTCCCCAATTGAGTGTTTTATTACATTTCGTGCAACATATTAGTTGGAGGTGTGCCGGTTCATCACAGCAGCTCTCCAGGCACGTCCCTTCCGGGTAATAAATAAAGCTCGGTGTGGCGTCGGGGCAAGCAACACATCCCACACCGCACCGTTTGAAGCCCAATTAGCGCCGGGAGCATGTTAACCGTGTGGCAGGGTGGATGCTGGTGGTGCATGATCAATTGGAAGGGGGTTTCGATTCAGTTCTAGCTACTGACGACCTTTCTGACGACAGAAGAAGCGGTCGCAACAGGGGAACGACACTCTTGGGGATGGTGAAGCCCATTTTAATTTCATTTAAATTCACGCGCACGAACACGCAATCAGCTGTTTCTTTGCTGCCCGTGAGTGGCAAGCAGAATTGCGCGGAGAAGGTGTCTGAGTCTGGTTGATAGAAGCTGCCTAGCGAAGTGAAGAAATCGGGCTTCTGGCACGGCGACTTTGCTCACGCAGTCGCTCGCCGATCAGTATCGTAGATTTTATCGGGCCCGGTCTCTCGTTGCTGCTGCCCGGCATGGTGGCATTTAGTGTACGGCACGTGCCCGCCAATAGCGACTTGAACTTTGGAAAAATCAGACGCTTCATTCAGGTTGTCTCGTAGAGCAGTGTTTTATTTTAACATTTATTTTAACATTTGTTTTAACGTACTGCCCATTAGATAATCGTTTAGCGTCGAAGCGTCATAATAAACTGTACCGACAATTGCAGCGCACGTTGTTTGCGATCTCATCCATGTGCAGTACCTCCCCCAGACGCTATCGCTCCCCACCCAGTGTTGCAAACGCTAATAAAATCTGCCCCTTTCCAAAGACGGCAGAAGACCGAGAGTGGTCGGTGGGTCGGTTGCGTCAACCGCCAGTGCGTACACGCCGTGGACCATGCAAAATTAAATAAAAAGTGCAATCTTACTGCACACATGGGTATGATGACGAAGACGACAAAAAAAAAACATGTCACATTGCACACGACCCAGCGGTAAGCGAAAACATGCCACCGTGCGAGTTGCAACATCACTCCACCCACCACCACCGCCACACGGAAAGACCATTTTTATGATGGACCGTTATGACCTGCGGGAGTAGTGAAAATGCAACTCCACTTGTGATTGCAAGCCGTAACAAAGTTAGGGGGTTGATTGCGTTTTCGGGGAAGTATGCGTTGCCTGATGCAGCGCTAGCGACCGGGCGTAGCGATTACCGATTGCACATCGCATGCGATGAAAGACGTTGGCAGGAAATGGGACGCTCGTTACAAAAGCGAGCAATTGTACCCTCATGTTGGCGACGCTTTAGTACGGGTTTGCTAGTGGAAATTTACGCAAAGTGTACAGCCCAACTAATCAAAGCATAATTACCTTTTTTAAAAAAATGAAGTAACTCTTTCTGCTTTGTTTTATCCTACCGTTCAGCTTTTCTTCGGATTGATTTCAAAAGAGTAAACAGCACGAAAAAGAACGAAATGTTGCTTTACATTCGTCACTGGGAGGTCGGACAAGAATGTCCTTTTTCCATGGGCGACAAAATTGCATCAAAGTTAATATTTAAATCGAGCAATACGGCCAGGCCGTTACTACTGAATAAAAAAATATTTAAATCTACCAAAACAAGTATAATGTTCTACCGAACACATATATTACACCATACAACAGGCGAAAGTGGCTATATTCATCTTTTAAAATCAACATTACTACTCCTTTACCTACCAAAAGTATGTATTTTAATTCCATCAAACTGCGAAAGAGGCCGAGCGGAAATGGATCATAACTCTTTCACAGAAATGATCGATCTTTGGATTAAATTAAAAAAGAAAACAAAATACTTTTTCTCCCTACAGCACTGCAGAAAACGTAGTCCTGTAAAGACCGGGAACGATTCGTACCGACTTCATCTAAGAGATGTTAGTTTAAACCAGGTATGTCAATCTGACGGCCCGCGGGCAAATTATCGTTTTGAGAGCATAGATAACCAAAAAATTCAGTGTTAATGCGGCCCGCCAATGAAATGAGTTTGACACATTTGGTTTAAACCATCAACACAACATTGCGATTCAAACCCAATAGTAGAAGTATTTTGTTGTTTCTTGTGGTTAAAGAGGCTACAAAAATACGAATGATGTGATGAAATATCGATTTTGAAAGTTTTGAAAGATTTTGAAAGACAATTGAAGAGAAAAAATAGAAAAATTTGGCTTTCATTATAGAGTGGTTCCGCTACCTACCAATAGATGGCAAATTAAGTTTACACCCCAGGATACGCTTCGTCAACCCCGGCCTTAATAAATACATATTTTTTAGACAGTTCTTTATATTATAATAATGGTACACAAATGTAAAAGGTTATGCCAAACATCGACTAATGTCATCAGAGTTACTTAAATTCTCATAAAAAGATGCATTCTTATTACATTGTGATTGGCCACTGTTAAAGCCGGCATCGACGATGCGTATACTGTTGTATATTAATAAAAAACTGTTTTTTGTTAGAATTGTTAGACTATGTTGCTGTGAAATGGCTACAGTAAGGCTTTCAGTGAGTAATAAAAAATGCTAAAAGCTGCGTCATGGGACACATTCCCCACACCACACGAACCTGTCTAAGTAGATCCGCAATTTGTACAAATCACAGCACAATGATTCCATTATCAATCCAATTAAGGAATGCCAGTGACCAAAGGCAGGGATTGTAGATAAAAAAAAACCCGAAAACTCAAATAAACCCACTCAGCGATTAGCATTTCGAGAACGTTGTTACAAATCAGGGCAGCACACTTCCAATGTGCCTTCGCGGCCCGGTCGCCAGCACAGGTCGCCGGAGCACCCAATTTGAATGCCATTACGCGTGTTACAACCCCTCCATCCCCCCCCCCCTCACCACTGGTAAAATCAGTGGTTCTTCCACACACAACATTTCTGACTTTTGTTACATACTCTCACCTGTTCGATGCGGTCGCACCACGACACGTTCCTCCCTGCAAATAGTGGAAACGAGAGGAAAAAATAAAGCTACCGAAAGAGACCTTGCCATGGGTGGGAGGTCGTGGTGCCGGGATCGATACTGCATAATTTCATAGGCTGACCGCAGGAATTTCCACGCCACTGTACGCGAGCTCCTGTGAAAATGCTGTCAACATGAATCATAGTGGGTGTTCTTCCACTGCCAAGGACCGGCCGAAAGATCCTTTCGGTTTTCTCTGTTGTGTTGGCAAATCGGATTTCTCGTCCGCCTTTCTTCCCCAAGCGCGATTGGTGTGGATGAAGGGCGAGAAGGGCCATAGAGACACCAACGGCACGGGGTTTATAAGGTAGAACGGATTACGCACCATTAGCATACGAAAGCGCTAACCACAATCTCCTGCCCGGGCCCGTCGCTTTCGGCTGTGGCTGGGTTGTTTAGTAGTTTGTCAAATCACTGTATACGTTTAAAAGCACTGGCACTGGGGCGACCGCACGGCTCCGACCGATTTGCCCGGATATGTTCTCCCCTCACGGGAGTAGGAAGCGGTTTAATAGCTTCTATCGATTCTAATTCTTGCGTAACGAGGCACGGCACTGGCGCTGGCCCCATTCAAAGGTAGTAACCGTCCAAGGACACCCACCCGCCCGGCAGGAGGTCCACGCTAAACCATGGGAATCGATTTTTCCACAAAAACAAAATCGAACCATAATAATTGGGTGTCAGCAGCTTGCTGGCCGTGGCGCAGTAAAGGAACGAAGAAATGACAGCATGTCCACGTTACCTGCGCCCGGTTGCCTACGCATTGAGAAGCATCGTGAAAAGCTGCACGGTGTCCTCGTCCACAGGAAAACAGAACTCGCCCATATCGCCCCAGAATATGCGGAGCCCGACAGGTGGGATTAGGATTGTGATATGCGTGCTTTTATGATTGCTCATCTAGCCGCTAGCCGGGGAAGAAGAGGCTGGCGAACGGATCAAGCCGTACCTGGCGTGTTACGGTGCGCATAAGCAAACTGGCCGGTTGTTTACCGATGCTTAACTGGAGCATACCGAACTCGCCCGCACCGTTGACGGACATGCAGCAGCGATAATGCATTGCCTTTATTTATTGATATTAGGAGCTGTCATCGTGGTCACTGCCGTCGTCGTCGGACGTGTATTCATAATCAATCGAGATGAGGTTCCCTGGGTTACATCACCGACTCAATCTGGTTTCGTTAAGCGCGGCTTTGTGCTGGGTGTCGTGTACGTGCGGCACGTAATGAAAATGGTGTAAGGTGATGTGCTTTCCTCACGTCTTTACGATTTTTTCCATGAGCTCACGGCATTTATTTGCTATGAATGTTCGTTTCATCAAACTGTTAACAAAATTATTCTATGAATAAAATGTAATGTGTAGTAAGTAATTTTAATTTAATAACTATTCAATGATTAAAACGGGCAGTAAGTCACGTAGTTTCATTTGAAGCTCACATAGAAGTGACTTTACGATGTATTTTCTGTTATATTGTCTGTTATATTTATTGGCGAAGGGACCGTTTGATGGTTTCTCCACTGGTATATTAAAATAGTTTGTCATAGAAACATTGAGAAGCGTGTTTTTGCCTATCATCCATATCGCTTTCATATCGGTGGCTTCCGTCTCGTTACGAAAGGAATGAAAACAAAGCTAAATTTGATTTAATATAAATCAACTCAGCTCTTTCTTCTTTACCCGCTTTAGAAAAGTAATTTCTTTTATCAATTTATGTTTTTATGTTTGGTCAAATATTTTCTCAGATCTGGCGTAAGGCAACCCATAAAAGAAGAAGAAAAAATACATAGAATGTACAATTGCTGGCTCACATATTGTGTATAATGAAGTGAATTAAATCTGGAAGAAATCAAATTTAAGACATTTCAAAAGTGAGTAAAAATGTGTAAAAAGTTTAATTTGTTAATGCTCGAAAAGAAATGTATCTTAATATTATAAATTAAGCGAAAGATTCCTGACATGCTTCGCCAGCAAAAAAGAGTTATAAAAGTGTAGTCTTTCTTAGTGTAATATAAGGGTTATAAAGTAGTTCATTGATTCACGACTATTTTACAAATATTTTTAACAAATATGTTTTCTTTCGAATTTTCAATGATATTTTATTTCAATCACGAATCAAAGCTTGTATTCTAAAATAAAAAAAATCTTATTTGCAGTAAGCTTTAATAAATCTTTAAAGTTTCATTAATCTTTCCAAATGAATGAATTTGCGAACCTTGAAAAATTTGAAATGAGAATCTCTAAAGATTGGAGAATAAAGAATTTTCAAAAAAATCAAGAATCATTACAGTGGTGAAAAATATAAACGAATAGTAAATATTCATTGATCTATTTAAGATATTATATTTTTTTTTTCAAACTTAAGGTAACGAAAATTGATGATTTAAAACTTTTATAAATACCAAGATTGCTCAACATCCATACACTAGTGTAATGGATTTTTTGCTGTCGATTCATTTTTACTTTTATTTTTCTACAATCTGTCAACCCTGCCAGCTTTTAAAAAGCGTCCATGTGGTTTGCTAACTGTCGCTTTGCGAATAAGATGGAAAAAGAACTAACTAACGACAAAAACCACTTTGACTTTGATTGTCGGAAAAAAAAACATTTAAAATACATCCCAAATTAAATTTATTCCCAATAGGTGATTAATAATTCTAAATGAATAAATAAATACTGGCTAATAAGCTTTGCACCATCAATTTTGACTATCTTTCACGTTTATAGGTTATATTTTCAAACAATTTATTATAAAAATAAAAAAAAATACATTTTTAATTTTTATTGTTATTTCTTTCGTTTTAAAAAACCTGTAAACACAAATGAGCAACGGAAAGCTGACAGAGTAATGCGCTTCAAACACTTGCGCAAACTGTACCACGTTTGCCAAAAAGATAGCACAACACCTCCACAAACAAACCGATCGAAACGATCCACACACCCCAGCTGGTATGGTAAGGAATGTGAGGGTTAAGTAAAGTAAAACAATTTGTCATCGTACGCCGCCCATCTTCCGCTAAAGCAGAACCCTGATCGACGATGCGCCCCGGTGCATATGCTGCGCCCGTGCAGCGAGTGTGTGATTTATTTGTGCAATATCGTTTCCCCCTTCTTACGATGCAGCAGCAGTCAGAAGGGTAGGAAGAAAATCAACACTCCACTTGGGGTTTTCCCTGCCTCCCCCCCATTCCCCAATTGCACTGAAGGGAAAACTAATGCTGCAGCAACAAACACGCTCCGCCCTGCCAGCGGAAATGCCGCTCGGTGCTCTGCTTTAAAGGCCGGCCTCAATCCTTCACGTTCGTGTTGGTCTTGACATTTTTCCCGACCGGTGGAAAACCTACCCCGGCGCTCTTGCTAGAACGTTGCTGGAGGTGCCCAGCGAGAGCAAACGCAGGGGCGAATGAAGCACGAGACAAAGGGAAATCGAACTGCAGTGCGAACGAGCCATATTTCACCGCCGACAGGGTAAAAAAGGAGGGGGGGGGAGGGGGCATATCATCGTCATCGCAACGTGCGAGGAAAACTCCACGCCGTATGTGGACACGTGACCCGGCCTCGGTCCGCCTGTGCTGTACCGGAGAATTTTGCGCGGAATTTGCATGCGCTCAATAAATTTTACAAACTCGCCTGCATCGCCTTGTCTCCAGTGTCCGGGTGGCGATCGTTGCAGATATTTCGGTCCATCCGCAGCCGTAGAGTGCTGATAACAGTGGCGTTTACATCTACCCGTTGGGCTAACACAAGCCCGTCTCTTGCCCACACATCGCCATCGATCGCGACACGTTGATTGGCGGGAGTTGAAAGCTCAAGCCACTTGGCAAACGTGCCCAATTTTAAGCACTTCCACCACGAAATGCACCCCCCAACCACCCCTCTTTTTTGCAGTGTCCTGTCAGTGTGATCAGACGTGCGTCAACATTAGGGGTCACCGCCACAACAACGGTTGTGTTTTGCTGCCGGGCAACAGCGACCAAACACAATCCGTTCAATTGAGTGCCCGTTTGCGGGACGCACTGAGGTGTGAAGAAAATTCGGGTTATCGGCACAGGTCAATTCATACCCCTGGTGGAAGGGGTGTAAGATGGGGGGAATGTTGCAAGGGGAAACACACGTGCAGAGAAAAAAAACGGAAGCAGGCCGAGGTGAATGCGGTGGAAATTCTGAAGCTCGTGGTTTCTTTTTTGCCTCCCTCCCTCCGCTCCATTGTCAAATAAACAAAATGGGAGCAATTTTGTTTTCACTCCTACCAACCACCACCCACCTCTTCGCCCCCTGCCAGTTCCCTCTTGTTTCACCGACCGAAAGGTCACTCTTGGCAAGGCGGGGGGCACCGCAAACGTCTATTTGGGTCAAGAATGACCGCCGAGTGTTTTGTACACCTTTGCGCCATTAGAAAAATCGTTTCCAAAGCATTCTATCAGAATTAATAGGTGGAAAGAGAGAGAAAAAATGACAGTGCCACCCTTAAACTAGGCCCTTTCCATCTCTCTCTCTCCCTTTCACTCTCTGCCCCACCAGCCCAACCTGCTCGGCGCTTTGTCGCGCACAATTACATGCCATTCATATTGTAATGTCGCAGTGTGGTTGCTTTTACACTCTCGCTCGCGCGCCACTGTCGCTGCACGGTAAAGAAATTGCGCCAAAATAAGAAAAGCGAGCCTTCGGTGTGGGTGCGAGTGCGCGCACACCAGCGGGCAATGGCGCGTAAAATATGAATTGGAATGAATGGGGCAATTTAACATGTAGCCAAAAAAAAAGTCGCAATTTGTAGCATTACGTTTAGAGAGCAAACTGGGTTTTTAGCATGAGGAGAAAATTGCTGGAAGCAAATAAACTTTTATGCTATTGGTAAGGTTTGAATGGATGCTTTAATAAGAAGAGAGAAAAAAACACAGAAAGGCACTTTAAACGTTTTAAAGGAGAATTTTAATTGCAAACGGCTTGCTAATATTAAAGTAGGAAAAGAGGTCATGCTATGTCACATCAAACGTAGAAACACTTTTTTCAATAATTTTTGTTTGCTCCATTGTTCTGGGCCCCTTACACGGAAATCCAAACTTGATGGTAAAAGCATACACAAAAGCTTCATACAATTCATTTGATCTGACAGTGTGCCACTTACCTAAGTCAGCGAGGTGAAAAGATTTGTGACTACGCATTGAAATGGCCACTGATGGGCTAGAAAAAGGTGCAAAACTGTCAATCTTGCCTTGTATGATACAATGGCGTTAATGAGGATTTATAATTAATTCAAATTTTAAGTATAAATAATTTAAATTTTTTATTGCAAAAATTATGTTTTTTAGTGAGCAATATCAGTTTTATTTTTGATTCTTTAATACAAAAAGAAGTACACAAAACAGCTAAATTTCTATTTTCTTTTAACAAAATTTGTTGTTCGCTAAAACCTTTGTGTCAAATACCTAGTGCATAAAAGTGTCTAAAATTTACGTTTGTTTTTATAAAAATCAATCAAAAAGATATTTCGGGACTCTTCAAGGCGTATGCATCTGACAATACCCGACGATATTCAAATATCCTTCAGAACTGACTTTTCATACGAAGATTCAAATTTTAGAGGCGAACGTTAGCCTGAAGGCCAAAGCTTCTATAAAAATCAATTAAAAAAAAATCAAATTTCTGCTACGTGGATACCCAGGGTCTCAGAAAAGGTTAAATTAATATGTTTTTTGATAGAAAGGCCTCTACTTTTCCAAATGTGTGTACATCAGGCACTATGAATACACTGTATTGTGTGAAACAGAGACAAAAATGTTTATATTTTATCACTTTACCACCTGTCTGCAAAATCACAGCAAATAAAAAATGGTTTTATCTTTATTTTTGTAGAGACTATGGCAAGCTTTGCGCATATTATACCCCATTTCCGTAGTTCAGAACTAAAATGTTACTCCGAACAAGATTTTGTAGTGATCGAAACCGACAAGAACCCACCTGCAGTCAACTGCTCCCGATCGTACCCAATGCAAACGAAATCCTCCCACCCGCACAAAACAACAAGACATCTCCTTTCCCC
>KB671551.1:7746-106892 GCA_000349105.1 Anopheles epiroticus | reverse complement strand
CCCACCCGCACAAAACAACAAGACATCTCCTTTCCCCCTCCCCCCCCCCCCCCCCCCCCCCCCCCCCCCGCCCATCTAGAAACACAGCATCACAAGTCCGTTCTCCGAGTCCGAGCAACATTCACCTCGAGTCGCCCACCCGCGTACATTAATGGTGCACATTCGGTGCAACAACCGGTCGCGAAGGAAGCTAGCGCTTTGCCGATTGAGTCGTTTGTTTTGCTGTAGTGTCATTACCAAAGCCCCCCCCCCCCATCCTCCACGCTTCCGCGCCCGAAACCGAGAAGGGAAGCAATGCTGCAACCAGAAGGTTTCTTTGAAAATAAAATAAACACTCTCAGTAGCGATCGCGCACTTCAGCGGGCGAAACCTGTTTCACCTTGCCGCACGGGTTCGAATCAAAGTCAAAGAACAAATTAAATTCTGCTCGACCGGTTTCCGGCCCGGCCGTGTTCTTCGCCCGACCTGCACGAGCACGGCTCACATGCTGGCCAGCTCCGACCGAAAGTCTATCAAGCGCACGCACCCCTTGGGCGCAATTGATTCCCCCCCCCCCCAACTTGTACACTTCTTCGGTGGACGTTCGCGCCTGGAAGATGACACGGCTTGTCCTGCTTTGGAGGCACCGAAAGAAGAACGCATGACATCTTTGTCGGCCGCACGGTCTCACGCGGTGTTGGGCAAAGTGAAGGTACAATCGTGCTTGAGAAGCTTCTATTGGCTGGATGATGCTTCCCTCGGTAGTTACCACAACCGTATAAGCCCTGTTGCTGATGCTTGGGTAATCGGATACGCCACGGTGCGTGTTAGATAACGCGGTCAGCCCTTCAAATGACGTCGTCGTGCAACCTGGCTCCTCGTGGCTCCTGCTCAAACCTCAAAACACAAAGCTTCCCTCCCTGGATCCACTCAACAGGTACTCGACGTCATCTGCCCTTTCTTATGCCCAAAACATCCACCATATCGTGAGGTTCCGGTTCAGGGACACGTGACCCTTAACCGAAAACGTTGCTGACTCCCGTCATCTCCACAGTATCATCCATCTTAACTGCCGGTGCGGCCCAGAACGATACAGATTGACAGGTTTACCGTGCGGGTCCAATCACTTCAATCACGCAGATCAAACCATCTTCACGTCATAAGCTGACAACGCTTCGTGCACGGCCATCGTCACAAGGTTCCCTCGAGAGCATTAACGAATCGCCGTGAAATAGGACAAGCTTCCAGGCTTTTTTTGCCGTTGCCATTGCTGCTGTCCGGACGATGAAGTTGCCTTCTGCCTACACGCTGTGGTGCTGCAGAGTTCACAGGTCCCGTAAGACACATCATCGATATTAGTTAGTGTTGGAGGTACGAAAGAAAAAAAAACTACACACATAAGCCGTCCCTTACATCTGCAACCATAGAACAGCTGCGTTCCCTCTGATCCCCGACACAGCACACAACGTACGCCACCATAAACAAGCTACTCCGCCCTGACGTCTGGGGACTGGAGCGAGGACTTGTGAGATATTATTAAAAATTTATGAAGATTCCAACGGCCACCTAGAAGAGGCTGCGGAGTGCCTGTACGATGCACAAAGCCAACAGTGCACAGCTACACAGGACGCCCTGCATTTGGCTGGATGGTTGTTGGTGGAGGCGGGAAGGATTCTTGCTTTCAGGGTTTTTTTTGGTTCCTTTTTTCACTTCCCACCACTCCTTAGCAGGACATGATCCTTCTGCCTGCATCTCAATCCCTCGGCGATGCGAAGAAAGCACCCGAAAGTCAACTCCGAACGCTTCCTTCTTTGGCCCTTCTTTGCGCGAGTGCACTTATAACTAGCAGCAAACGTTACGCGAAAAGTGGATGAAAAAAAAGAGAACGATATCGTCGGTACACTGTACGGGTGGACCCCCTCGACAAACTTTCCATTAAACAAGGATCAACGCGACACACCCGAGGGCGAAACGGATGCTACTACCGAGGCGGGAGAAATGTTGCATACAGGCGGGTTTTTTTTCTTACTTCCTATCGCCCCGTTTCCTTGGCCCATGCCACGGGGCATTCCCTTCCGGCTGGAGTGTTCTCAGGTGAAAGCGTTTGACACTGGTACAGCACCTGGTACCACACCTTTGCCTCTCATCGCAGACAAGAGCCCCCAAGGGAGTGTATGGAGGTGTTTGATATTCACATCCGCCCGGTTTTTTTTTTTCGGTTTTCGCTCTATCTCTCGTTAGCCACGGGTGCTTGCTCTTTGCTTGATAACAAATTTTTGTTCGAAAAGAAAGACTAAACAAAAAAATAGGAAGCATACTTCAAAGTTTTCACCGTTCGATGTGACATGAGGTGGAGCGGGTGCACAGACAGGAAGGCCAATCTGTGGGTATGGGAGAGGCAACTATCGCTCGCTGGGTGCAACTATATCCCGAAGATATCCTCACCATCGCTCAACGTTAAAAGTGTCACTGTCGGGATGGCATCCGGGCGGGGGTGGGATTGCTTCAAATATTTACACGAAACGCTGCTGTTTCTGGCCCAGCAAAAGTGCCAAGCGGTGTGTTGATTGATGATGAATTTGGGAGGCAAATAAAATTGTTTCAACATCCCCCCCCAGGGGGGGTTGGCCCTCGCTTCGGTGTTGCTGGTAGTTATTGAATTTTCGTTAATGTTTGAAAGCGCCAACATGTAAGCTGAGTGGTATAGTGGCATGGCGAAGGGCATATACGTTTGATGCCGAATGTACCGGTCGGTGTAATAATGGATCATAGAAACACTCTTCTTGCAGGTCGGAAGGAAATCAAATCCATCTACGAGTGTGTTCCAATAATGAACCGAGCGATGAAAGTGATGGAGTAAGGAAGGAATCTTTTATAGAATTGATATTTGATTGAACTAGCAATACGGCCTGGCCGTTACTACTGAATAAAAAAAATATTTGATTGAACTGACAAACTGGAATTACGATTGAAGCAAACCTATCGCTTTTGTTACAACGCACAATGAACGTTATCTAGAAACAATTTGCATCATAGGAATGTGAAATTTTATGTGGAAGGAATTACTTCAATTTACTGTAGATTAAATTAAGCATAAGGTTAGCCCAATATGTTTCTACATCTACAGTCATTCAGCAGCTGAGGTGTAAAGATTCACATCGTTGTGACAGAAAGCATATCCTCTTGTCAAACTTATCTTGACTTAATATACACAGAAATAAAGCTCTATAAGATATATTGTGCATTGTCTCTTGTCTTCTTGTAAATGAACGAATAAATCCAATTTGCGCTAGAAACGCCTGGATATGGAAAAGAATCATCATCATCAGAATTTTAACTCACGGAAAGAGCTCATACGGGATTATATCCAAAATAATAATTAGAGCAAGTAATAAACGCCATGCGGTTAAGCGAACAACGTTCTATAATACTTGAAAAATACGTTTAGATAATGAGATTTAGATTGTATCCAAAGTATTCGTAATGGAGAACTAGACTAACTTAAGTCAGGAAAAAGAAACCTTGAAGAAAGAGGCTTTAGTTTCAGCACAAAACGCTCAAGCAACTCGTACCGAGATCTCACAGTTTCAAAATAAGTTTTAACTGAAAAAAAAAACAGAAAACAAGCCCGAATTATTGTGAAGAAACAAGGATGACCCAAAATTGCACTATCCGGGCGAAAAAGATTAGTCAATTAGCCGCCAGGAAGGTAAGATGCTCTTATAGTGGTACACATTATCCGGAGTAACCATTTCTTCGACCCATCGGGCTCCTTTTTTGTTGAAAAAATTTGCTTCAAAATTCATGTCTACTAACACATTTTGAACAAGAATAGCGTGAGTTGTTTTTTTGCATTGATTTAAAACAACTGTTTGGCTGCTAAATTTTTTTGTTGCAAAACTGTGAAATTATTGTCCTTCAGATACTGGAGTCTGATTATTGAAGTAAAGTATTAAGGTAGTGTTATGCAGTCGCTGTGCCTGGACATACTCTATAAAACGCAAAATGAGATTTAAATGTATTCTAGTTCACTAAGAAGCAAATGTTCCTGAGAAAGTGGAATGGTTCATGAAGGAAGTGAATTGGAAACTAATGAGGTGAATTATAGGGAGCTGGTGGTGTGATAAGCTAAACGTATTTCGTTACAATAGGGCAGAAGGTGTTCGAAATACGAAATTCGAAATAGCGTTACGTAATCGATGGATGGTACCTAATATAATATTAAACGTACTTTTTAGAGGATAACTTAAGTAGCATTACTTTTCCACAGATTTGTTAAGATTTCAACAGTAGGCACCCGTTAATAACACAAATGTGCCAACAAAAATTGTAATAAAACAAAATGCAAGGAACACATGTAAACCATGATGTACGCTTTGATACCTCATTGAAAATGCACAAAACAACAGCCGTGCAGTAATAAAGCAACGGATTAGTATATCAATATGCAACTGCACCTCCACGCAACGTCCAGTTCAAGAGATGGAACCACCACTGTTTGCAGTACAAATCGTCCCTCAAGCCGGTGGAAAATCATCTACCTCTGCGGCACATCACCATATCGCAATTCCCATCCCTGGGAAGCGTGCCAATCAGCTTCAGCGCCCGCCAGCTCGCTCCAAACCGGCAAAATCTGTTCCAAAATCCGACAGCAGCAGCAGCATACCAATCCATACGGATCCGGTACCGTTGACCCTGACGCGCGAGGAGAAGGGCTAATTTATTGGCATTGTTCCGAGTCGATCTCGGTTATATAACGCGAGGCAGCAGTCTCGCGCGTTCTCATGTTACAATTGCATGCAGGCGGGCAGCCGCTAGCAAACTGCATCTTGAGCGGGTACGGAAGGCGCGATAGGGTTTCGCTTTTCTGGGCGCCCGCACGCCGTCTTTGTGGTCGGTGCGAGATAGCGGAGCGTCAGCCGGCTTGCCCACGGACGGGGATTTGCGTACAGTCGAAACAATGCGCCGCTTTGTAATATCCAGCGGCAGTGCCTGCAGCGGCAGAACCTGACTGCGATCAGGTGCATCGGCGACCAGTGCTGGCCTGGGTAGTGCGCAAGGTGGAAGGTAAGGTGCGCGCGACCACAATACAGGTTTTGTTTCTGTTTTTCCACACTGCTCCTTCCCCTCTTCCTCCTCCTCCTCCTTCTCCTCGCGCAGTCGTGTGCCTTCCCACGGCCTCTTGAGCACCTTTGCGGTGCGGTGCTGCGGGAAAGGAAGGGACAGCATGTCGCCTGTCCAGCGATTAGACTGCACCGGCCACGAAGGTGTCGTTTATCGGCGAGTGGCAGATTCGAGAACAAAGGAAGTAATTAAGTGTGGGACTGGGCGCTGCGAGTGTTGGTGTGTCTATCGTCAGGTCGCGCACTGTCGTTGATTAATTAAGATGGTTGGCCCGGTCGGGCAGCACCATTGGTGGGCGGGTTGGTAGGAAGGTGAAGACGGGTGATAGATGGATGGTTAATGATCGATCCGAACATCCGAAGCACCTTGACCGTGGAAAGAGACGAAACCAGCGTTTGCTCATCTTCTCGGCCGTATGCGGTGAGATGGTGGTAGAAGGAGAAGGACGGGGGGTATTTAGAATATTTCCATTCACTTCCTTCCCCAGCGAATCATTGCAGATCATCTTGCGGCCTACTGTTGCGTAACGGATGGAGCGGCCCGTGCGTTGAGGTTTACCTTGAGCAAATCATGCGCGTAAGCGAGTACACTAGATTTGTGACTCATAAAAGGGTCCATTACATTTTTTTTATTACTTTTCGGAGAGACAAACAGGTTTAAGTGTTATGCGAGACACCATCAGCGGGCCTAGTTGATGGAGGGGCAATGTTTTTTTTTATCTACAAACAGTTATTTGTAGCTATTAAATTGCAGGATCTCATTACCACTAAAATAAAACAAAATTGCAGCGTCTCAATATGAGATAATGGCATCAGGAGAATAAGTTCGCTACATGTTTTCTAGCACCAAAAAGGGTAAGTTGCCTGTGGGTTTTGAGGGATCCGAATTGCCAGATTTTTGCAAGTTCAAGTAACAGCTCAAGTAACAATCTTCTATACGAAACCCGATTGGCTGGATGTGCGCACAGTGGGAAGTGGCTGGGACGAATGTTCAAAAGTTTCTTTTTTTTTTTTAAATTTGTTTACCAATTCCTACTCACAGCTTCAAATTTAGTTACATTAACTAAAGCATTTCAAATTTTCAACGTAATTCTTTTTACGTGTTTTTACTTTTTCTTTTTTTCATCGTTTCTTTACTTTTTTTATTTAGAAAAAATACTTTTTTTACACATTACAGTCTGTAAAATTGACTTTGGTACTCAATAAAATCAGCTCTTGAATACTTTATTGAAGTAAGGCTTTATGATTAAAACGTTTGGCAGTAGCCACGCGTTACTTTAACACCTATTTTAAATTTTTGTAGCTTTATCGCATACCAGGCGTCCCTGCCTAGAAAGACAATAATTGTCAGGAAGGTCAAAAATAATGGTTCTTGTTTGTTCAACTTTTTTAATTATGTGTATTTTAATACATTCGTATAATTGCTTGAATAAACGACGTTGATAATAAGTTATAAAAGTTCCTTGATTAGGGAAAGGACAGTGACGCATGTGTATTGAAATATCAGACTTTCTGTTTAAGTACATGAAAATATAGAGGCAAATGTTAGCCAGACGGCCACAGTAAAAGAACATAAAAACTGGGTTGAATCGTTTAAACGGATCAAACTCTGTTTAAACTCAAGTTCAAGTCATTCAATGATAGATATCACCAATGTAATGGTTAATTTTGTTTTATTTTTTTTTATTCGGCAGTAACGGCCAGACCGTATTGCTTTTAATTTTGTTTTTATAAGTGACAAAAAACATTTTTAAGTTATATTCTTTTTTAACTTTGAGATCGTTGACTGTAGTGACAAAAAAACATTTTTAAGTTATATTCTTTTTTAACTTTGAGATCGTTAACTGTAAGAGAAAAATACGAGACTCGATAAAAAAAAACAGAGATTCAATTCTACAAGTTTGAGCTTCAGATGGTCATTAATTTCAGGTTGGCAAGTAAAACTATATTTAATTTGTAACTGACACACTACCCAAAAAATCGTTTGGATGTGACAGGGTTTGTAATTCAAACCGTATTTCCTAATTATAAAAAAAATATATATGCGAGTCCAGCAAGCTGCTTCCCTTTCTAAAAGATATCCTCCAACGCCTCCAATTTGTTTCGTAACAATTTACCCCAAAAACGACATCAGTTTCATCGATCAGAGGTCAGGCAAATGCCACGATTGCACGCTCGCGCAGACGACCCGCTTCTGTACGTACCCCTATCCGGACGCGACGTAAGCGCCAATATGTGCCATGAAAATTCTATCACCATTTGCCGGCCCCGAAGCATGCTCGCCGAACGACAACCAACATTGCGACACGCGCCAGTACGCGTCCTTGAGGTAAACCGTCCGGGCCAGCTGACTTGGGTAGTAGCCCGGCACCGCTGTAAGGGAAACGCTTTGTTCACTCGCGGCCGGGTGTTGACTACTTTAGCCGTAAAGTCGTCATAAGTTCGTACAGTGCGAGCCGCCGACCTCATTAACTATTCCGCACGGGTCGCGTTCGGTGGAAGGCGTTGGTGGATGAAGAACTCCCTCGTCGTGAACCACCCGCACCGGTCAGTGAGGTCGTGATTACGTTCATACGCCCAAAACACTAATTATTGAGTTGTCACAAAAGTTCACGAGTTTAAATTGACTAAATATATTGTATAAGTTGATAAAAAAAATAATTAAACTATTTAATTAATTAATTAAAATTAAAAATTAAATTAATAATTGTACATAAATTGAAATTATTTAGCTTCTTTAAAATAACGACAGGAATTTGTTTCTGTAAAAAGACGACAGGAATGAAGCAACCGAAAAAAATCTCAAGATTTGTATACACTTCGAGAAAAGTTGTGCTCCAACTGCCTTAAAAAATCAATAAACATAATGTTTGTACCATTCGTCGTCGCAATAAAGCTTCCAGCACGACACGACCAACGGAGCTCACCCGAAACCTGACCCCTTGCTTTCGTGAAATGGTTTTTAAGGATTTAGCGTTCCCCAAAATCAAAATTCGATTGTGCTTTTATCGCGGTCCATCACGAACCCGCCAAGGACGTTGCGCAATGTCCGTGAGCCGCGGCAGAGGTTGCACGCAAGGATCATGTTAATTTGGCACGAAGCTTCGAAGCTTTGTTTTCCACTGTGCGGCATACGGTAAACCCCCTGCAATCACGCTACCTAGTAGCAGGTAGAAGTTCTGATCGCCTGAGCAATGAAGAACGCGCCAGTAGAGTGTTTGTTTAATTACTTACCGCGGGCTGGAATGAAGCGCTGACGTTCGCCCCGGTCGAATTTAACTCACACAGCGAACCGTGGATAGGACCATCAATCAAGCTGCAAAGAAGAAGGGAACTACATCAGGCCACCATACGGTTCGGTATTTTTAGAACGTTTCGTGTAGCATTTAATTTAGTGTTTTGTGTGTTGGTAAACCGTTCCCCCGGCCAATGTCTAATTGCTCCCGATTGTGGCGGTCGGTTGTAATCTGAAGCCATGATTAACCATCAAAACACTCCTCTTCATTACATTAATCACACAAACGCTTGGTACAAAACAGTCCATCATTAATCAATTGTAGCATTATGAGAGTGGAGACTGTAGTTGCTACAATAGTGCTCTACTAGCGAAGAAACACCTTCCGTTTTTGTCCCACTGGAAAGCACTGTAACGAAAGGGTACCTACCGTACCTTCCGAGAAGCTTGAACAAGGCACCAATGCTAACCTGATGCCCGAAAAAGCTAAACATAAACTTTTAACAACTTTCAACACAAAACTATGCGTTTGGAGCGAACTTGCCCCCGTTGCAGAAGCCGCACTGTTTCATTTGCCTACGGTCGAACACACTCCTTCACATAGAGGCACACACGAGGGGGTGGAGGGGGAGTTAGTTGCGGGGTTGGCGTTGCAGGAGAGAGATTGTTTTGTGTTGCCCCTTACTGGGACCAGTTTTCTCGGTTGACCAAAATTATTGAGGAAACAATTTGTGAACCCCTTTTGCTGTACCGGCCGAGTTTGGAGTGGATGTTTTGGGGGAATATTTTCCTCCAGGGCAAAAGCAGCAAAGGAGTAGGGAGAGAGGAGGGGGGGGAGGGAAGGTGCGGGTTTGCAGCATAAATCTTCCACCCCGGTCTCTCGACCAACAGCTGCAAGGGAATGAGTGAAGGAGGTAGCCGTTCGATTAATTCCTAAGATTTGGGAACCTCCTGCTGTACAGGTCCTCGCGATGCCGAAGCACGGCAGTGTGTTTTCGGGAGGCAACCGTTCGGAAAGGAAAACAATCCAAAAACCCGGAACCAAGCTTTACCCCAAAATTTCGGACTTTTGAAGTGAAAGAACAGAAACAAGAAAAAAAAACAAAACAGTGGCAGTGGGGAAATAGATATCATAAACATAGAATGTTAGTTTTGGAAATAAAAATATGCTCACGTAACTCTATTTTCCCAAGATGAGTTTCTGCTTTTTTTTTCGAGCAGCTTATAGGCAAGAGGCAAAATTTTATTACGCGTATCATTCAAATTTTAGTTACGGAAGGCTACCATGTAACATTATTTGCATACTTTTCCTATGAGAATCGCTTATAAAAAAAAAAAGAATTTAAATTAATTATGACAATGAAGACATTTTGACCGTCCCGAACAAAAACCCTCACAAATACTTCTGTTAAATGCCATTCTGTTCTTGAATGTAAGCCAATGCAATTTATTTATTAATAAATTCATTTATTTATTTATTTATTTTTCTTAAATTGTCTGCCTCTGTGGGTTTAACAATATATCAATCGGGTACGGAAAGAAAACGTAGATACTGATAAAGGACTAGGAATATTCGAAAAGTCAGCACGAGCTTGTGAAATGTAACACCAAACTGGCGCACATCGTAAGGTACACACTACTCCAGATGAAGACCTCTTTTAACTTGTGCCACATTAGATGTCATGAGTGAACTGTTATTTTAATTAAATGTAGGACAGTTTTTGACTCTTGGAAAATCACAAAATGAAAGTAACAAATTAATATTTTCGCTTCACGAAACTTTCGCATCGTTTGGTCGTGAAAAGGTGAAGAAAAAGTTTGAAAATACTTCATATAGAGTATGTTCGGCTTCCAACATGGTTAACATGATTTATCTCGTACCTAAGCTGAAAATTTAAGTTCATTCTTTACGATGCATGAAAAATGAAAAATTTATGAACAAGTTGCACATTTAACTTCCTTAACATTGAAGGGCTTAATAGTGCAATTGGTAAACCCATTGGCTTCTACGCACGAGCCCGAGTACAAGTCCCCATTTCGACCCATATTTTTTCCATTAAAGATTTTGGATGGATACACAAGGGTACGTTAATTCTATTTATGTTGAACCTCAAAAACGATACCAACACAATTAAATCGTTAGATAAATGCAACACAAACAAGGCCTGTGTTTGCTCTTTTCGATCTCTCGAAACATTACAGTGGAAAGTAACATTCAAATTTAAGCTAGATGCGTTCACATTCTTTCACGAAAACCACCTTTGGAGTTTTTTTTTTCAAATCATTGAAGTACTCAACCCCACTCGTGCTCCATCTAATGACACTTCCAATGTATTTCTTCAGATGAAATTTGACTCCAATAAAAGGAAACACACGTACCGTACCGCTCCCCCAGGGAGATCAATGCGATACCCCATCTTCAAAACCACCGCAGCCGCACACAGAAACAAATTTTGTTTTACAGCGCCTGGTCTTTTCCCCGCCACGTATTTCGACGCGGGAAACTAACCCACGAGAAAAAAAAGGGAAAGTCCGCACTTGATGGCATTTTTATGGCAATAGATTTATCGGTACCGTCTCGCCCGCGCTCGAGTCGTTTCCACAGGGTAGGGCAGAACAAGATTACTCGTAGGACGTAAGGATGGCAGAACATTCCCTTGCGCAGCGCAAAACCGAGCAGAATGCACCCTTCGAAACAGTGGAAAGCCAATATAACCCTCGATAACAATCGGGCAGGCACAAAGAGTCGCAAGCGTGTATCTTTTTTCACCCTCGTTCGGCAGAACTTCTTGGCTTCACACGGCGGCCACCTTTTGCGGTACGCGGTGCGCTCTCGATTTCCTGCGCTAAGCCTCTGCCATTGGCAACTTTATTGCTTCCCTTTCCGTGCAGAATCGTTAGCTGACGCAACCATCGGTTTTGTGGATTTTTCTTCACCCCTCTTACGTGCAGCACCAACCGGCACAGTACTTCGTACCGCTCACTGCTCGGAAAAAGGTGGTAATAAATTTTGCCCGGAAAATACCACTCGTTTGAAGTCGTCGGTGCCGTCCCCTGGCACTTGGCTAAACCGCAGATTGGTCGTGCTGTTAAACAATCGTCACCAACACACACTTACACACACACACACATATACTCATAAGATTCAGAGCTTTACAAAATGGAAGAAGTCCTACACGTGCCCCCGCACTCTGTGTTCCTCTGTGTGTTTGGGCGAGCGCGTGTTTCGGCACTTTGAGCAAAGGATTGAAATATGGAGCACGATTTGTTACCGGCTACCCAGGAACAACCGGCACCACATTACTAAGTAATTTGGTGTTGTGGCAATTAAAAGGAATCAGTCACGGCTCGGCACGGCAGGAAAGATTAGCCAAAAACCGGGCTAACTACAGCAGATGAAGACAATTTGTTTGGGCTGGGAAGCAGGCAAGTAGCACGTCTGGAGAATGGGGCCAAATTTAAGCTTCAACGGTAGAATGGTTTCAGTTAAATAAAATCACTTAAAGCAGAAAGAAGATGGTAAACTGGAATTTTCCATCGCAACCCTTTCGATTAAGGTAACAGTTGTAATGCAGTCTTACCGTGAATCAATGTCATTCTATGGTTTTTGGGTTTAAAATTCTTAAAATCGGCTCATACCGAAATTATTTGCTATTTTGCAATGCTATTTTTTGTGACTACCATCAAACGGGTGTTAGCTCTTAATGTGGAACCGTTCTGCAGAACGGATTTGAGAATTGAGAATTTTTTGACATCTTATTGCTGACATGTTTTATTACTTGTTGCATATGTCAATTGGGCCCGTCTCGGTGGTCTAGTGGTAACGGCGTAGGGCTGTCAAAAGGCCCGTCGTCATTTCGAATCTCATTCAGATTGCGGCCGGCCCCCATACGTAGGATTGAATATCCTGCTATAGGTACACTAAAATCACAACCCCCCCCCCCCCCCCCCCTCCCATACACAAGATTAAAAATTTATGGATGGGTACAATCAGTCACAGATAGAGCCAAAGCACATTAGTGCTCTGGTAGTCCTTGACCCTACTGGGTTGTTGCGCCATCCAAGAAGAAGAAGCATATTTTAATACAGGTAAATACATATTGATTTCGATTGATAAACAGTTGTTATTGTTATGCAAACATATAAAACTTATCACCGCATCACGTGAAAACGGTTCATTTATATTTCATTTATATTGTTGGTTACAAATGCGAGAGGAAGTTAAAATTTTATTACGCAACATTAAACTATGAGATAAAGTTAAGGGGGTCTTTCAGTTCTACGTTGCATAATTAGTAGCGTAATAAAATTTAGTAGTAATAGTAAAGTTATCTAAACGATACGATTCGGTACAGTACAAGGGTGTTCAAAAGTCGAACTTTTTTCGTTACGCAATTAATGGATGGCCCCTTATAGTGATGACTTATTCGTGCTGACTCTACTTTCATGAGATGATACATAAGCTTTGTGATGCTCTTATAGTGAGTTATTTCGTCGATTCGAGTAAAGCATAACGTTTTGTATTACCTTATTAATGGCATTGATTTTGTCAATACAATATTTAATAAAAGCTGATAAATCGTCAATTTAAAGCACCAATTATATTTAAAAAAACAACCCTTCATCTTGCTACCTATCCCCATACAGTACACGTGTTTGCTGGTTTTCCAATTCAATTAACGTTTTGATGAGCCTTACCTTCGAGCTGAAATTCGCCATCAGCAAAACGTAATTATTTGACCCCGTTAAGAGCAGGGTGGCCTCCCTCCGCCGCTCCACGCGCTCGCATCCGATTCACTGTGTCGGACGACATTGACATTGGCGATGCCGTTTCACGGTCCGTATGTCCTCCCGGCAGTGGCCATCGGTCGGAAAAACGCTTCACCATTGCTAGCTAATTCTCCCATAATCGCCATCTATACCTAGTGTCTTTAAATATGGCTTTGGACGGTTACGATCGAACCACTGCACACGTCCAACGCTGACCAGATTCGGCACTAATTGATTGTTAATTAAACAGGATGAAACCACAGTTTGTGGTACCATTTTTGATCGTCTATGACGACCCGCTTCGAAGCGCTGTTCCAACCTTCCCCTTCACTGCCATTCCGTTGTTGTGTCTCACGATTCCAGCGCACAAAGAACAGATCGTGTGTGGGCAAGCACGCTCGCACCCTAGCAGTGCCTTTATCGAACAGCTCAGCACCAACCTACCGTGCGTTGGGCTCCGGTTTTCGGTCGAAACGGTTTGTTGGGAATTGTTTTTAATTTGACTGCGCGTTCTTCACCTGGTTACCTGGTGGCGCATGTGAGCCTTGCCAGCGTCGGTGATGTTGCTTTTTTTTTGCTGCTTTTAATGTCAAGAATAAATAACTCTGTCGCCACGTTGCAAAGGCGACGCGCAATCGCGGTATTGCAACATTCCTAAAAAGATGATTGCGGCGCAGGGTAAGCTAGGTTAAGGTTACCACTGGCAGGCATCGCTCGTCGCGTGTGACAATATATGACCGATCTGCCATCCAGTTCCCTTGGCCTTGGTTTCGTGGGCCGGGTGTGATGTGAGCGGGGATGGGGCTGTATGCACAAAGGGTAATGTAAGTGTGCGCACGGTAAATTTGTAACTATATGCTCAATCGACCATTTCACACCCAAAACGATTTCCAAGTCCGAGGAGATTTGAAGGAGATGGTGTGGAGGAGAGAACCTTAACACTTGACCGTAGTCAGCGCGATTGACTTATGGAATACCAAATATGAGGTGAATAAAAATTAATGTTCATGCAGCACTTCAGATTCGGCAAGATAGTCGATGGTTTATTTGCAGTAAATTTTAAAGCTTATTATTTCACAGGGGTTTTGGGCTGCTTTCAGTTAAAGAGTTGTTCCCAAAAACACTTAGTAATATTCAACGTTTTGCGGTAAAGGTCAATTAGTGTTCTAGCACAAGGTCGTGAGGCAATAATTGAATAATAATAATTGAAATGATTTAAATAAGAAACATTAAGGACTTTAGAAGGATTCAACTCGAAATGTTGAGACTAGACTCATACGGTTCATTAGACGGTCAATACCTCACCATGGCGTCGGAATGGAATTTACATGCAAAATAAAACCTTGATGTTAATTTTCGTGAGAATCTGGAGCAACGATGAACTATGCCCAAAGCGTTGTAATAATCCCTTGAGATTTAAGTGATGCTACCTTTGCAAGTTATTTTCATAGAGCTAATGGAAAATACGTACAGCAGATATGCTGTGATGAATTGTAAAATGTATTGATATTGTAGAGTTTACCTAAAGCTTCTTAAATGCGGGAGTTTTCTAGAGCAGGTTCTAACTATTAATTTCATAGTACCTGCCACCGTCAGGAGACAGTAGTGTAGGTTCAGATTACGCTAGTATATTACTCCAAGTGTACCCTGCCATGAGGACAACCTCGTTCAAACAGCTTTTATGTTTCTAGGTTTATATCAGGCAGATTATTACCTTAACATATTATACATTTATAGCCTGAAGAAACATTTCACCTCATAAAACCTGTCGCGACGGACGAAGCAGGGACTATATCGCACCTATATAGTTCCAGTACTCACGTATACCTCTGAGACATGGACGCTGTCCAAAACGGACGAAACCCTCTTAGCCGCGTTCGAGAGGAAGATGCTCAGGAGGATTGTTGGCCCCATACGTGAGGAGGGGCAATGGAGGAGCCGATACAACGACGAGCTGTACGAGCTGTACAACGATCTCTCCGTTGTGCAGCGGATTAAGGTCGCCTGGCTCCGGTGGGCTGGCCATGTTATACGCATGGATCCGGACGACCCATCCCGTAAAGTGCTCTTAGGCCGTCCACATGGACAGAGGAGGTGTGATAGGCCCAAGCTGAGGTGGGAAGATGGCGTTGAGGCGTCCGCCATCAAGGCCGGGATAATGGACTGGCAGACGACGGCGCGAGACCGTGAGCGGTTTCGGAGTTTGTTGCAGCAGGCCAAGACCGCAGAGTGGTTGTAGCGCCCGATAAGTAAATAAGTAATGCCAGACAACGAAAGCTTCATACAAACAAACAATATTGCCAAAATGGCAATCATCAAAACATTATGAAATTAGAGGCGTTCTAAGGTATTGAAAAATAAAAATATTTTTGAGATGAAGATGTTCTAGAACATGGTTCAAACGTATTTCGAATAGAAGCATGTGAATGCAGTGACACAGAAGATGCTCCCTATTAAGGCATCATCTCCATAAAGCTTGCAAAAGCCCACGTAGACCACAACGTCGCTGGCAACCGATAAGTGATTTATTTGCTTCATTTGCGATTGAATTTAACGTCACTGCATCAACGCCACACGGTCCGCAAATTGAAACATTCCGTTTCCCCGCAGTACGTGCCAAATGGCAATTAAATGCGTCCTGCTTTTCCGCACCTCCTCGACCCAATGTGAGCACTCTCCCAAAAGAGTGATTGGATTGCCAGTCAGGGCCACAATCAAGATGTCGAAATAAGCCTTATTGTCGCCCAATCTTGTAATCATCGCACAAACTCCTCACACACACACTCACACATGCCAATAAGCGAGCAACGCCATATCTTCCTAATGGTGTTTTGATATCTCATTTCAAAATGAACGCTTACAGCAACGTTCGGGTTGGGTAAACACACACACACTCCCATCCCATCCTTCCCATCCCGATGGTGTACGACCCGCACTTGACAATAAACGAAACGCGATTATTTGCCGGCATCAGGAGGGGGAAGGGGGAAGGGAATTGGAGCTCGATGATGTGCTCCCGGCAAAGCATAATTACACTTTCAAGTCACAGAAGTCACACTTGACCCGATTTACCTTCCGACTTGACGCTTGAGTGTGTCTCGAAATGGCAACAGCTAGCAAATCGTACCAAATCAAGCGAACCGAAACGCTGCACGAAACACGCGTGTGTGAGAAGGATCTTATCTCAAGATATCCTGCGCGCTGCTCACGTTTACGCTTCGCTCTCCCCTGTCGTGGGCCGTGAGCCATGCTGACTTGCCTTTGTGCTGTGAACACGCTCCTGTTCGCCCTCGTTTTAAAGCTGTTGCTCTTGCTACAGCACCGGTGAAGCATTCGCAATCAGACGAATGCATTCGATGCAGTGTTGACGAAATGGTGCGGAGGAGGGGCGGCAATGGTGACAAAGGTACACCACCACACAACCGAAAACTGCAAATGATTGCATTGTGAACGTCTCGGGCAAAAAGGTGTATCAACCACCGTCAAGCAGCGCTATAGATACACTAGCTCGAGAGGGATTGTGATGAAGTAAATATTTTCGTGAACGTAATGCGCATTCTAGCGCCAGAATGAGTGGCGTGCTTGCATGATTCTTGGTGTGGCAAAAGTGCATCAATCAAATGGAACGAGATGGATGTGCTAAGACGAGCGAGGTACACTTTACATTTGTGTAGATTATATTGCATTTACCATTCTATACACTAGCACCACCTGTCGACAGCTAGCGAAAGCTTCCCCTCAACAAAATTTGTCTCGCAAAATAAACAATTGTACAATAATCGCTTACATCAGTTACGATTGATCGATTGATTTGTGAACGGTATGGAATTTCACCGAGCAATTTAGCATTTTCCAAAGCGAGACCCCTTCCTGTAAAACGGTTTTGCTAGTGATCGCCAGGTGACGCTGGCAAAGGTAGAGATTGTGCTAGCGAATTGCAACAAAACAGCAAAACACCAAGCACTAATAGCAGAAATTACAAGATGATTTCCGTTGCATTTCCTAAAAAAGTGTTTTCATAAGCAATTTATTCTTTTTATTCGTCTATAATTTTCTCTTACTTTTTATAGTTCTCAAATTAAAGAAAAACATTTTTTTCGGATCGTATATTGCTACACAATTTTTTAGTTTCGCACTTCAATGTTTTAAAAGAATTAAGCAGGAATTTAAAATGTACATTTGGCCGTTACTACTGAGATATAACAACGTAACTGCATACTAGATCTAAACGATCCAAAATATATCAAAGCTAAGGTATCAATACTTTTCCTGTGAAGTTGACGTAAAAAGAAAACGTATAAATATTACGCGTGTTATAACTTACGTCTAAAAACTCCCGAAGATCTGTATGAAAATCATTTAAGAATGTAAAAGTATCTTTTTTTGGAACACAAACAATGTCTCATGAAAACCAATCACACAGATCAAAGATATTTTATTTTAAATTGATGTCTTTAATCTCTCTGCAATATCTTAATAAACAAAGATGCATCAGAAGATTTTCTACGTGAATTCATTAGACAATCTGAATTCTCAGAAAATATCACAATATTGCCACACTATATCACAAACTTATATAGAATGGTAACGGCTCTCATCCAAGCAAAAAACCGTGTTTAAAAAACCGTGGTATAAATATAAAAAGGAGAATAAACATAACTTAAGCGATTCCTCATTAAATCCATGAGCCAAAACTCAGTGTAAAAATCCGTCATACCACCATCCAAGCGTCCCACGCAATGGCAGCTGAAGAAGAAGAAGTGATGCAATACTGATTCCGAGGTCGGTGCTCTTCAGTGACGGTAGTGTCAATCAAGAAAGCAAGTACGATAAACGCTCAAACAAGCAACATCTTCCCCCAGCATGTAGTGGAATGGTTCCACAATAAGTATTGGCGAGTTTTGTTTATTGATCATAGCCTATGAAAACATCTTACAGCGTTAAACACAGTGATAACAGCAGAACAAACAGGAACGGAACCTGTACACAAAGCTGCGGCAAGCCAATCCAACTTCCTACGCTTCCACCTGGCTCCCTTTGGAACGGTTTGAACGAAACATAAATCGTGCCCCCGTCCCTTCACTCGCCCCCGCGAGAACTCACGAAGCAACTCCTCGCCCGTCCCGCGCAGAATGCACCCGTCGGTGCCGCGCTGCAATCCGAACGTACTTGAGATCAGCTTGTCGTCTTGCCAGCTGAAACTGGTTGCCCTTGAAAACGGGTGTCCCCTTCCCGTACCGTCTTCGTACGTCGCGGCGCGGCCCTCAGCGCCGGGTTGGACATCCGCGCTCATATGTTGACCTAGTCTGTAGGATGGAGGGCTACGGTGCGCCCGGACGGAAGGCTTTCGCGCGTGCCGTGTGTACGCGAATGGTTAACAGCGCTGCTAAACGGTTGGCGTACGGAACGGGCCCATTGCTCTGCTACATCTCCCCAGGCACAGCAAGAGGTTGGTTGTGATTTTTAAATGTTTCATCGACATGTGTAAATCAACTTCTGGAGCTCGAAAGAAGCTGTGGCCACCGTTTGGTACAATAATTCAATTATTCGTAACATTTAAAGAACATTTAGCTGCTCTTGTTTCACCGACAAAAGGTTACCAATTGAAAATAAGACATGCAGAGCACAGCTTTTGGCTGTACAACTCAACACACAAACTTACGCTGAAGCAAATAAAGAAACCATGAGCCCGTCGCATGTCACAAAGCTTCCGATAAATAACGCTCCACAATGGCAATTTGGCGAGACGCGCCCGCGCAACAAACCAGTAGAGCACACTGTGGCTGGAAATTGGATTTAAATTCTCCCGAGACGCGTTCGAGATGGATTTCCGTTTGCTTTTTTCTTCTTGTGCTTCTCTGTCCCGTTCGCCTACCCGTGAATCCTTCGTGAATGATGATCCACTCTGTACACCGCCTGAAGGTGCTGCCCCGTATGTACTACCATCCCTTACCGCGAACCGCGATCTGCGGTTGAGATGCTAATGTATGACAAATTCATGAAGCAATTTGCACAAACTCGACGTATTGCTTGCTTTGTCTTGTAGAAGCACGGGAGTTGCACGTCTTGCACACGTCCCACCACCGCTCCCGGTCCCAGTTCTTCACCTGCGAACCATCACGATTCGTTACACGAGCTGCCAGTGCCACGGCAGCCCCGGTTTTGGGACGAATTTTCTGTTTCGCCAGCGAGAATTGGACGGCGAGAAGCGATCGTACGCGGTGGCAATTTTCATCCGCCCGGTTCTCTGTCCCTTTGATGGAAACCTGCGAATGAATTATTCACCGAAATGACTTTTCCGACCCAGTCGGTACCGTACATCCACCACTCCCTCCCCGCCTTACAGGCCCGGCGATGGCGATTTTGGGTTTCGGACCGACATTCAACTCGATGCAGTTGCTGCAACTGGGGCCGCACGAGAGTTCTGGTGGAGAGTTAATTTCTTGGTGGTGGCGGTTCTAGCGCAGCAGCTAATCGATCGCGCACGCTGAATGACAGCATCGAAATGAGTTTTCTGCCGCTGCTAGTGCGGGCCAATTCACCGAATCGAATGTAGCGATGGTTTGCCAGTTGCATCGGATGAAGCGCCAGCGATGGCGTGCAGGTTTCTACGAAACCGCTTTCGCAAGCGGCAGTAGCAGCAGTAGCGGCAGCAAGTTTGCAACATTTGTCATTTTTATGCTGCCACCGGAAAACATTAACATAAATATGCATTACGATGTGTAATGGTGGTTTTTAGGGGGTTAGCAATGCGTAACACGCGATGGGACAGACTCGGGCAATTGGGGGAAAGAAGGAAGGACAATACTACGACGCAATGGTGTGACATACGTGCAGCGCAACGTTTCCACCGTGTGGGAAAGCGAACGAACGCACAGATGCTGGATACATTTCCTTTCGCGCAAGACGTATTGTACAGTGGGGTAGGATTTATAGACAAGTTTTCCAGCAGTTTCGCGATGGTGCAGGCGGATGCGGATTGAAAAACTAGTGCCCTGCAGGAAAGTGAACCATTTTGCAAGTGGGAAAAGAAACCACACGGATCGAGCAAAGAAAATAAATAACGTAATGCTTTATGAGATTCCTTTTTTGTGGAAAAAATTATTACGAATATCAAATTTAGTTCCTGTTTTTATTTTTTTTGTAGTACCGACATTTAAAAAAAAGTTTAAAATACGATATTTAACGCACGGTACAGTCAATGTATGTAAAGAAAAAATTAAAATTAACTAGAAGTTATTGAAAATAATTGTAAGAGTTCTAGGAAAGGAATATAAGCAAGATTGCATTAATAAAGAAATCATAGAGCACACCTCGTTTCTCTGTTTGCTTCAAATGAGAAAAGCTTTCTTATGTCGTTAAATAAAGCACAGTCTTTAGTCACTAATACCTATAGAATTTATCAAAAGATGTATAAACTCGTAAGGCAGAAATATTCAAAATTATTAGGATTAAACATTCCTCTTCAATATTACTTTTTATAACAATACGACCTGGCCGTTGGACTAAAAAAAACATATTTGTTTCGCCAACAAGATACATGAAAATATTCTTTCAAATTGTTTCAAGTACAAACAAATGCATATTTCACCATTGCAAAGCTGTCAGACCGAATATACTCGTCGCAAGGGCATCGACATCAAACAAGAAAGGTTGTGGCTGAAATCTCATCTCAATTAATTTACAAAACAAGTAAATTGTTGTTTGAGCATACACAATAGTGTAAAAATAATCAAAATAAGAATTCACCATATTAATATTAGTATAAAGTTAAATATCTTTCCAAGATCGAATAATCCAAATAGAAACATCCATCTCAGTCAACTCACAAGATCCCTCCTTCTTTCCCTGCCTGCTCAACCAACTCTCAGTCACACCTTCTTTCCGCACAACACACTGATCATCTTCGGCTGCATCTCATCACGTAGATCTACAAACACCCTTAAACAGTACACACGCGCAATGTCTGCCCGTTTTCCAAGACCTGCTGACCTGCCGCTAGCCGTTGCATGGCTTTTGCGCCTTGCGTATGTCTACACTGCCGCCCAGTAAGGCACCCGCTGGCGCACCATACACGGCCCACGTGTGTAGTTGCTGTCCGTCTATGTTTTGCGCGCCAGCACAACCTCCCTGTAGTGCCCCTGCAGGGCCCTTCCCCGTTCTGGGTCAGGGTCAGTGCTCGTGCCCATCTTACGCAGGTGTAAAAACCATTTGTCGCCGGATGGTACCGGATTGTGAAAAGTGGCACCTCGTAAATCGAACTTACACTCAGCGGACGTGTGCCTCGGCTTAGCGGATCTGGTGCGCAGCCGTTGCGTTCGAGGGAGAGGCAATGTCCAGTGTCCTAATAAGCCGGGACCTGTGACTAAATATTTTGGTCTAGGCGGGCTACATGTTACGCAACATGCGCTCTTCGCTGGAACCGAGCTCACCAGGAGACGGAGCGACCCGTAGATGGATTTAAAACGCAAAACCATCTTCTGCCCGACCAACCGCCGCAGCCACTATCGTAGCTGAAGCCGTTGATCCAAGATGGACCTCACGGCATTGCAGCCCGTTCAGTGACCGAAGCATTGAGGCGATGCAGTTTGCTTTGCCATCGATCGACCGTACCATGCCACCGTTTTTATACACGCTCGCCAACCGACACGACGAATAGTCGTGAAAATTGCACGAATGGGAAATCGATGCGCCTACCGATCGCAATGCACGGGGAGGAATGTACCGGATTCGGTTAATGGACTGCTTACATTAATTCGTTGAGCTCAAGACGCAAAGGCCAGTAGCCGAAAGGAAATTATTCGCTTGCTACCGATGCTGCCGCGGTTGGGGGCTGGCTGGTGAATGGCGAACGGACCTTCTGTCGCTTGCAAACAGCGTGATTGCCCCTGTTGATTATGTTACGTTTTGTGTGCATTGATTAAGCTCGTGTTGCAGTCCGAGCCCGAGGTAAAATGATTGATTTTCTACTATTCTACTGTTCAATTTACGCTACAAAGTGTAGAAAGGCTTCTTTCTGGATGAAATTGTTTAATGCAGATATGTCAAGATACTCCAACCAACGTTACTACTAAATTTAGTTACTAAATTTAGTTCCTTCGCTTATTGATAGAGGGCGCTGCAAGCTAAGAGTACTCGACGTGACGCTTATCCAAGAATGGACCAATTCACACAAATATGCTCGGTAAATACCGTGAACATTACCCAGACTGGTTTCAACCCAAAATTTGCCGTTCCCCGAAGAAACCATTTTAAGAAATGATGATTCTCTTCTCAAACAAATAATCCACAACCGTATAGCTGCTCCTCGTCACCTTTCCCTACCCGATAGGCCCGAAACCAATTCAAAATCAATTTATCAATATTGATTCCCGTGTAATCCGTATACCCAACGCCCCCTTCCCCTTCAAGAAAAGCCAATTTAAGGGGAGGGCGGGGAGGGATTTTATCGGAAAAGAAACACGGACAAACCCTCCTTGGAACCGACCGCCGAAGAACCTAATCACGCGTGGTTCCCAAAACACACGAAAGGGGGCGCTGGCAACAAAAACGAAAATGGCAAGACGAGTTTGTAAATCCGTCTGCAAGCGACTAAGGCTCAAAAACATGCATGCCCCGGTGCGAAAGCCAGCTGGGGATACGATTTCGAGCCAAATTTCGTGACAGGTGAGGCGCGACGGTGGGAAAAGAAAATCGTTGACGCAAATAGGATCGAAAATTCCCTTCGTCATGCAATATTTAGGAGGCAAATATTGATTCGGCGAGGCGTGGTGGGTTCAGCGTAAATGGAAATGAAATAAAGCTGGCGAAGGAGACGAGCTGTTCGTGCGCTGCTGTATTATTGATATTCATATGCCAACCAGGGATATTGTGTACGGTGTAAAAAGATTGCTGTTTAGAGGTCATTACTTAAGTATCCGTGTGAAGAAAAGGTAACTAAAGAGCGGAAAACTTTAGCTTTTTTTTTGTTAAATATTGTATTTTCATTGTCCATCGTATGAGTTCTGAAATCTGAGGTATAATAAGCAAATGGTCATTTATCCATTTAAAGAGCCATAGCAACGAATAAAATCTCTCTAATGGTCTAGCAAAGAGAAGTTCCAAATAAATTTGTAGATTTCACTAGCTTCTTGTAAAGTCGACTCAGCTCAGAACATGCGTCGACAAACAATAAGCACGAACCGATAATTCCCTAAATATGAACAAAATCACAAACACTTGTCCACTTGCCGGGTTTACGGATCCATAGTTAACTTTACAAGGATTTCCTAGTTGATTTCGCAATTGCTGCAACGTTCTGCGCAACCGCAGCACTTGACAGCAAAGCAACAGCAGTTGTTTTCGGAATGGCATCACAGATAAGACAACATTCTCACTAAATATCACAATCGCAGCACATTTTGTCGGAGAGTTCACATTTTTTATTTACACAAATGTTTAGCTTACGCGTATTTGCAGTAAACTAAATAAACTATGAAAAAATCCAAATATTTGACTGAATCTCCCCTTCTCAGAAGTTGCTTGAATGTCTTCATTTAATCAGCGTTTGTTCATCAGCTTTTACTGTTAAGATGCTATATTTAACATATAACAAACAATGACAAAGGTAGGTCTCAACATTATCTAACACACTTTGAAGACGCGTGTGATAATAGTTTTGTTTTTTAAATAGTACTCATATTGTGCTTGTAGAAATATGACATTCTCTTCACGTTCAGTTGCTTCAATAAGAGAGACTGTATTTTTTGGATTTTCAATTTACAAATTTATATTTTAACATATTCATTCCAAAAATACCTTTTAAATGATTTTTTTTTTAAATTTCCCACTGTTCCCGCTCATTAAGAGGAAAATAATTATAAAACTCTTGCTGTCGTACATGGAGAATCATCTGTAGCAATCGCACAACGATACGCCCTCACACCAGCAATAACAGTATCGTTTCATGCGTTTCTCCACACTGTAAGTATAATGCATATTTGATTGAGAATTATGTGCATACTCTCAAAGGATGCGAGAACAGGACCTGATACCCAGCAGCAAAAGAAATTTAGATACCTTTCGCATTGGTCCCCGGGCGGTGGCATTTGTTGCTAGGAAATTCCAGCAAAATAATGAGTTCAAAACGATTCCCCCACTTCCTGCCATTAAAACGCACAAGGCTTTACTTTTCAACTTACTTTTTCACTCCAATTAGCTACACATCCCTGCCACGAAATCCACTACACGGGCACGCGGTTTTAAAGTGCGCGCTATGTTGTGGCAAACGACTCACCAAAAAAAAAACACCAAAGCGATGCTCGAAGAAAAGTGAGCCCAGCTTCTTTCATCTACAAAAGCTCAAGCGAGAATCTGCGCTGCGGCCGGGTGAAGAATGATTGATAATTTCTCATTATTAAACACGGCCCATAGTAAACAAGCCATCCATCACCCAAAGGGAAGGGAACGATGGGTAGCGGCACTACTACCTGTCAGCACACCTTTGCGACACCCACCCAAGCAGGGTGGGTGGTTTTGTGTAATGGTTTTGTCGTTAAATTGTCGTTTTCTCCCAGAACCCAGAACCAAGGGTAGATAATGGGGAAGATGCACGACCGACGCAGGGCAGACAGCAGGCAGCGAAGGGAAAATCCCTGCCAAGCAATAGGCCACCACCTTTTTACAGCCAATTAATTTGCAGGTAACAATAGATTCTCGCTAGAAAACCGACACCATTCTCACCACGGCACACGGCCGGGCCTTTTCGTCGCTCGTTTTTTTCCTCCCTGGCCCGGTCGATGGATGGCGCTGCTGGAACGGTGGCAAAGGGCGCTCGTAAACCCTTATCGTGGCTGGTGGTAACAAATTTCACGACCCACTCGGGACCTTTTAGTGGTCGTCGCTCGCGTCGCTCTTTGCACGACGAGGAGCACGTCCCGGGCGACGACTATGTTTGCGCTCTTTGGTGCTGGCGGCTGGCTGGCGGCGAACGAACGGGGAAGAACCGTGTGCGGCGAGCGATATGCAAACAATTGTCACGCTGGAAGGCGGCCCGGGAAATCTTTCATGTCAGCGATAATCTAGTGAAATGGCAAAGATGATGCGCCTGCCGTCGGGCGGAGATTGCGCCGAAACCGCGCTCGAGACGTGCGGCGGGATCCTTTCGCAGCGTGTCGAAGGTGTTTGCCAAGGGATTGGTGGGGGAGAAAGGTGAGGTGCTGCCGGTTGTTGACTTCGAAATGAGAAGAAATGATTGAATATAGATTGGGTGTCGACCCTTTTGGCGATTAGCTTTTTTTTTCTTTGCGTGCAAGTGCCAAAGCCGTTGCGAACCAAAACCCTTGAAGGGATCGAATTTTATTACTTTTCTTCATACCACCCGCCCCCGTTTACCGCCCGGCAACGCTGGCTCTTTCGGTGAAGGTGGGTGTGTGCTGTGTGAAAGAACTCGGATTCGGTTGTTTAGCTTTCGTACGGCCAGCGTAATCAAACAGTCACTCCGTCCCGTAACCGCCCGAAATCTGGTTCATCTATCAAACGGTGGAGATTTCTCCTGTGCGGGGAGGGTGGAGAGTGTTTCGCCATTTTTTATCAACTCACGCATCCCTTCGGGAGGAAGTAGCGAGCCTAGAAACGTGCGGCTTGTTTTCGTTAATTCCATCAAAAATATTAGGAGTAAAATTAAGTTTGAATCGTAAATCTATGTTTACTAGTTTTATCGTTCACATGTATTTATTTGGTATAAGAATCATTTTACCGTTAACACAGGATAAAATAATAAGAAAATAAATAAGAAATATTACTACATTACATTTACTAACAATATACTTAAAATTGTGCACACATTTTATGTCAAAGAAAGTTACCATATTTATTTCTCTTATAATTCAATTATTTATTTTTATTACTTTCATTTTAGTTTGCATGATATCAAAATTCGTGTAGAATTCATTCCATCAAAATCGGTTATTTTTTTAAAGACTATTAAAGAAATTAATTGGTTTTAAAATTAGATTTCTCTAATTTGCACCTTATTTACTTTTGCCTTTAAACCTGATAAATGTATTTTTAAATTTAAGCTGAAAAATAATCTCATTTTCCCGCGTCAAATATTGGACCGTATAAATAATGAAGTTAAGGCAGTTAAAGAGTTGTGCCTTCTTTCAGGGGAAAAAAATCCAATCCAGCCTTTTATACAGTCGTCACACACACACACACACACGCGCGCCCTGCGTGCTTTTGGCAGGTGTGAACGCATAAAATTATTTTACTACCAAATGATTTTAATTTGCAACCTCATAAATAGTGGGCGCCAACATAATTTGCATTTTAATTTCGCTAACCTGTAATGGGCAGCGAAATTATGAACCATTTCCCGCCCACCTGCCCACCGTCGCAAGTGGGTGGGCGGGACCATATTTTCCGACTGTAATTTAGCGATTCCACGGGTGGTGGACGTGTTCGACTGTTTTCCAAAATAAAAAAAAAGTAAGGTACGATTTTTACTGTTTTCCCCTTTCTGTTATTCGCTCCACTGCTCACCAGGAACACCTTCACACCAAGGTGGAAAATCGGAGGTGCCAGGGTATGCCGATGATCGAAAGGATTAATTCCATTCGAACATTAATCACCGCCACTCAGTAAATAAATCCATTTCGGCGTGAAAATCGATCGTAAATTCTTATCCCGGCCCGCACCGATTCACACCACGACTCATTTGCTTGCGGAATCCGCACCCTGCCGCCCTTCGGTGGGCCCCCCCCCCACCACCGGCTGCCTAGGGCTGAACGGAACGGGGGGAAACTGGAATTGATTTTTCGATTTTCCACCAAATGGTTCCCCACAGGTCAATGAGTTTTACGGCATGAGTTCCACCCGTCCGCGCCGTTCTCCTAGGTACAAAAAAAAAACACAAAGCAGAAAAAGACACCCTAGCGAACGAGGATAAAAATTAATGATCAGCAGGCATTCATTGCCGTTGTTCGAGAGCCGCTGATGGAAGCCTGTTGGTTAATGGGACCCGGGGGAAGGGGGATCTTCATTCACAGGCGAGAATGCCTTTTTGTGTTCAAATAATAATAATAAACTTTATAATCAGTGAAACGCGCTACGCTCTGGGAGGGCGACAGTCGCACCGGGCTGGGACAGGAACGTGGTAGAAAGGGGTAATAATTTTATCAAGCTGGATATTGTGTGCCTATCCGCTCTTTGTAAAGCGATACTGAAACAGGGGAGAAAGAGGATAATATGTATATAAATACAGTGGCATCCCGGCCATTTTGGGACGTTTGTTTCAAGCAACGCCGTCATCGTGTCGTTTAATTCCCAAAATGTTCAGCCAACAATTAGTTAGCTTATTTGAAGAAGGTAATAAAATTATATGCTTTACAATGAAAGAATCAAATTCACTAAACAGTAACTAAACAAAAGTAAAAATCACTATAGGTAAACATCTCAAACAACTAATTAAACTTTTTGTGTGTAAAAGTAAGTTTAAAAAAATAAGAAATCCTAAATACCCTGTTTTGTTGAGTTTCGTCCACATTTGACAGCTCCAGGATACTAATTTTTAGTGCAATACCAAAAAATCGAAAATATTTGGGTTATAAAAGTTTAAGAGATGATTTAAAACTACTTTTTGCACCCAAAAACAGAACTTATAGGAAACATATCCCAACGAGATACATATTCAGAGAAACAATAAAATAAATTAATAATAGCGTGTATATGTACACAAACTGATGAGACTAACAAGAATGAACATGACCAACGTCACATGCCAAGTGAAGGTGGGTGGAAAACACTTAGGATCCTTTGCTACCACCAAGGGTCCGCACCAGGGAGATGGGCTTGCCTGTCTCTTCTTCAACCTGGTGCTAGAGAGGACCATCCGTGACTCGGAGGTGGAGACTTCGGGAACCATCTTCTACAAGTCAACCAAGTTCTTGGCATACGCTGATGACATAGACATCATTGATCTGCGGCTCTCCTATGTGGCGGAAGCCTACCAAAGGATCGAGCAGGCGGCAGAAGTCCTCGGGTTGCAGATTAACGAGGCAGAGACCAAACTGATGGTGATACCACCAGCGGCCCTACTAACAAATCCAGATTTACGTAGGGGTGACGAACGGATACAACGACGAGCTGAACGAACTGTACAACGATCTCTCTGTTGTGCAGCGGATTAAGCTCGCCCGGCTCCGGTGGGCTGGCCATGTTATACGTATGAACCCGGACGACCCAGCCCGTAAAGTCCTCTTAGGTCGTCCACATGGACAGAGGAGGTGTGAAAGGCCCAAACTGAGGTGGGAAAATAGAATAACACAATGATGGCAGTGCTTGCAACAGCATAAAATACAGCGAGGATAACCTGAAAGTAGCAAGCAAGGCAACGAAACCAAAAACATATCAATTCGCTTTAAAGCGCTTTCAACCAACAGCCAATAAGCGTTGCCTAACATTAGCCCTAATCAAATAAGGCTGCTTAATGGGCTACCCATTCAAAAACACCATCTTTTGGGTTTGATTTTCCCTACCGCACAGAAAAAAAAACCAACTCAATTCAATCAGCAAATGAATGGAAACACAGTACCGCGGTTTACCAACGGCAGCTGCACAATTGAAATAGATAAACATGGACAGTTAAATTTGCATAAAAATTGCTACGCTAGCAATGCGAGAGATGCTTCCTGGCGCTTCCTTCCTAGCTGGCTGCCCGCGTGCCGGGCAAAACGCACCGCCGCGGCAAAGCGAAACGGGTGATGTCAATATAAACGCCCCAAACCGTCGCTGCTGCTGTTGCACACAAATCGGTTTTCGGTTACGGTTGCCAATGCTTGCCAAGCGTACACATTGGCATAAAGACTCTCTAAAACCGTTTATTGCGTAGACAGAGATTTTTATGGACGGCGAAGTCGCCGACGAATCAGAAGGGTAGCGACCGGAGCGGTGCTCCCCAAGGAGTGCGCTAGCATCGACGAAGAGTCGCTTCCAGCAGTGGCGAACCTTGTCACTGCCATGCCATATGAAAGGAGACGAAGCATATTTGTACCGGCGCTAGATAAAGAAATGTGCTCTTGCCGGCGGTACGATTATCGCATGGAGGGGCGGCAAGTGGCACATAAAATCAAGGGTCGCCTTCGTTTACTGCACCATGCCGTTTTGTGCCAAAACGCTTGAAGTTGGGCACCTTTTTTAGTGCTTTTCAGAATGGGTTTCTAACGAGAAAGTTTGTTGCAGTAAATGGGTTGCCACTTCGGGCGAATCCAAAGATCCTACCTCACCGAGTGCATGTGCGCTTGCTTGAAGCGAAAATTTATTGTTAAACTTTTCATTCGGAATTCATTGAGCATAAAAAAAGATATTGCGTGACGGTGCACTCCAGTGACATTTGTAGTTTTGGTTCCTCTCTCTCTCTCCATCTCTTTCAATGTACAATTGTTGACCCTCCGGGAAAGCACAACAATCACAGCTCGAAAGGCAAATCGACGACTAATGAACACCTTGTGGCAACCGTTGTCAAACTGAAAATCGATTAGCTTTTTCTCAAGGTTCATTCTAAACTCGAAACCAACGCTTCTCCCGAACGAATCGTAATTACGCTCACAGCCTTCCGGCGGAACATGGCACGAAACGAATGATTTGCGTTTATTTGCCCTTTGCCAGTACAATGAAAAAATAAACAGCTGATCCTCCTGCAGCGAGACGGGTAATAACAATGTCGCCCAGACTAGAACAATCCGGACGGATTGTGTGCTCCGCCGTTCCGACCGAAAACCTACATTTACTGGGGCGAATGAAGGGTTGTAGTTGTAGAAGCAACACTTGTCAAAAGTCATCATCATTCTCACAATGTAAAGATCGTGCGAATCGTATCGTATCTCCCCGCGGGAAGGAGTGGCATTGGCACGGAGAAGGATAGCATCATCGCTTCATGTCATAATTAGGGAAACATGAGACAATAGGGATATGTGGGGCAACATGGGTACCCTTACCAAAGGATGGAAAGAAAGGCTAAGGCTCAAAATCTATTCAGTGAGACGTTTTATGAGCATCATGTCGATTCAACCACAGATTCTATAATAATGTAGATGAATAATGATTTTTTTTTATTTCCTTAGTAACGGCACGTTGATGAAAAAGATTTGAAATTTGACGATTTAATTTTGGTTGCAAAACATTTTTATAAAATAAAGCAATAAACTAATGTACGTTTATCAAAACAATATAATTTTAACCGTCTTAAAAATATTTCTTAAATATTGCATACATGCATTCTAAGAATAATAATGCTACACGTGTAGCTCCACAAATATCCTAATATAAAAAAAATTTGCTCTAAATTTATTTCTTGTCCAAATGCCAAACAGGCAAAAAATATTTCACATTGGCATCCATATAACTGAGCATGTTTCCTAACGAAGTTGTTTGTTCCCATTTTACCTTAATATCTCTTATTTATTTTATCATCTAAAGTATTTTTCACTTTTCCAAGCATGTCAAAAAAGTTGGACGCAAAGCAATATGTTTGTTTCATATTTCTTGAGCACTTTATTAAAAGGACTTGTCGCAATTGTTATTCATAGACAAACCATAAAAATACAGAGAAATATGACAAAAATGTGTTTGGAAATAAATTAAAAAAAAACACAGCTTTAAACCCTTAACGTGTCCATAATGCCCCACGTTCCTTTAACCTTCGTGTTGCTTCGACTGACAAACCAAGCTCTCAAATCCAGCCATCGACCGTCGCTGACCTTCGGATGCGTTTAGCACACGGTTCGGTATGAATTTCGTTTTTTTTTAATCGATCGTATTTACCCACTTCTTGAATCGAACACAGCATCAAACACGCGTGTATGGTGTGTATTTTTAGATCCGACCCGCCGTGACTCGACCGTGTACATCTTCATACAGACTGCTGAGTCAATGGCACTCACTACGGCGGATCATCGAAAACGAACGAAAAAATCGTTTGCGGATTTGATTTTGTTTCTCCGCCGTCTGTCTGGCCATGTCGCGTTCTACGTTATCATGCAGCAGATTAAGAGTTGCCGCCACGCCACCAGTGGTAAACACATGGCGCGAGTCAACAAAGGCAAGCACGCGTTTGCGCTGACGCTGTACGAATATATTAGCATTACATTCGCAAATAGGTAGTTCGCCCACAAAACGATGTGTACGTTCCCGCTACACACATGGCTGGACAGGCGTTGCGTATTAACCCACTGCTGCCCAGTGCTAAACATTTCCTACGCAAAATACACCATTTTTGGGAAATCTATTTTCAATCACACTTTGGGTTTGGGTAAAGGCGTCTTCGAAAATCTGATGATATTGAGAAAAGATATCGATTTTGACATTGTTTGCCAGAGCGGTGGAGACAGCGACGTGGATGGCTGTGAGTGGAAACTCTTTGCAGTGCTTTAAGGTCTTAGACTTGGGGACTGTCCATCAATTACGTACCGCTTACACAGGCAAAGGGTTAACATTTTGTTACGTAACGTTAGAATATGAGTTAACAACGTTGGAGAGTCAGTCTCAGTTTGCAAGTACGGTGGGAGATTGAATACACAGATACAGATTGATACAGATATACAGAATACAGATTGATTGAATAATTATGGTTAAGTTTAGTAGTGAGTTATGGTTTCCAAAAATCGAGTTTTTTTTTCGCTACGTTCTTTATGGATTCCACCTTAAGTCTGTAATGCTGGATTTTCAAATTATTTTTCTTTTTTTTTTATTTTATACGTTACACACCCCAACTTACAAAGAACTAAAAAATCATGTGTTTCGTAACCCGTTTCGAGACAAATCTAGATTTAATATCGAGTTTCATTTCACAGTAGCCATTTGCAGGGATGAAATCTAAAGAGTAAAATTTGACTTTCCCTTCAATTCAAATGTAATAACACACGGTTATGCCCATTTCAACCATGCCTTTGATTAATTATTATCTACAATTGTTTTTATTTCAAAATAATTTGAAAAAAATACAAGAAATCATTCAGTAAAAGACGAAAGAAAACAATTCAAATGTTTACGTAACAGAAATAATACAAATCCATGTAAGTGTAACATTTGATAATGATAGCCCTGCAGGCAGTTTTATCTTGGTAAATGTTTCAAGATGCACACTGTGCGTTTGGCACAACTTTTTGCACACCCCGGGCAGTGATGGGTTAAGCGAAAAATAAACAAAACTTTTCAACTCGCTTGCACCAGCCCAAAGTGCCAAGCGTCTAACGAACCATCAGCAGCATCATCGAAATGTTTCCTTCCGCTGCCCGGCACGTTGGAAAAATGGGTAGACGGGAGACGGTACACGCTTCGCCCGGTACAACACTGTTAATGATATTAAAAAAGATAATAGTGTCGCGTGCTCATTTGCAACCTCACCGTACATGGAAACGAGTTGATGTGCGGTAAAGTCCCAGGCAGTTAGGGTGGGGTGTATGTACCACCGGTAACATATGCGATTATTTTCATTAATTTACAAGTTCACTACTAAACGCGTAATTACATAATTTTAATCGCACGCACTGCACCCACGACAATGCGTTTTGGGCAGAAGGGTATTTAATTGCGTGTTTTGCTTTGGATGAATAGGAACGACCAGTGGGGTAGAAGGGGGGGAAGGAGGGGAGGTGTAGATTACGAAGCGTCGCTTCAACAATTTATGATTGCATTTTCATTCATGTACCGAGCACGGCTTAGCGTGTGCCTGTCGCGAGTATGTGCAGTTGTAGCTAGAGAGTGACATGAGAACATAAAACAGAAACAAACGTTAACGGAAAAACATGAACACAGAAGGGGGTTCGCGGAGCGGGTGGCATTAACCTGCCACTACCCACTGCTGCGTCGCACCCCGTCCCATCAGCAGCGCTGCTTCCAGTGGAAGGACGGAATGGGGCAGTCAATTCAAGCATGTAAACGAATGTAAGCTTCACACTCCATCACGCGCTGGCCACAGAGGGTACGTGGTGTTTTTTGGGTTTTTTCATTCGCGTGCCGCACGTTGCCCCCGGCGCTCATTGCGTACGCTTTGGAAGAGATGAATGGTGGTGGGGGGGGGGGGGGCGTGTAGGTTGGCATTTGGGGTGGTATTTTTGGGCGGTTCGTGGGGCGGTTTGCGGCATTCTAGGAGCGTTAATTAAAGTCTATTGCCTTTTTTGCCGCCACAATCCCGCAGTATCATAAACCACCAGTTGGCAAAAAAAAGCAGGGAAATGGAAGGTTTGACTGCGCAAATATAAACACAGTTGGTGAGGGGCAGAGGAGAAGGAATGGTTAACAATTTCCCAATGCCAAGCTTTACACGCGGTGCGAGCATCATCCGAATTGAGTTAATGGTATGGCTTTATCCATGATTTGCTGGGAAACAAAATTTGTGCTGCTTACCGATATGGGGGAAGGGGGGGGGGGAACAAGCACGCAGTGGAAAAGAAAAAGGTATTAAACGAACAATTTGTTCGTTGCACTCGGCTGCAAGGAGGGAAAACAAACGAACATGCGTGTTTCGGGGCTTACGCGAACATGCAAGTTAACGAAGCGTACAAGTGGAAAAATTGAACGCACCCGTAACGACCGCGCCATGCAGCATGTAGCAAATGTTTGAATGGACCTTGCAAACAGTTTTTGCTTTATTTTTATTTCTTTAATCGCCCATTTAACGAACCATTTAGGGGACATAATTTGTGTGTTGAAGCTGATACCGAAAAAAAAACCAGTCATTTTTGTGTAGCTAAGTTTCAAGCACAAGCAGCGTCCTCGTTTGCAACACATCGTTTGGTGGGAAATTTTCAATTTTCCAGGCACGTGAAAACAAGCATCATTGCACTTTGCGCACACATTCGGATGGGTAAATAAAGATAAAATAAAAAAAAACGTTTGCTCTTTCGGGACTTTCGGAAATAAAACGTTTGCTCTTTCGGGACAACGGGCTCACGTCTGCTGAACATATCATCACCAAAGCACCGATTGTGCGTGAACGCCTCACGCTGGAAGAGGAGGGTGATGGGGAGGGGGGTTTGGTTTGTTTTTTGGCAATCACATGCCACTCGTTGACATAAATCAAGCGGTACCGAACCGTCCGCCACTGACTGGATGATCCCGATTCCAAAGCCAATGGCCCGTCCACAAAAAAGGCTGATCTTTCGGCACTAGTGTTTGGAAATCATGCGGACAGGGGAAGTCCACATTCCATCCCATGCATCAATCGGTTTGCTGCGCCTGTTTGGCCGCTGTCTGTACGTGTGTACTGATGTAAGGTGGTTAACACTTACCCAACGAGCACTGCACTGCCGTTGCTGGACAATGTTCCGATTGATAATTTCACTGTTTTATTACCACTGCAGTAGTGCACCCGGGACGGTTTGTCGATAGCTGCAAAATAAAGAAAAATAGAAATTATTAGTACATGGTGGTTGCTCTCTTTGCTGCGTCGCTGTGATGCATTGACTTGTGGTGATGCATTGAACTTGGCAATAAATCATGGGCAAAAACACTTCCAATAAACCGATAACACTTTGGAGAACCAGTATTTATGTTTTAGAGCTCTTTTTATATCTCTTTTACTTTCGCCGTACAATTATCGTAAATTTGTATGAGCAAAAGTGAATCGTGTAGAAATCGCTAGAGAAAAATGTTGATTTTCGACTGACTAGACTCATGAATCTTGAGTGTAATGTCTCCTGGTATTCTTTAATCTTAAAAGCCGGGATACAGGGAGCACATTCACTATAGCTCACAGCCGCTGTGCATACACAACACATCAAATCAAAAAGATTTTTTTTTTCAATTTGACCGTTAAAATAAATTTTGTACAATTACTGTGTAATCTCCCAAAGCTGTTACCTTCCTAACATGAAAAGTTTCTCTGAGGTCGCGTCCACACGAGAGCTTTTTGTAGCGCATTTGAAGATTTTGTATTGTCAATCTTGCTCGAGACTACGCCAATCTGCTCGAAATCTCCTTTTCCCGTGTGGACAGCCTGTAGAGCGTAGTGAGATTACACCGGAGCGTGAGCTTTTATTTATTGCGCAGAATAATTGTTGTGGTATGCGGTAACTGATTTTTTTTTATTGAAAATGCATAACAACACAATCTTTTTGTTTCCAATGCAACTTGTTTCTTAAAAAAACTGCCCGAAAGGTTTTTAGATACAAAACACGCATGCTATTTGACGATCCGTCCCCACTGCGGCGGATTGTCATTTCCATACAATTCAACCGACACGCTACCCACAATTTCTGGGTTTGCTCGAGTCGCTACGGTCAAAAAGGCTCAACAGCAACAAGCTTTTCAACCACTAGTCTACGCTCCAGTGTGGACGAGGCCTAAGGTGCACACTTTTAACAGTCCCTTTATTTTCCATGCATTTCATAGCTCTCTATGATGGAAATCCTCCCTAAGATGGAATTCTCAAAGCTGCACATAAAAATTGCCTACACATATTTTCTAAGGCCCCGGTCTTTGGAAATATTGCGGCAACATTTGTTGGCAAATTGTATGAACGGGCTGTCATTTTTTGTTGCGGGGACCTTTTCAAATTAAAAATTTCATTGCAAAAAAAGACGTACTGAGTAAAGCCTTGAGTTAACGTCGGATCATTATTTGTTTACATTGAAACGTACGCTCGGTGTGCTGCTAGACCACTATTAAAAAAACAAATTTAACGAATTGTGGTTGAAAATGAATAGAAAATGCAATTTCGAACATTATCCGAAGGAATTAAACTCCTCAAAGATAGTGAAAAACGTTAAATTCACTACGGAGCTCTGTCGATCATTTGCTTCCAAATTCTCTAAGCTGAAATCCTCCTCCAAGATGGTAGTCCCGCCGGTGTGCATCTTATAGAGACTTCACAGTCATTCCTTTTAACACCACAAAATAATAAGCAAACAAGTTCCAATTACAACAGTAACTTTGCGCTTGAATGCCTTCCAAAAAATGTCAACAGGGGGCGCTGCTCTAGATTACGCTTGCGGATGCGCTCCGTGTAGCCCGGTATGTAGAATACTCAAATCTTGAGATTTTATCTATTTTGTTATTCAATTTTTTTGGTACTAACAAATGTATACATCCTCATACATTTTTTCTACGAATTTAAAAAAAGCTAGAGCTAGATTAATTAATTTTAACATTGTTTCAAACGTTCATTCCAAAATGATGAAAAATTAACGATTATCGAGATTTGTAGCATTATTTTGCTATTTGAGATTTGCAGAATTATTTGATTCGGTTTGTGATTCTAATGATTCTTTATTCAAGATTCACATGATCCGATCCAAACGTGCTGTACATTCTGTCAAATTGTTGTCACACGTCATGTGAGTCGCAAGAGCAACATATATGGAACTATTCAATTGAATTAAACACTATAATAATTGCTGCACTCTAGCGAATTCTTGAAGTAAATTCTTCCTCTCAAAGGGCAACCCTATCAATATCGTATCAAATCCTCTCAACCAGCTCACCGTTTCCTTCTCAAACCACCTTTCTTCATCATTAAAATGTTAATCAAGCAACACAGCAACCGTCCCCAAACTCGATTCTGTAATTGAATCATACTGATTACTTGGTGACAACCGTGCCGAGGTGCAGAACCGTATCGACTGGCGAAAGGATGTGCCGAGGTTTTGTCCGGGACGTTCATTGCCGTAGGTAATGAAACAATAGCTACCAGCTAAATTGTAGCAATTAATTATGCATTCCTGCATCTTTTCCACAAACATATACACGCCTCCCGTCTGCCCCGAACGCTCTCTATCTTCACGTCCATCCGTACCAAGGCTGCACTGAAGACGCTACTTCCCGATAGCCAAACGCGGACGAACCTTCCACCCTGCGAACGTAGCGAAAGAGGCATAGCTGAAAGCGAAACCATTAGCACTCGAGTACGATGGGAGTTTGCATATTTATACTCGTAAAACTACTCATTTTAGCGAACGAACCCCCCCTCCACTCTTCCCTTCCTTGTCCGTGGGCTGGGTGCACCCACAACGCGCGCCCAATGTAAAACAAGTCAAACCAGTCGCGGGCGGAGTGCAGGGAACGATAATCCTTTGCTAGTTGATTACGACCTGCTGCGTGTACGCCCCTTCATCGACTGCCATCGTCTTTGCAAATCCCATCCCGAGTATGGTCCAGCTGCATTGCCAATCCTTTGCCACTTCCCGAAAGGATCTATCGCTACGGGTAAGCAGTTTAGCAAGTCAGCGGCAAAGGGAGTACACCATGCAGTGCACTAAACTTTAGTCTCTCCCGCTCTCTCTCTCATCCTCCTGTCTCGTGGACACATGGAGTGAAGTTGAACTGCCAACTTCTATCGCACCGCCGACTGACTCCGGTTCCATTGCGCCTGAACAGATTTAAGTGCACTCGTGTGCATCGTTTGGATAACGCTCATCGGGACGACGAACGTCGGTAGCAGGGAAAAAGTGCATTAAAATCCAACACAATGCGCGAACGGAAAGCTAGAACCAACGTTTTCCCGGACAGTACAGTGCAGCACACGAAAAAAAAAAAGGAACTGTCCCTTCAGATTTCCGGCCCCACCTCGTCGCTTACGTTGCGTCTTAGTTTTGGAACAGCAAAAAAAAAACAACTCGGGAAGCTGCCGTTTGCAAGTCGCGTCCCATTGTACGGAAAGCTCCCGTTGCTACGAAAACTAAACAAAAAAAAAGGGAAAAGCACCCTCGAGAGCAAGGTTGACAGGCGAATGCCGTAAGCGATTGTCTGCGATGCTAATTTAATTAAAATGCTTCGGGTTGATGAGAATGAAGCAAAGCGGGACCCCGTCCGCGTCAGCCGACTGGACGGTGGACGTTGTTGGGATGACTTTTTTGTGGGGGGGGGGGGGGAGAGAAGGGCTGTGGGCAAAGCTATCCACCAGAAAGACTCGGCCAAAATCTGTTTCTTCCCTTCTCGCTTTCGGACACGTCTGTCCAACAAACGGGGACGTCCTCCAGGCGTCCAGTGGCGCGTCTTTAAGAGGTGTCCCATTTCACCCTACAGCGATACTTTCCCTTCCCCACCCGGTGACCCACCATCTCCCCGAACAAAAAACCTGACACGCCGTTACGGTCAATGTAATGTGAGTGTGAAAATGGCCGGCAGGATCGGTGGCGCTTTTCTTCGCTTCACGGACGGGCGGACCAGAGAAACCGAAAACAAGGTCAAAGGTTAATTGGTTTCCACGATACGCCACGGTACCGCCGTTTGCATCCCACTGCGCCGGCAGCGAGAACGGCCGCCCGGACGTTCGTCTTTTGGGAGATGCCGTATTTTTCCCGCACACAGCTAATGAAAAGCTCTCACCCGGTCCGAAGGTTGGCGGTTGTATTTTTCACGCCCGTTTGCGTTCGGGTGCCGTTTTGATCGCCGTTTTGCCACTTTTTGAAGGTAGCAACAATGCGACACCAACCGAAAGCAACAACCAAAAAACACTAGAGATTGGGCAGTGCGACTGGTAAAATTGTTGAGCAAGCAAAAAAGCAAAGGCCGTCGACTTTCCTTAGGACACGCTGTTTTTTTTTCGGGTGATTTATTTGCTGCCAGTCCGGCGAAAAGAACTGTCCGACTGGGGAGACTTTTTCTGTCCGGGTGTAATGTAATAACCCTTCTGGTGTGTTACGAACATTTCCGGTCAAGTGTGACGAGCTTTGGGTTGGGTTTCATTTAAAATAAGTTTGGAAAAGTTTTTGCTACCTCGCTTGAAAAGGTGGTAAAGATGGTCTTATTGGAACTTTTTATTATAAGAAAAAGAGCATAAGAAAGCTCAAAGTACGTGAAAAGATTAACAAATGCAATGCCTAAAACGAAATAAAGGAGAAACAGGTTTTGAGACAATTCCTCGTAGCATGTGCAGCTCAGTGAAGGAGTTAAAAAAAATCTTCTCAACAATTTAAAACCAAGAAGTATTCCAAGCGTTTCTCTTGCACAAGACTTCAAATGAAGCAACAAACACGAATTCAAAGCATTTCTACACCATCATGAATTATTCAAAGGTGTAGTGATACAAACCTTTCAAGAAGATATTAATCAAATCCGCAACAGAGTCGAACCACTGAGTCACAATCTAGGGTCATGTCCGAATTCTAATCTCGCTCTGGAACTAGATTTCTCTACACGATATTCAAATGATCTGTACATAAAAATCTGGAGCTAGATCTTAGTCCAAAGGATGTTGCCTCTAAATTTTAGATCGAATCTGGATCCTAGAATTCAATCCTACTGGAGATTGATTCCCTGAATCAAGTCCAGATTAAATTCTCCATACAATACTACAATTCTACTTTGTTCGAACATCGATACTCTATCAAAGACGTTTGTCAGTGGCGTCCTCTGTTGGAAATTTGTTGTTCGATGTCTAGGACTCGGATCTCAGTTATAATATATTTTAAATTTAAAGATATAATTATGTTACTTTCCTCTACCTATAGATTGACATCATTCCGAGCTGTACCATTGTGAACCTCTTAGTGTTCCTAGTACCTTCATTGGTAGCACCGCAAATCCATCCCTCCAGCACACCTTCACACCTCTACCACAATTAAGCACACAAAGTACGTAGTATAATAAATCGCTTCCACAAAATATGACCATCACTGGTCATCCCAAATTCTGAAGAAAGAAAATCCAGAAAGCACCACAAACGACATAACAATTAGACATGGAAACGTACTCATTGTACCGGAGAGAAAGAGAGACACATTTGCCACCGGAAAACAAGAAGCCACCGGAGCACGGTACACTGGAACGCGTTCGACCATGTGCACAACAAACGGCACAGGAGCCGTCCGGAGTGGATCCGGGGGACAGGAAAAATATGCACCTGTGCCGGCCTAGACATTCCTTCCGTCCGGGCACGGGAAAAAAGCCTCCACAGACCGGTCCGGTCACCTGGGACCGGGTGTGTGTCTAGATTCGGCAGTGCGACCAGGCGACCACAACCAGCATTATGTATTTATGTAGATGGAAATTATATTCCGAACTTTAGGTCAGCACTAAATTAATTCGTTCCGGACGGCTCTCTTTGGGCCCTCTCCTTCGCGCTCCCTTCCACACGATGCGTCGTGATAATTCTGGACCAGACCCAAACAAATGGCTCCCCCAAGGTGCGAGAAGCTGACGTTCGTTCGAATGTTCCAATTTTCTCTGCCCTGCCGAGGCAGGGGAGGGGTGTAGCTTCAATGCTTCATCGCACATCGCATTCTGCAGTCCATCACCAGAGAGAGCTATTCTTACCAAGGAACCCAAAAAAAAAATACATTAAACCAAGCCAAGCAAAACCCCACGGGTATTTGGAGATGGTTGATTCATGTTCACTCTACCGTGCGTTTCCGCATGCGGTACGGCGTGAAGGAGTGCTCCGATGGGCCACAGCAGGCGTGGAATGCGTGGTCGCAAACGCGCCCAATACTTTGCTCCTTTCCCTTTTGTGGAAAACTGTAAGCAAGAAATAAAGGATATCGGACCACTTGTCGAAAGCAGCACGGGGTGGAAAAAACCCCCCCAGAAAGGATGAATCGAAACGCCACAGTGTGTTTGTCAACGGCGCGCCTGGGAAAAAAAAACGGGCGGCTGGCAGGCTAGAAAACGTCGGTGGGAAAATGCGAAAAGCGTAGATCGTTATCTATCATCATTTTCTTTGTTTCATCGAGTGGATTCCGCCCGGCCGGTCCGGGCCGAACCACTCAACTTTTGGACTCCACTTCCGTAAACGACACTTCCAGCCACCCGGGACGAAGCGTCCGACTCCATGCTCCATTTGGTCGTCAGGCGAGCGGCACTGTGAGGGTACGGCTAGGAGAAGAGCTAGGGAACCACTTCTTTGTGCGCTGGACAAGATGGAAACGTTCTTGTGGAGTGCGTGTGAGCGAAAGTGGAAAAGATGTGCGCAAAAAAAAAACACTCCCCCATAGTACTGGATCTTCACCGAACCGAACTGAAGCAGTTGGCCGTACCTTCCGGTTTATTCTTCCGACGTACCGCTCCTAGCGCACCGAACGTACCGGACAGGATGAAATGGAAATGTCAACTCTAAATGGAAGCTGCAAGATCCGTTGCATAATTTAATTTCTGTCTTTTTCGCTCCATTCTCCCTAGCACCGAAGAGGGGGGGGGGGGGGGGTGATGGTTTTTGTTTTCCCTTCGCTTCGTCCACAGCACATTCTGCGGTCAGCTACTGCCCGGGGAAGGTTTTAACACCGTTGGGTTTGAAATTTATTAAGGTAAGGAATCAAATCCTACGCAGCAGCAGGAGCAACAGCAGCCGAAGCGTTTGGGCAGGAGTGCTGTGTGCTGAAGTTATTACACAACCACCTCCACACCGGTGGTCTGAGTTTGATGGCTTTCTCCGATGGGTTTTGGGTCCCCTTCATTGTGGTAAAAAATAACACTCCAACGAAACGTGCACCCTAGCCTGGATGGTGGAGGAAAAAAAGAATCCTTCCGTCCACCATCACTGAACCTCATTTTCGTTAGCAAGCCTGGGACGCTCCTAAGCCGGCAGGGGAAGGAGTCGCTCGCGCGTCGTCGCTGGCAATAGAGCTACCATTTCTTTTCTGCAGGAGTAGATTAAGATTTCCGGATTAAATTATGAACCCAGCTAGCTTGATGACACGTTTTGCTGCATAATAATCTCCTGCACCATGGGATGGGCGGTAGGGAATGGAGATTTTTTTTATCGTGATGGTATAATTATAATAAAAATTTTAATTTACTATAAAATGAGAAAGGTGGCGTGGTAGTCTGGGATGCACTGTAGTTCTTAGAGGGAAAAGTTGGCACAGAAAAGTATGTAATTAAAATATTTGACACATATTTTTGCACTGCCCTCCATTTGGATTTAAAGATAGTTAGGCTATATTTTTAAAGTAATCTATACACTATGGTCCAAAGGCGTATTTCAAAGTTTTAAAATTAAAAAAGTTTTAAATTTTAAAAGTTTCTTTTTATCCCGATTGCGTACTCATTTGGCTCAAGCTTCATAATCATTTTCCTGGAAATCTTTATTTCTTAACTTGAAGCAAAAATTCTCAAACCAATGGTGGCTGACAAGATGAATGTATAGTAGATAAATAAATAAATAATTAAGGAAATAAATAAATACATAAATAAATAAATCGATGATAAAATAAAGAAGTAAATATATATTGAAAAAGATTTAATTCTTTTATTCATTAATTTTCTAATTTTAAATGTTATTAAACAAATGAATAGATAACTAAACAAAATAAATAAATAAATAAATAAATAAATAAATAAATAATGACAAAAAAATAATAATAATTAAATCAATAAATCACTCAATCAGTGGAAAAATTGATATTTCTACGTGATACAGCCAAATTAAGGGAAACCTTTATGCTTTCTACATTTTTTTCTTAAATACGCTACACTTTTTCTTAAATTTATTCCACCAAAAACCTCCAACAATGTATGTTGAATGTAATGCTCACCATCTACAGATACCTTCAATTTGCTCCTCAGTCAACTTGGGCCTAACCTCCTCCACACCTCTTTCTCTTTTGCTGTGACAACTGCAATGTGACTTAACAGACAACAATTCGCAGCATCGATTCGCCCACCAGATGAGGCAGTCCTCACCACGTGCAGCGTGGATGATGAGACATCATTATTGCTGCTTGAGCTTGATTGATAGGTTCCGTGTTTGCCCTCGTGCTTCGGCCGGAGACGGAGATTTCGCCCGAAAACAGTGGCTTCACCGATGTCATAATTCATTTTCCGCTCACTGTAGCAGCAAACGGAAAACGAGCAGCCCGATGCCTTCAGGTGTGCCATGCGCGTGTGTTTGCTTCCAACTCGATATGATATGATTTCGATGAGTTTGCAAAAATCTCGTTCTAAAGCACGACGCTCATATGGCATGAGCGTAGCATGCGGAGCGTTTTGTGGTTTGAGAGGAGGGAAAACAGAAACAATCCTCATTAAAAACCATTAATCATTGGATGCTTCTTTTCGATGAATTTAATCATGAGTTTTTGGCCTGATTAACTGACCGGCAAGATAGTAGAACAGCGCAAAAAACTATTATTTGTACAGTGAACCGAGCAGGTCATGAAATCACTTTCCATTAATTGTAACAGATTAGCTTGCAAACCTTGTACCTTGCAGTAAGCACAGCGACACCAGCGCAAAAAGAATCCGTTCTTAAAATTCTGGTCCAAACAAGGCATTGGAAGATACCGAAAGATCACACAACGAAAAACACACCAAACAGCTCCAGCAACCTGTATCATGCTCGCTGAAATAACATGTGATTAACCCCCTTCGCCCACCCGGGCACAAACTGCTGGGGCGATGTGGAACCCTATCACTGGACCGGGGGCAACCAGAGGGTACCGTCCCAGAAACGCACCTTAACAAAACAAAATTATAAACCATCGCAGAGGCGGTAAGCTCTCTGTAGGGATGCCGCAGATTTTACCGCTCGCACATATGAACGGGGAACGTACCGGGCTGGATGAAGCGCAAGGTGCGGAAGGTCCGACCGGTTCGACCAAACACAGCGGGTAAGGTCACTGAACCATTCTTGCCAAACCGGCCCCCTCGTCAGTGGTGCGTGCGTGTGAAGTTTCTGTTGCCTTCGCCGCTGTACGGTTCGATTGCGGGCCCGTAGTGGAGGAGAGAACTTCAACTTGACGAAATCAATGGCCCGACAGTGTTGGGAGCCGAAGGGTCGTCGCCTTTGGAGCTGCCTTAATTGAAGGTGCTGCCTACATCCAGTGCTAACGACAGTTTTCGATCTAACAGAAAGTCAATTTTAAACCACACCCAGAGCGAGATTTTTAAAACATCCCTTTTAATTTCTTCCCCACAGCAGTCCCAGCAAAGATTCCGTGAAGAAAAAAAAAACAGGCAATGGTTACAAGAAAACCTGAAAAAGCATATTAACTCCAATTCATGGATGAGGAAAAAAAAAACACAACAGTCCGCACCGTAACATACCCAATTCGCCATTCAAAATTATGCTAATAAGCTCGCGCCAGCGAAATAGAGCAGAAGAAAGCGAAAGAAAAGTGTATGCCGAGATTAACGTACTTATGCTCGTTCGGGTCGGGGCTTTCGGAGGATGCCTGGAGGAGAGCGAAAAAGAACGCCAAACTTTGGCCATCCTCGCAACACGCCGCCACCGCCGCCGAGGGCCGAGTGCGACAGCGAAACAGCGCCCATCAGAACTTAATTACCAAGGATCGAGAACTCTGTCTGCTGTGGGCGCGTGTTTTGCTGGCAGACATTCTTTCAGCATTTGGTGCAAACTTCAGCCGAACCTCCCGACGTACGCTCAGCATCTGCACCACGGCTTTCACTAATTTCGTGCTGATTACGCATTCTGTGCTCCAATGTTCCGGTGTCTCTTCTGCATGCTTCCAACGATTCCAATATCCAATGCGCTAGCGCAAATTTCAACCAGAAATGGGTGATATCTTACACGGAAATGTTCCTGGATTCTTTCTTCTTCTTCCCCACGCTAACCGACAGCTCCATAATCCGCTCACAAACAGTGGGTAATGCAGCTTGGCGCGTTTGGTTATTAAAAACGGGCGCGCTGCAAACTTCCGAAAGTCTTCCATCCGCATACGCATTTCGGAGCTCGGCGAAACGCTTACACCAACGCAGGAGGCACGTTTTCATTAACATGCCAGCATGTCAAACGGTTTCGAGGAAAAACTTTGGCGCGCAAGAGTTTTGGCCAACTCGTTTGGCCTTCGTTTGCAGCACGTTCCGATACGTATCGTGGCATCACGGCAAGGCGCATTCAATCAACGGTAATAAACCCGCGCACCGTAACGGCGTGACAAAGTCTGAAGAAATCGATGCACGCTTGTCAACGCGCTTTCAGGGAGGTTTGGTTTAGCGTTTGCTCTCGTTAGTAGCGCGTGTTTTGGGAGGTCGCGGTGCCATCTTAACGATTTGCCACCCCCTGCCACCTGCCGAACTTTGGCAGTGATGAATGAGCAGCGCAACTGTCAAAGTTGCGGCTCCATGTGCCGCAACAATGTCCGAAGCCATCGCTAATGAGATGACCATATGAAGTCATTTATCCGGCCGTCATACGGAATGACATCTCTGCTCCAAGATCCCACAAAACCAAGCCTCGGGACGAAAAATCAAATCCCACTCTTTGGTGTTTGGAAGGGTTCAATGTTTACTTAAGAATCTTATCGAAATAAATTCTTTGAAACAATTACTTCGAACGGTTCTGCTTGGGAGCTGCCTTAGTTTCAGCATTCTTTCTGGACAACTTTCTATGTGAAATGAGTTTAGAGCACCGGGCTCAGCACATCATAAACACATCATCCTCCTTTTATGCCAACAGCCGACTTAACCCAAACATCCAGGCCCTCCCCAACAAGCGCCATCATTATCACCCAAAACGGATCCATTTCCGGCATCCTCTTCAAAAAAAAAAAAGAAAAAAAGGTTACACACAACTTCTTTTCATCCTTTTTGCGCTCGATAGGGGCACATCCTTTCACCACTGGCACCGCTGCTGCGGTAAGCCATGAGCATTGTCCTGCAGAGTGAATTCTTCCCTCTAAAAGCAGATAAAAAAACGCAGATTCCGGACTTTGGAGCCAGAAACTGGAACTACAATCCGTTCAAAAGTCTATCACTGACCGATAGCACACACGGCTTCATGGCTTTCGGAAGCAAAAGTTTTTTCTTCGCTTCTGTGACAAGCGCTCCCTCGGCTCATCGAACTCGTTGCCGTTTGAACGTAGGGCCGTTGGTTGATCGGCCGTTACGATACAACAACCGTCCGGACCGAGGATAGCATGTTAAAGGGGCTTCAACGAAACGTGTTTGCCAGTGTGGCACGAAACTGGAAGTCATCTTCGGTACGTTCTGGGCTTCGCTTTGGTTTGGCTTTAGAGTGGATTGGAAACAGCACACCCTCCGATGGACAGACTTTAATGCTTCCCATTTCAGGTGTGTCTTCTTGTCTTGTACTCGGCTTTGAAGCACGCCCCGCAATGATTTGCCAGATTTGACAAAGGTCGTTTAGTGGCAAACCCACATCCCAGCGCAAGAAACCTTCTGTTGGTAACTTCGATCGTCTTTCTTGCTTTTTAAACTGTTTGCTGGAGGTAAATATCAAAATTCTTTGCGATGATTCCTTTCATGCTACAAAGCCCTAAAAGTTGCATCTCTATGGAGAGCCTTCAAACTTCCCAGTAATCGTGTATCCTCCGAGACGGTCATAAAAACCCTCCCCAACTGCTACCATCACTCTCGTGCAATTATAATTACCCAGGGCAACCACCACACCAGCATTCTTGCTGCCCAATCACAACAGCAACAAAAAAAATGGAAAGGATCGTCCCAAAGCCAAGGTCCATAAACCCTTTACCCAGCGGTGTGGGATGAGCTGCATTAAGCTCGCCCACAAACCGAACCCACCAACCCGTTTCGATCATCATGTAATTGACATGAGTTAATTGAACTTGAACTTAAACTTTTGCTCAAATCGGCGCCCGCTCAGGCCGTTGTCAGTGGTAAGCGGGCAAGGTACGCGCCGATATGCGATACGCTTGGGCGAGTATTCAATTTCCCTTTTTTTATAACGCTCTTTGCCAACCATCTCTTTGCCCGGCTAGGTACGGTCGTTTCGAGCGGCTTTTCTTCACCACCCATGTTTTGTTGTTTTGCTTTGCGCCAGTTCAGAGACGGTTATACAATTTGCTGAAAAGCGGCCGTCCGATGAAAGGGAACCAGTTCACTTCACCGAAACTGGCCTCAGTCGCCAGTCTGCGGCTCCGTGACGGTCTACGAGCCTACGGATTGATTAACCTTGAACGTACGAATTGAGCATGAAGCGGTGGGTAATGGGGCAGTAGAAGAATGCTGTAACACATCTCCGCACATGCCAACAGCTGGTTAGAAATTGCTGCACGATGAGAGATTTTCGGGTCCAGCTTTTGCATAGGTCTCCCCAATCTCCACAGTGAGTGGTTGATCCCGCTCTTAAATGAAGCTCAGTAAAAGCTCTTACTAGATTAAATATAAATCATACAGATTTTCTTAAAGTCCTCCAGTTCTAGTTCCATTCGCTGCAAGTCCCGAACAGCGTAGCCTTTGGACTTAAGGCGCTCCCAGGCTCCATAACCCAATAAAGAGGCCAAGAACTTGAGGTCTCCTTCCTTCCCTTCCCTGGTGGCATGGTTCACGCCCGCTCCACGATTCGCAATAGAAACTGGTTTGGTCAGAATTTAATTATCGTATTTGCAAAGCAGTCAAGCTGTGCCGTTTCCCGGCACTGGTCTATACTTCGCTCTAGTTAATCCTCCCGTACGTGCAGCTTGTTGCCAGCAAGCCCACACTCGTACGTGAAGTGGCACAAAGATGGCAGCTCTCCATTGGGCGTAGGAACTGGGTATGGGTTTAAAAATAGTCCGCACACGGTGGAAACAATTTCCAAACATACTGCCAAGTGATACAATTTAATAAATATTCAATATTATACTCCATATCCTTCTGCTGCACGTTGTTGCTCAATGTTGTGTTGCTGGACGCACTTAGTAATTGATGTTAATTCACCGTTTGATAGGTAGCGCGATTTGGATTGCGACGGTGAATAGAATATTTCTCGTTTGATTGCATAAGTCTGAAGATGAGACGATGTCCGAAGACGGCTCGCCGAGCAGCGTGCACACGGTGGTATAAAACATTCATCATAAGCGGCAACCGTGTCCTGTCCTGTCCGGCGAAATTCATCAAACACGCTCCGGCATGTGCAGCGAGCATGGTGGACAGGAAACTGACAACGATGCCCGCTGGTTATTTGTTAATGTATGCTGTGCCACGCCACGTAAGGCACCGGGAGTTGCTGTGCCTCGCAGTTGACGGTGTTAAGCGCCAGCGTGAACAGTGAGCCAAACAAACGGAACAGGACACACAGGACGTCAAAATTAGATACAGCTAAAGACAGCCAACGGCATGGGGTGGGGGGGGGGTCGAGCTATCTTACCAAGAGCCAAGAACCGGCCCAGAGAGCATGCTCGCATGTAGAACGCTTGCGATAATCACCCGTGGAATGGAAACACGTTCGGTGTCGGGGTGCACACGGTGATTGGACGGACAGATCTTTGAACTTCGGCAACTCGTCAAGCAAAACGGTCCGAACGGTTGACAAACGACAAGCGCTCGAAAGCTACCCCTGCCCGACATCCACAGCGGGGAAAGTCGACGTCAGCCGACAAACGGGGAAGGATCTTTGACAAATCAAAATTTCTATTCCGGTTGCTCCGATTGCAAAGAAGAACCGCAACGCTTCCTTTGCCACTCGCTCGGTTTTAAGTGGGAGTCTTCTCCAGGGAGTCTTCACGCAATAAACACACACACACGCGCGCGGATGTCCACATTCCAATCACGACGAGGCTAGTGACATGCACCATCATCATCCCTTCCAGCTAACGAGAATGGAAGCACATCCCGACGGGAAAATGGAAGAAAATTATCCTTCCGGATGGACTTTCCGCCCTTGGAGTGAATTCTTGGAATCGCACAGACAGAAGGGCGAGAAACGGGCAAAGGCTAAAGGCTCACTTTCTCCCTTTTCGCTCTCTGATCAGACCGCTACTGATCTGATTTGCCCCGTCACCCGTGGGAGACGGGAAAGCGAGTGGTTTATGTGTGTTTTCTAACGGCTCCCGGTGGAGATATTGTCCTGATTGAAGGCTAAGCCTTGGGGGAAATGGGGGTGATATAGGAAGAGGGAAAAAAATACAACAGAAATCCTCACATTTTTCTACCGGAGCTGGATTTTCAGCGCCCGTTTGCGATATGGCATGAAGCGTTCCGTACAAGGGCGCGTGCAAAAGCTGGCGTGCCGCTACGGAAAAAAGCGCTACGTCTCCCACAGTTCCGGTCAAGCAGCAGTGGCTTATTGGCTTACCGGCACTACGCTGGACGCTGGTACGGGGAAGCGTTGGTGTAGATAACAAGAGAGTTCCATTAAAATTATTAGCCCACTCGTGACGCCACATCGGAATGTGATTTATAAAATAAGAAGAAAAAAAAAGAAAAAAAGCCACCGTTGATTTAATAGAAACATTCCATAACGCCTACGAGCTCAATCAATCAGTGTCAATCAAATGGGAAGATGCGCTAGGGCGCAACCCCAAGGATACCGGGCGAACATAAACGGAAGCGAGGATAATCTAATTTATCGATTTGTCCGTCCCGTTTCAATGCTTTCGAGGATGCACCTACAAATCTTCGATCCCAAGCTCTGTTAAAAGTTCATTTTCTAATGCAACATCGCATCACAGTTGATGCAAATCTAGTTTGCTTTCCTTGGCTGGAACATCAATCAATAGGGGTGTCTTGGCTGCTCGTGGCAGGTCCGACTCAGCTCAACGTTTTTGATAGTTAATTAGCACTCGTAAAACGTTGAAACATCAAACACAGTATACTGCAAGCAATGTTTTATTGTGCAATTAATAATGCAGCTGTGAGTTTCCAGATTTTTCTCATCTTTAGATCAAAACTATTGCAAAGGGGTCCCTGAAGTATCAATATTTGCTGGACGTGTATTTAAAGAGCGTTTTTTGTGTTAAATAATGATTAAAATATGGAAAAGTATAAAATTTTATACTTTTCATACACAATAAAATTTTCTCGAAGTTTATCGTGTACTTGACCGCCCTTGTCTAAAATTATTTATAATTCATTACTAGAATACATATTAAACTGGCTCCAAAGAGTGCCAAAGTTTTATTAACAACCTCGTTTTATAGACTACTTATGACAAGCAAAGTTCGTTAAAAAGCTCTAAAATGCATTCTTTACTTTCCTTATTGGTTAGCCAAGAATAGAACCACGGATCGGCCAAGCCTTACCCCTGACCGTAACACACTACATCATGAAGCCGTTTCGCATGAGACCAGCAGCACGTCAATAAAACCAACCCCGCAGACAAAATCGCTCGCATTTATCGTATATCAACAAAGATTTATATCACTTCGGCCAACCAGTCCATGCTGCTCGAGCTGTCCAGTGCATTAAATCCTCGCTACAAAGATACACACTTGATAATTTCTTCATGATTTATAGCGCTCTTTCGAGTGTACATTATCAAACAAAAATCTACCAACGATAAGCTTAAATTCTTATCCCCTCCCTCCCAACATCTTTCCTCTTCCTTCGACCGTACTTATGGCAGCCCGAAGTTTCCCCCAGCTTTAGTGGATCGGTGGATGAATCGTTAATCCCAAGCATCTCCGCTTACGCTTCACCGGCACGCGGCAACCACCACTCGACGGTTAATCCTGCGAATAGAGTTATTTGCTTCCCCGCACTTTTCAACAACCGGCGACTTTGAAAAGTGGATGTAATATGACCAATCGACAGGCTTCATCATTTACTGGTTCTCTGCTTTCTATCGCTCCTTTTAATGGTCGTCCGATTCGAGCCGTAGGATGAAGCGCTGCACGCGGTAAGCGAAACCATCCGGACCAAGCCTATCGGACCAATATTTTCCCTTCCACTTGTCTGGCGCTCTTTTTTCCCACCCCGCCCAACTCCTATCGATTTCTGGCGCCCGAACAGCAGATGGCAGTGCCGGTTAGGCTGAGGGGGCGGCGAAATTCTCGATAACAGGATTATCGCCAGCTGATCTCTACCATCGGGTTGCCCGTTCTGTCTCACCCGTGCTAGGGAGCGGACGAAAATCCAATCCACGCGCTGGCACCATACGCCGGATGCCATTCATGTTGACCAGCCGTCCGGAAACTGTAATTCGTGCGCACTGTTTCCGTTTCGTTTCGAGGGAAAAGCGTTAGGGAATGTGAAAAAAAAACGTGTATGTGTGCCCACGCATTGCATAATCACACATAACAAAAGCGTGCGCCGAGCAATCGACGACTATGTTAGAACAAAGACATTCCCGCGGCCGGCATCATCGCTGTCCACGCATGCCATGCCCCACGGTACGGTTTAACTTTTTCTTGCCGCCAACCATTTCGATCCACTCACCGTCGGTCCGGTTCGCCAGAGCGTCCTGTTGGGCCAAAGTGAACGATGAAAAGCGCAGAGAGTTTCTTTGAACAACAAAAAAAAAACGGAAGAGAAAAACCATTCCCGTGAACGATTTGCAAGGAAAAACTGGAATCGATTCAAGCAGCCCTGCACTTCCAGATCAGAAAAAAATGGAACAAAACCAGACCGTGATGAGACTGTGTGCGTGTGAATGTGTTTTACTTTTTTACAGTCTATGAAGGTGCTTGGAGGGATGCTTAAAGCTTATTTCTACCTTTGGGTATGAAAATTGAACCCATCTAAAAGGCGAAAAATACGAGGCAAAACAATTTATTCAGTTATGGCGATTTGGAGCATGATGGACACTGTACACTTTGAATGGCATCTAGTATTATAATAGGTACAAAGTATTATCTCTTTTGAGGCAGATACGTTGAAACGCATTTTTGTCAGTTAAATAATATGTGCGTTAAAATGATTTTATCATATTTACTTATTTGAAGCCTATAACACTTGTTTAATGTTAAAAAATATATATTTGGCAGAACTTTATTGGTTATTGAACAAGATGTATCAGTAACACCCTCTCAAAAAAGCTTTATATTCTAGGCAGATGATTTGTTTTTCATGTTGTCCATTTTGAAATCAAAAACTAATTCATTTATTATCTAGTATGTTGATGTATGGGCATTCGATATAAACATTATTAAAAAGTTGTTTGTTTAAATATGGGATATTTTGATATTTCAAAATTTGATATGTTTAATATTTAAAATAAATATTTTAGTCACCCACAAACAGCGAGATGAAATGTTAAATTTCATGTTTCCAAAACCGCTTCGGCATGTCCATAATGCCTCGCCCTTCCATATCCACATCGTTTATCGAGCTGAAAGGTACGTAAAACAACACACAAAATGCTTTATGCAAGTGGCATAGGGTTCAACGATCGGCCCTTTTCCTCCCGGTTTTATTGAGGTAAGACGTTTAAAAACTTCATAAAATGGAACACCTTTTTTTGTCCGTTGCTGAACGTGGGACCACACAAAAAAAAACAAAATGAACAAGCAAAGACTGAAAGTTCAAAAATTAAAACGATTACGTTGGGACGTTGTCCCTTAGAAAACATGCGGACCGTTTTGTCATGTCCGGATGTACTGATTAGTCGGCTTTTTGCGTTGATGAAAGGTTTTCCCCTTTCTGGCACGCTGTGACTGCAAGTGTTTGTGATGGGTTTATAAATAATACTACAAATTATTATTATTATAATTACAACGCGCCGCACAACCTCGAGCGCATTATTCTCGAGCATTATTAAGAAGCAAATAGTGAGCCACCACACGGTACAGCCCTAATTGTGCCGCCTCCGTTTTGTGACACCAAGTGCCAGAAGCACATAATAATTAGCTACGCTTAATTTAGCGAAAAACAGCTCAATCAACATTCAGCAGCCTAACCGTTTTTTGTGGTTTTGTCCGCTGGGCCGGGCCGAACAAAAACTTCTCGCGCCGAGTTTCACATTCCCGTGCCGAGCAGTTGGCACGCTCGCTAACGCAGCTAATTGTTGGTGCTCGTTCTTTCGGGCCGATCATTTCCATATCGGCAGTGTGCGCCACATTTTTGCATGCCCTGCGGGCAGTGGATGCTGGCGGGATACGATTTGCTTGCGGGCGATTGCCGCCCACCATGCAATCCACCCCGAAAACGGGCACCAAGCAGCCGGAGTTTATCATTAATAATTCATTAAAGAACGCGTTCGGTTACATTTGAATCGGTGCGAGCCGAGTACGGATCCTTCCAGGCGCAAGGCGGAAACGCACCCAAGTGTTTGCACGGGAAAATGTGTAATTTCATTTCATTGGGTGGGGGGGGAGGAGGGGGACAAAGAGTCGAGAGAGTTTTTCCGCGAGCGAGAATGAATGGAAGGGCGTGAGATTTATGCAAGCCCGAGCAGTTGTGGAATTTGAAGAAGAGGAACCCTCCGGAAGGTGAAGCAAAGGAATTTTAAATTTGTATTGAAACCCACCATTGGCACCGGTTGGTGTTGCTGGCACGACGATGATGACAGAGGCAGAGTGTCTTATTGATTTGCTCACCGCTAGGATATTGTTTTTCGGGCGGGTTACAGTTTACCATCCGGCCGCCGAGCAGCGAGCGTAAGACAAACAAACGGCAATGCTTTAATTAATTCTCGCATGATAATAGATCTGAGCATGATAGGACCGTGATGGCAAATGGAAATGGGTTGATTGAATTTAAAGTTTAAATGAATTTTAAAGCGATCCTTAGCGCACCCTCTCACAAGTGTATTTGTATCATTTTACATTAAAGCAAATATTTTGAGTGGTGTTATTGACAAAATGTTTAACATTATAAGACTCTGCTCTGTTGTTAATTTGTGGCCAATAAGAATGTTTTGCTCCACTAGAGCCTATGTTTTCGCTCTGTTTTACATGCTTCTACATGTTTGAATAATTAATGAACCAGAAAGCTCACTTTATGTGACATTCTACAAATTTTCTGTTAACTTTTTAGTCAATTCCACGCGTACAAAAACAGAGAGAAAGAATCTTTTCGTAGGTATAAATATTAAAAATTAAGTTATATTCATTGAACTACACTTACCAAAACTGTCCGAGCAAAAACCTGACTCCTTTTCCCCCTTTTGAGGAACCGGTTTTCTATAGTTCTTTGCACCAATAACACAATTGTCACTTATCACACTTAGACACCGCTTAACAATGGTTAGAAAACTTCAAACGTATTTTATCAAAACAGCTAAAACAAAACGAAAATCTGTTAAACAAGCAATATCTTTCCAAGTTTCACCACCCAAAAATGGAGACCCAAATCACACAAACATCCACAAATGATTCTAACAAGTGTCACCGTCACACACTTCACACTTCAATCTCGATGCAAATTTAAAACCTCAAAACCTTCACCGACAAACAACGGTGGAAACGCTTTAAGGAGATGGTTTTGGCTGCTTCCTGCCCCGTTTTTTGTTCTTATTCTCACTTACAGTGCGAAACGCGTCAACCCGAGGCCCGGCACGCTTTGGCAGAAAATAAAACGAGCAAAATGCTGATTGAAACAGTAGTGAAACCCTCTCGGCGACATTGATATCGAACAGTGGCGTTACGCAGCAGCAGCCAGCGAATGGAGCTGAAGACGGTGGCACTGAAGAAGCTCGTGCATAAGTGAGGTTTTAATATTTGATTCGCTTTTTGGCACCCTCAACCTTCCCGTCACAATTTGCCCGCTCACTGGGCTGAGTTGCGTCCTTCCCTTGCGCGGAAGGTGCGTAATTTGTTGCGAAGGCAACTCTTCGTTTTCGTTCCTTTTCCGACGCCTGTAAGTGGTTCGGCATGGAAACGTGTGTTTCCCTCGGCCATAAACATTAACGACCGAAAGTCCAACAGACAGACACACTCACACACGTGGAAACCGTTTTTCTTCACTCACACAACCACTCGCACTCCTGTTATTTGTTTTCTCTGTATAAGCCGAATCGAACTTGATCGAGTGTAAGTGAGCCGTCCTATCACACTAGCCACAAAAAAATAATGTTCCTTTCTATCCGCAAAAAAAAATTCAGCAACAGAAATAAAATCACATCCGTGCACATTATTGGTTGGGATCTTCCCTTTTCTCCTTTCCTTTGCACTGTCTATGCGAGAACGTCCCATTGGCTTGTTTCGTAATTTTAGTGGATCGCGGCACCACAGCAAATCCTTGCTAACGCGCACAATTTATGAATAAGTAAGCAAACACGCTGGCCAAAGTTTTGCGCGCCCGCGACCCTACCCTACCCATGCTAATAATGGAAACGGGTCGCCATTTCTACGTCGGATATCGTTCGGGGGTGCAAACTTTTTCACCGTTTTTTTTTAGGGGGTTTGGCCGCTTTTTCCGCGCTGTCTCCAATAGCTTGGCTCCCGTAAAACAACTTCCGCTCTTAATGGGCCGTTGGAGCTAGGAACGGGTGCGGAAGGAAGCAAACCGAAAAGGGGAGGTCTGTAAGTGTTTCCAGTAATTCTTTACGATTATCCACACGCTCACAGACAACGGCACACACGCGCGGTGGTCGGTATTTGTTGAAAGCAAAACAATGTACAAATGAATACAAAAACGGAAAAAATTGAAAAAAATCTAAATCCTTCGATTATTGGGGAAAGCAAAAAGTTTGCAACCACCAATTGATATTAATTTTCCTCTTTCTAGATTTGGTTTTGCTGGCAGTTTCTTTGGGATGTCACGTCCAAAAACAATTGTTCTCTCCATGCCACACAACTCACAGCTTTAAGCCTGTTTGTCTGCACAAATGCACAAAATTGTCACTGCGAACGTTTGCTACACAGTCAAACACCAAACCAACCTGCCAAGACACTGCGCTGACACTCTATGGAACGACACAAACCACTCGCAAACGCTACAGAGCGCAAAGACCGCGGACCGTAACGCGCGAAACGTCGACGTGCTGACGGTTGGAAGTCTCGACGCAATCTAACCGTCAACGGCGCGTGGCTGCTACTATTTGAATGAGCGCGGTTCATCCATTCGCCGCTGCTTTGTTTGGTGTGTACTCAGAGTACGAGAGCGCAACATGGCGGAACGCGAGAGCCAAAATGGCGTGTCTCCTCTCTTGGAGCGTGCGAGCGCGAGAGAGTTGTTTTTTTTTATGCGAGCACCACCGTAAGCCGGTGAAGAACGAAAACAAACAAACGCGTGTAACGACCGTTTCGTGACTGTGTGTGTGCCTGAGTAGCGATAAGAAAAAAGAAAGAGAAGAGCTACCACAAAAGAAGAAAAAACATGTAAGAATTGTGTTGGATAGGGCCCTCTGCTAAGATACCACCCACAAACACCGGCTGTATTGTTTGCATACACCGAACTTGACTCTTCCAAGAAATTTGCAAACATGGCGAGCGAGCAAAGCGAAGAGAAAAATTGAGCAGAGAAAAGAGCGAGAACTACAGCCGAGAGAGTCCCTTTTTGTTGCGCTTCGGGAGAGATGGTGCGAATGAGCGATGTAAACAAAATGTTCAATCAACAAAACACTGGCTGGCGGTGGATGCTGTTCGGTGCGTACTGGCCGTGTTGCCAGTAGCAGCAGTCGCAACAAAAAAAGCGCACATCAAATTTAATGCTTCGTGCTATGGTACATTAATTTTAATTTCTTTCTTCAGTTCGCTCCTTGCACAATAAATAATTTTCTTCCGCACGTGTAGTTGAGCGGGACAAAGGGGCAAGGGGTGGGCAAACGGATGGAATAGCGATATTTGTTTTTGTGATAACTTGTATTTTTCGACGGGCTCGATAGCAAAAACTGCAAGTGTAATAATATTTATTTAATTTTATGCCTTTAAAACACATTTATATAAAAATTACTTTCATTTTTTTCATGAGTAGAAAATTTTAGTAGATAGCAATACGGCGTGGTCGTCACTCCCGGAATAAAAAAAAAATTAGCAAATTTGTGGTCCATCATTCATGATTATCATCATGAAAACATTTTTAACCCTTGTCGCGTGCAGTGGTTTCTCCTAATTCTTATCTTTTATTGTTTACATACTGACGAGTAGCGATAAAAATGATCACAAATTCAAAAGAAAAAATAAAACTAGCTAAGGAAAGGAAATTGTAATTTATTTAAAATCATATTTAAGATAAAGTTTGCACATTTCATTGTGAAAGTGATTCATTTTTTTTCAAAATCAAAAAGTTTCTAGATGGAGGCGCTTGGTGCCGTACAAATGATTAGCCTTCTTTGAGGAAAAACCTCCTCACTACTAAATTTGATTGTTAATTATTTAGAAACTATTTTTTTCTGGCTTGAAAAATACTAGTTTTATGGTAACGATCCCGAATCAAAGAAGCAAACATCGAAAACGAACTTTATTTAATGCGTCTTTTCCGAAGCATATCCTTGCTGCAAACTCTGAGCAAATTATTAAAGCTCCATTTCCAATAACGATTATACTGGCTCAGCGAGTGGCTTATACTCTTAAAGACACTGCACCTTACCGCTCAGTAGCTCGTCTGGTCATTAGTTTTCATGAGCCTCTCAGGATGGTGATAATATTTGTCATGCCTTACCTTTCGCCATCATAACAACTAATGCGACAAAGTTTCTCCATATCCATTGACAAAAAACTGCCTACAAAGCTGAAGAAGTTATTGCACCCTACAACTGCTATCGTTTCTATAGTTTCCTCACCTATCTGGGTGCTCTCCCTCCCCAATGCCGTACATCAGCTTAACATTCGCTTTACTATCGTCCGCATCATCCAGAGCGACGTACCGCATATCTTTTGTTTTCTTCACTATATCTATATCTTTTAGGTAAGTTGTACGACAGTGCGATGGGAAAAAAATCCCATCATTTCCTAACTCGATTGCAAGCGTTTTCCTTTGTTCTTGGATCATTAGTCGGTAAGCTGGGTTCGAGCACGTGTGTGTGTGTGCGAAGGAGGTTTCCGTTTTATTTCCAATCGAATAAACGACATCCTTTGCTCGATGCATTTGCAACCGATGCATCTACCGGACACTTGCACTTGAGGGAGCTTTGTATTAGATTTAACTACAATCGAAGGATAAAATGGTGAAAAATCCTGTCGAATTCGCTTGAACGCGTTGATGCAATCATGCAATCATTTTTTGCTTTCGTTCAGGAACATTCACTTAACACATCCCACCAAACTGCTGCTCTACGGGTTGGTGCACAAAAGCGTAACAGCTTGTATGCACTGTTGACTACGCTTTAATGAGTTTGGAAGCTATACGAATCCGTTTCAAGTGCTTCGTACGATGAATGGTTGGAATCGAGTTTTATTTCTTCCTTCCTCGCAGCGCTGTATAAAACAAACGGAACGAGTTGTGTCGTATTCAATCGATCGGAAACTGTTTGATTCGTAAATTAATTTTTTCTTGCTTGATGAAAAGCCGTATTGTTTTTTACATTGAATTTACAAAATACATTTAACTCACACATGAACATCAACTTAAAGCATCATTATTAGTAGTATTAGTGTCGGTATAATTTACATTTTATAAATTATGTACAAAAATTACAGAACTTTGGCTGTACTTGTTGAAAACTTCAGAGTGAAACAGTATGCTTAACGTTATATAGGTGATCTATTTGCAAGAGTTACCGACAATTTTCCACGATGGTCCGATTCAACATATCATATCAAAACAAGAAAATAATCAATGACACACGATTACGATACATTAGACATTAAACGTTAAGTTCCTTTGTTAATAATATTTTCTCATTTTTTTCAGCTTATTTAAATACAGGTTAAGAAACGAATGATGAATAAAATGTATTGTTTAATAGCTATTTTTTCATATTTATGAGCGCTTTCGAAAATTTTATTTCTGTTACGTATTTTCTATTTTATTTTAATTTAAAGTTAGGATGCCCTCGTAAAGACAAATGACATCCTCTTTCCCTTAAGTATTATCATGATATATTAAACGATGTAGAATGATGAGCATTAATCATCAAAATGATCTGGTCTGGTAACACTACAAAGTTTAATGTGAAAATGTTAATATGACCTATCCAAAGCACTTTGATGACGATGTTAAAGTAAATTGAAAAGAACAGGTCTGATAGCTTTTAATTAACAAATGTCTATAATAAAATGTAAATGTAAAAGAAATAAATATGAAACAATTTTAAAGAAACAATTTTAAAGAAAGAAAGAACTTTTTAAAAACATATTATTTTTTGTAGACTGAAATAAAATCTCAACTAAGCACTAAAATGAGGTTCTTATCTACTAAATCTACTCAATCGTTCTGACCATTTTGGGAAACTGGAACGCTCAACTGATAAGCTTCCTCACTGTTCGCATTTACACGCCACTAATCTAAAACGCCTACATCACAGCTAAATGAAATCAACTCATCTTGAACCGACGCAAAAACGCATTCATAATAATACATCATACAGCCATTTCATTCCTTCAGCACCCGCCGGCACACTAGCAAAACCGTACGATAATAGATTGAGTAACAAAAACCCACCGGTAGCATAAGGTATGCTGTATGCTTGCGTATCGCTTTTCTCGCTGCAACCCGAACCAGACGCTACTGTCAGCGTAGCGTTTTCCTACTCATTACCGGCTTATCTGCAAAACCGCAGCGCCTTTCCAGCATCATTATCACAGCATTACACATGCTGCCGCTGGGATGAGCGGGCACAGGATGTGGGAGTAAAGTTTTGCCTGTGTTCGTTACGCTTGTCCCTTTCCGTAAGCTTTCTCTCTCTTGCGGGAATGTCTTTATCCGTGGCTAGGAAGGATATTTCGGGCGAACGAATCCTGAAACATTCTACAAGCTGTACAAGTGATAACATATTCCATCTTTTCATACATTCTTCGCTCTCTCCCTCACTCACACACACACATGCTCTATAGTTTAATCGAGACTAACAAGCAGGCCTGACCGATTCCAGTGCTTGCGTTTGGCGTGATTTTCTTTTTTGTAAGTCTCCCGGTACGATGTTTTTTTTTACGTGGGAGGTGATGAAGTGTTCACCTTCACTCAACACCTCAAACATCCCATAAAGCGTCGGTCGGTGCTTTTCACGCACCATTGCACCATTGGACAATGGACATACGTTTTGAGGTCGAAGCGGTGGTTAGCGTCGTGGTATTAAAATGCAAACAATGCATATGCTTGATTGGTTGTTTTTATCCTCTCCATTGGTTGGAATTGTAATTCATAGTATATTAAATAAGAAACAAATATCTAAATAAGTGATAAAATATTTTTTGAGATTTTTTAACTAGTACAAAATAAATACTGTGATAATTCGACAACGAGCTCCTTTGTCGTAAGCGCCTAAATATATGCAATGATTACATTTTACGGTAAAAATACATGTTTTGCGTTTTAGGATAAATATTACACACTCTAAACATAGTACACAGCTGGTAAGCAATTATAATTATGATATAAGTGGCAGCTATTAACATATTTTCCATTAAGCCCTCGTAACGCTACAACATACTCCATAGTGCAGCATTTCCCTAATAGCCGGTTCCATATCATCCCACCCACACCGACAATGACCATATCCGGCATATGCCGGCATGGGGTTTGGGAAAAGAGCAGCACCATCAACAGTAACCCACCAACGGGAAGGAACGGGCAGCCACAAACCGCCCTCCAGCGAAGCAATGGATGAACCTGTGATAAGAATGAAAAATGATTCCTTCCGACTAAGCGAAAAACTTTACATGACGCATGCACGCTTGGGTCGGGGGTGCGGTGCTTGCAAGAACAAGAAAGAACACTATTGCAACTCCATTCCCTGGTCTGCCTGGGAGCGTAGAACGCGGAGCGGCGAAAAAGGAAGCTTCGTTTCGCAACAAGACGCCCCAGAATGAACCATTAGACATCATAAATCCATCCATCCGTGGGCGGGGAACGATGAAGTGACGAAGCACGTGCCCGTGCCTGTGTTGACACATTTTTGTGCCAAATCGTACGGGACCACGTTCCTGTCGAACGTGGGATGGAGAAACGGGAACGCTAAGCTGTGGTAACGGCCCTGTCACGATGGCTGGCTTTGCCGCTGTCACATGGAACGGGGATGGTTGAAAGCACGCCTGTCGAAATGCATCAGCGCTCGGTTTAGTGGCTGACTGCGATGCATCGTACAGTGTTTAGTGATGACATTTAACCGAAGGGAACAGGAAAGAAGGAAAAAAAACAACAACATGCATAACCGTCTGCAGCTCGCGGAACAGAAGTGCAGTCGATGCGTTTATTGGGGGAAGGGGATGCGAGTTGGAGGAAGAGTTGGGGAGAAGGGGAGAAGGGGATGCGAGTTTCAGGGTAAGCAACAATTCATTTGCGTTTAAAGCATAGGCTAGAAGAAAGGGCTTTTAATAATTTTTTTTTTTTAATTTAAAAATACTATGTTGTCAATTTTACACTGATTCCGTAGCTGTATTGCGGTTTGCATAGATTTGGGCGTAAAGAGTAACAATATTCATATAAACAACTGCCGTTGCCGCGGAACAAATTGTGAAAGCTTGGAAAACATTTGTAACGTTTGATTGCATCAATGCATCAATGAGATACATATATTCTTACTGTAAGTTAAGTCACATGTCAAACAATTTTAAATCCATAATTCGTTTTGCCAACAAGGCATCAGGCTGTTTATTTATTTCTTCTTTTTATTTTTGTTTATTGAAATTTATTTATTTTACACGTAAAAGAGATAATTTACAATTTTCTGCTTCCTTACCAAAAAGTTGATTTAATTTGTATTGAAGAAAGAAAAAAATCTATGTGGTGAAAATCACATTTGTCACAGCAGTTGGAAATCAATTCGATAGTAAATAGACAACTATTATAATCATTAAAGAGTTAACATGATTTCAAATAAGAGAGTTAGATTCGCCAAACCTTGACTCACCTCTTAGCAATTACAAATTTTGGTGCTCATTGTGTAACTTCTTTTTGTTTTCGAATTTTTAAATAAAATGTTAAACTACTTCACACTCTCTTTATTTGTTGGATTAATTCTATGAATGAATAATTTCGAAATTTTAAATTTCATATGAAAATAAAACAAGCTTGAAATACAGCCGTACAGCGATTTCTTTTTCACTCTGAGCAGATAGTGGCCCCTCCGGATGAAATTTACACCGAACATACAAACTTTTAATTGTAACATTACCCCTTTGCGCAGAGTGCCTACCACCTTTCCCACTCTCCCCTGGCTCCAATATCACATTCTCGAAGCTCATTTCCATAATTGGACCATATATATTGTGCGCTGATGTCCTACAACCGTGCACCGTTGCGTCGGAAGGCTATCACGGTCCGGGCCGGGACGGTGAAACAGATTTCCCGAAATTCTTCACCCTTGTAAGTGTCGTCTTGGAAAGCCGGAGCGAGCTCGGTGCATGTGGGGCTACATCAAGGCCGCTCAAACATATCACATCGCACACAAATCCACAGCATTGGCATTCCAGGCATTGGCGTTGCTGTACCACGCCTTGATGGGAAGCAGGAAGAAAAGTCCTTAAGTGCAAATTTAATTCATCGCCATCGTCGCGGCAGAGTGCGGGCCGTGAGCATCGTGTTACCGGGCGGTGTAACTTCATCGGCCATCGTCAAACAGACATTGGGGGACAGGGAAGCAGAAGGCATCATTTCACCCAGCCCGGCCTAACGAGCGTTATTCGGAGGGAAACGATTTATTAAGATAATTTATGGCTAGCCGGTAGAGTCTCCGATGTTTTGAGTAACATAGGTGGCGCAAAAGATAGAGGACGAAGCTGCTCGCAACGCTCATAATGTGCATTCCAAGGACCGGCTCGGAACCGATCTGAACAAAAATTCCGATTATCATTCGCTTTGTGCTCGTTTGCCGTACTTTACTACCCTCGGAAGATGCAGCACCAAACGGGACTTGCCCCAATGCATCTTGACAAAAGCGTCTTTCAGTGCGGAAGACAGAAGATGAAGACGATGTTCATTAGAATTCCAAACCCAAACGGGGAGCTTTCCCGTTTTGCGCAACGCCCCGCCGCTTTTAATTAGAGCCCCGTTCGCTTCGCCGTGCTACCACGGACGAGCTCCGTTAGTGAAGACATTTTTCAACACTTGCAGCACCTCTGAGGACATCCAGCATGGAGTGAAATAGAGACAGGGTTTCAGCCTTTGTGCTCTGCTTTCACTTCCACCCAACCAGCAACGAGCAGCACTGGTATGCTTTTTGTTTGAAAAGAATTTAATCCTATCGTTTACATTTCACCGATAACGATCGTTGCAATCGGGGTGGGCTAACAAATCTCCTATTTTTCTTTCACACTTCCGGCGAGTGCGAACCAGAAGCAGGTGACTGCGTGCAGTGTTCTATAAATAAGTGATCGATTGAAGTTGAAGATAGTTGCTTGGGATGAAGGCGAATAGGAAAAATAAATTATATAAAATGGTTGATTGATTTATCCGATTAAGGATGCACTACAATGGCACAAAGCTTACCGCAAACTGTTTCCTTTCAATTGACCAGCAACAGTTCAAAGGCTTTGGTTCAGTTTGCAGGGAAGGATACATATTAAATTTAATTTGAGATCAATCAATTTTTGAAACAAATCAATTTGCTTTGAAGCGAAAGAGGAAGCGAGTAAATGCTGGTTATAACTATATTGATGAATGCAATCAACGGACAGACAATCATTCCTTTTGTACCATCGATGGGACAGGTTTTGTACCGCTTTTTCTATTACTAAGCAGAACCAACGCCTAAAGATATGCAAATTTAATAAATCTTAGTTTTGTACAAACCTACTATACATTTAGGCGCTTAGGTATTAAATTGATTGTTTCTCACAAATAAAACTGGATTAAGAAAAGGAAATGTACAAAACAATGAAAATCATACCACACTATTCGAATAAAATTAATTTAGTCTTAAGGAGGAGGGACAAAGGTAAACCATCTTGCGGTTTTATTGAAATTATGCAGCACTTATTTTCATTAAATCACTGTCTATGTGCCTTTTTTAATTTTCTGATGGTTTATAATTTAGTAAATAGGGCCGGCTCGATGGTCCAGTGGTAACGGCGTAGGGCTGTCAAAAGGCCCGTCGCCGGTTCGAATCTCATTCGGACCACTACCGCCCCCCATACGCAGGATTGACTATTCTGCTATGGGTACACTTAATCACAACCCCCCATACGCAGGATTTACAATCTTGATATGGACGAGTACACTTAGTCACACAATACGGCCAGGCCGTCACTACAGAATAAAAACAATAATTTAGTAAATTAGTAAATACTAAACATAAACGTTATTCTAGTGGATGGGACTCTTGAATCCTTCTACCTTAAAGTTTAAAATTAAAACGCGAAAATTATAAGCAATACGGCCTGGCCGTCACTACCGGATTAAAAACGCGAAAATTAATATTACTAATGATGTTTTTGAATCATTGAATAAAGAAAGTGTTGATCATATCGCTTATTTCTCGTTAAGTATTTGGCAGCCAAATCAAATAACAACAGCAGAACTATTGATATTGCTCAGCATTGTGTCCCAACATGTAAAATATTATTAGTTAAACAATCGATAACATTTGGTTTCACGTTTAGTATTGTTACATTATTAATAAAGACAATTTTCTTCATCCAAAGTTCTTTTAATGTGTTAGTTTTTTACATGCAAATAAACGCATTGACGAGCAGTCATTGTTAATGTTCTGCTTGCAGAAATCGCAGAAATGGTATGGATAACCCCAGTGGAATAATAAGGGATGCATACATTCAGGCGTTTAAAAATATTGCGATGGTTCATTACTCAAACCAAAAATTTAAACCAGTTATATGATTTAAAAATAAAGCTAATGGATGAAAATCAAAGCATCATGAAACTTACTAGCAAGTAAATGCTTCTCAACGAGCCTCCTTCTTAGTTAAAATCAGTTTCAAAATAGTACTCAAAAAACGCGATGCCATTACCGCCACTCAAATATGCATGATAAAAGTGGTTGCCATCGGTGCCCGAAGGGCAGGGAAGGCAGAAGGTAAATAATTTCCCCATTTCACTCTTGACTATAATGCAGTTGTTGTGTACGTTCTCTCGCTTGCAAATAACAGCGACGCTAGTTACTTGAGCAGATTGCACACAAGCAACCGTGCCACTCTGCGTGAAGCAGTCTAAAGACCGATTAATTGCTTTAAACACGTTTCACAAACGAGATACGACATGACAATTAATTGCTAGCTGAAGATCATTATTTAATGCTTCTTTTACCTCTGCAAAAATAGGACGCAAGGACAAACCAAAAAAACTACGAAAACAAGTTCAATGCATAAGTCATGAGCTACTAAACACGCGCCCAGTATAAATCAATAGACAGGTTCGGCAGCCAACAAAGCACCGACCACCCCGGCAAAAAACGGAATAACTCCGGGCAGAGCATATTCATCACTTTCCGGCACCGGCAAAAAGAACGCATCAATTATTCACAGCATAAGAACGGACTGTCTTAATTGCCCGCACTTACGACATCGCCATAACCATCGACATTGTCCCCGAGAAAATAGTTCGCACATAAACCATAAAGCGAACAGCGGCTCCCCACCATCACGACCTGTTGTTTCGAGTCGGTAAGGATAAGGTGGTAGGGCTCGGGAAAGGAAAGTCAGACGTTGCACACTTGCGCCTGACCAGAGATCGGTATCGGCAAGAGGATGAAAGGAAGTTTATGAACGCTCATACTTGCGCTTTTATTTCCGCAGCCGGGCCTTGTGTGCAGAGATCGTACGCGTATAAAGGTTTATGGGTCTAGCATGTAGCATAAAATCAAATGACTTGCTAACGGACTTTGGGTAGTGCGCATCCAACAACATTGTATATGGCCTCTTTGCTAGCGTATTCTGCATGATGGAAGTTTGAGCGTTAAATTGAAAAGATTTAGCATGAACGCGTTAAATTGCGCTAAAGAGATAAATTGAAAAGTAGCATGAACAAAGCAGGACAACATTGCATTGTTTTACAGGTGAAAACATTTTTAAATATGTAAAACTTTTGTTTTCAATTATGTAAAACCACAGACAAGAGGATTGAACATGATGAAAAATCACCTCACTTACATACGATGATAAGTTTTATCATCCTTGCCAAGGGGATAGTTCGCTCTTTCTAATTTTCGTTTATTTTTTTTTTATTTTGATTTATAACATATTTTATTTTCCATGTCAAATCAGCTGTCTTTTTCATTAGTACCGTGATTTTTTTTATCTTTTTCACTTGTTTCACGAATTCTTTTAAATAAGTTCAAATATTTTTTATCTATTTAATTTCTTTTTTAAATTTGCTTCTCTTTTGCTCAAACTCCTCAACTTTCGTTTTTTTTTAATTATATCAAACTAATACTCACTCAACTTCATTTGTTCTTTTCAAATCTATATTTTCATCATTTTGTCACTTTTTAACTATCGCTCACTACTTCTGTCCCTGCGATGTGTGAATTATAAGCAATTATGTTATGCGTAATATCTTATTTTATTTTTAATTTGCACATTTTTTCAATTTTTTTTATCCTTTACCTTTTTATCTTTTTATTATTTGTTTATTCTTTTTGCATTATTTATTTCACTTTTATTTCTTTATTTATAATTGCTTGTTTCGTTTTAATGCCTTTGATTGATATTATTTCATCTAGATTATTGTTTATTATTTAATTAGTCAATGTTAACTTAATTATGATTTTACTTAAATAAATCTTATTAATTCGTTTTCATCATTTTTGCTTTAAATTTTTGAGAGCTTTATCTTACTGTTTTATATTTTAAACCAATTTCTATGTGAATTTCCTTATCATAACGAATTAAAAAATCAAACTATTAAAACACAAAACCTACCTTGCTTTGCATCTGACATCATTTGTACTGATAGTAATTTGAAAAATGAAACCATTAAACATTCGCGGGAAAAACACTCGACTGTACTTCTGCAAACTCGATTTATTTTTGATAAAGTATTTAGGCAATATTGTCCCTGAAACATGCCCCCTCCCGAACAGCTCTCACTCGCATTCGCTCTCTCCACCCCGCCTCCGAGCTTAAGTACAATATCTCCTTTCATAATCTTTCCACCGACCATTCATCCTCATTTCGGTGGTGGTGCGTTTCCCTACCGACTCGGCGATTTTTCGTGCCAAAAATCCAAAAAAAGTTCTCCACCCGGTTCCGGCCGTCCGGAATGCTGTTGCGTGCAGGGCCCTCTGTACGGCGAGATTAATGAATTAACCTAAGACAAGCTGCTTTGCTTTGGAGGGAGTGCAAAATAGGAACGCGCTCGGTTGAGGATGGTTCGTTAAAATGAAATACCGGAAAAAAACAGCAACCGCAAGAGTGAAGCAGCGCACACCGACACAGACACCTAAATAACGGCAGCAAAGTCCGAGCCAAGCATGAAAAGTCCATTTATTTTCCTTCCACATAAACACCGGCGAGCGGTTTCTTATCGACGCCTAACCACCGGGCGAGACCGGGCTGGCAGAAACGGCATGGCAGAAAGCATATTTTAGAGATAATGTTTCGGTTTGTCGGCGCCCGGTGCAACGAAAAATCTTTACGCTTCCCACCGCCCCCCCCCCCCCCACCCCCTCTCCTGGTCCACCCGTTTTCGCTTGGGCGTCAATAAATTACTGAATCAAGTTTAGTGCCAGAAATTAGGAAGCAGCATCCTAATAAGCTTAAGTGAGGATCTGCTCGCCGCCTTATTATGCCGTACCAGGGATGTACTTTTAAAGTGATTTAATGACGAGCTGTTGGGTGTTTTTTTCGCCATCCGCCCATTCTTACGTTCGCTTCACACGAAATGGGTGCAAAATTTGAACCGAAAGCACTTCGCCACTCCACTCGGTTTGCCGCTGTGTTTGAATGAAGCAATCAAGCATCAAGTTATTTAGCTTGTTTTTGGGAAGAAAAAAAAAGCTGCAGCAGCTTGTGCAGGGAACAGCAATTAAGCTTAAGCGCTGTCCGGAAAAGCAGGGACAATTTTCGGGTGGGAATTGAGCTACAGCCTGGAAATGTAAACAGTTTGAGGTTTCATGTGATTATAAGCCCATGCCTAGCTCGGACCAACCAACTACGGTTTGCGTTGGCCGCCCTGTCTGATGGAAAAGTTGCCCTCTGAATTTGTTAAACAGGCTTGTAAATATGTCAAAGAATGTAAAGCAGGGACACTAGAAGGTCGTTAGTTTTTGAATAGATAATCACGTTTCATCACAGAAGCTAGGTGGCTGTGTGGTTTTTAGTTATCCTTTGCATGTACAATTTATATGAGTTTCACAAAAAACAGTTAGATTTTTTTTCTGCTTATCCTTTATCCTTTATTTAAAACGTCTTATTGTTATTCGATACAACTCGCTTATTTTGTATAGTTCTTTGCACGTAGGGCTTCTTCTTTTCTTCTTTTTATGGTACAGTATACCATTATTGAACTAAGAACACTGAAGTTAGACGATTTTTAATAGCTATGACATATATCTTTTTTAGTCACTAATGGGCCTGACTATCTGACATGTTGTATCGATGGCATAAATGTCAGTCTTGCGAAAGAGAAAGTTCGAACGGGGTTCGAACAACGCTAAGCCCTAAAAGGGTGCCTACACCAATACCGCTCGACCATTGAACTACCCTAGATTTGCTCGGTTAAATATGAACAACGTTCATACACTGTCCAAACCAAGGTCTCTTTAGGAATCAGCTCTCGTAATAAGCCTTTGGCAGCTCACCAATTTGGTCTCCCGTTTTGGACAGCATGATGTCAAACGCGTTTGAATTTTTGAGTTTGCACATTTGTGTTGTTGTTCGTTTGATTCGTAAACCGTTTTAAACATTTTTATTTTTTTATTAACAACAGTTTTAAGTCAAAGATTAGCTAAACTTAAAAAAATTCAAAGCTTGAAATAAGCGCTGTGGCCACCATGCTGTCAAATGGACTCCTTTCTTCTACTTCTTTTTAACCTGTCACAACAGGCTCTTTACGGGACCTGATATATCAACAGACCTTGGTCCAAACTCACATTGTTGTGGTAATCGGGGGTATTCCTTTGAAATGGACAAAGTGTCTGTCTTGTCACTGCCGAAAACTACACAATGCCAACGCACTCACCCTAATGATGTTCGGTATGATTTCTCTAGCAATAAGCACACTATCTCCAATATTTTCAAGACCACATAAGTGCAGTCTTTAATAGCTTTCACAGAATTCGACCGTCGTATAGAGCTCAATCTATTAGCAAATATATAGTTCTACCAGTAAGAGGTCTTACCTAGAGGATTTTTCATTCGTGGAATATAGATAGTTTTTCTAACAGGACAATCCTTAATTATATAAATGCTGTGCAGTGTCATGTAATACTGATCTTGAAAGGACATAAAGCATGGAGGTATTAGTTATGAGACGCAGAGCCATAATCAAGGATTTTATTGCTCTGAAAATACCTCATAGAACTGACTCTTAAGCTTTCCTCTGCAATTTTTTTTAAAGCGTTATCTTTAATGCAGGGTTTTGATATTGACCAACTGAATCAGGAATTGTACAGCTTTAAATAATTATATCTATTTTCTATTAAAGTAATTACAAAAAGCCTACTAAGTTCCTTTCGCATCTGTGAAGAATGTTTATTATAATGAGCAAAACTATGGTTTTTATATCACTAGGTTATAGTAAAAAATGTGATAATTTTTAATTGTCATCCTCTAGCTTTCATAGCTTTCAAAGCATTACAATGGCATTTTCACAATAAGCTTTATTGTAGTATTTTCCCATTTTCCCCACTAAGAACACTGAGGCCAGTCGATTTGTAATAACGATGAGAGCTTGAGTAATCCCAAATAGTTTTCTACTGAATAGACAAAAAAACGCTTAACACGAGCAGTAACATATTCCTTCCCTCATTCATCCAATACTTCAAACCCATCAAACCGAACCGTACAGGAGACACGCAAACCTATCGTACCAATCGTTCATTTGTAGGCACGATTTCCCTGCCCGTTCACCGCGGAAAAATGAAAAGCGCAAAGCAAGAGGTCCGGGTCGAATTTTGATTACATGCTTTTTTTAACTCACCCCTCAGCCGATGCTACCGTTGCGGCTCAGTCCGCAATCTACGTCCGCTAGCACAACGAATCGGGCTCACGAAACAGCAGCGACAACGCACAAAATAAAACGCACACAACGCGGCAGTCTCCTTCATTTAAGGCCAGGTTGAAAATTAATTTCACAAACGACTCTCTTTTTTTCTGCACACTTTTTTCCTCTCTCTTTTATTCCTCTTCTTCCTTTTGATGCAATGACAGGCTCGGCAGGCTGATCCGCAGAAAGTTCAATAGATTTGCGCCTTTTCCACCCTGTGTACACGGGGGAAAATACAAAACTCAACCACAGAGCTTTCCTACGGAAAACACACATCATACCGCAACCGAACACGAATACACGGCCCGTGGTTGGTAGTTTTATTTTTCCATTACATCTGTGATCGCGGTGGGTTGGAAGAGGGTTGGCGTGAGCGGGTGGGGTGGTAGGCAAAATTTGCCTGTTTGTTGTTTGCATTTCATTTTTGCATCCTTCCTCCATCCGGCCCGACCCCTTACCCACACCCGTTCGGACCGATTCAAACGGATGCAGCCAGCGTATCCCCGAATTGGATTGCTTTCTATGGTTTCGATAACGATTGGGATAGGTTCGTGACGGGAATGTTTAAATATTTGAACCGTGCGTGCGTGTCCTCGACGCTCCCGAACGCTGGACCCCGAACCACATTTTCCTGATGGGATAAATACAGCAACAGAAAAAAAAGAGGATTGGGATCGATCTGGCTGCTGGCTGGTTGATTTGGAAAATTACAATTGCGATTGTGGACGCTGAAGGGTGGGAAAGGGACAATGTTGTGTGTGTGAGCGTGCTGATGTTTTGTGTTCGTGAGGCAGCCAGCAATGTCCTGTGCTAGTTTTGTAGAGGGAGAAACTAACCATCCTCCCGTGGACGATGGGCACGGCTTCGAATGCTGTTCGGTGGCAGCAAATTGTTTGCTTTGCTGTTACCGCAAGCGATTCATGCAGACCGTGGGGGGGGGGCTTGGCATACGAATAGCTTACCTGAAGTAACGACACAACAAGCAATGTAATAGTAAAAGCGTTTTTTTATTTTAAAATCTACGGTATGAATAAAGGTTGTATTAATTATTAAACTTTGCTTGATCATTTTCAATTATCACTGTCTTTTGCTTTGTCCCGGAGCGTTATCACCTGTAAGCAAACTTCGGTTGTTGAATGTTGATTTTTATGCATTTATTTACTTTTTTCTATAATCCTGTTTTGTTGTTTTTTTTATATTCTGTATAGTTTGCAGTTTGCAATACACACCTCAAAATTACTTAAACTCAGGTGAAAGCCATTGGACATTACGCATAATTGGCTAGCTTAATCGTGATTTTACTGTTGAGAGCTGGCGGGAGCTATCAGAAGCACTTCTATGCCCCACACTCAAGGTTCGTACTATAGTAATTTTCCATGTTGCGCGGATTACGCGTTACACAGCAAACCGCGTAACACGAATATCCGCGTAAGTCGAATCAGACTAATTCCAGCAAAAATACTGCCAGAATAGTATAATTTGTGTTTGTAAATAATATTTTCTACTCGTTCATTATTTGTTTCAATGGATTTGTGCAGAAGATTCAGTGTAATTGGCCATTTTTGTGATTTTAACACAAATTGTCAAAAATTCAAATTATCTTCTATTTGACAATTTCATTTCGATTTCAATCTGTACAATACAGCTGTCAGATTTCCAAATCCGCGTATCTCCGAATCCGCGTAGCTCGAGAACCGTGTAACTAGGGAAATTACTGTATTTGACCTAATTGTCATAGTTTTGCGACACAAAGAGTGTAGTATAGTTAAAAAAAGCTTAAGTTTACCTGTTAAAAAAAATTACCTGTTTATAATGCGGGTTCAATTCGCGATGCTAAACGAGCTGCCAACCACCACAAGACCGCGCTAATGTACAACACGACTTAGCTTGCAAATTATGCTCCTTGTTGTCCATATTTAGCCATGCATGGACAAGGTGCGATCGTTGTGAGTTCCTGTAATAAGGACTGACTATTAAGCAATACGGCCTGGCCGTCACTACCGAGATAGAAAAGGACTGACTATTAAACTAAACGGTATTAACAAATCTTGCAAGCCAGTAATGGCCTGAATCACCACCGAGGTCCTAACAGCAATAGTAAAAGAAGGTTCGTTCGTTCATTCATTCCACGAAACGAACCAAGAAGGTTTGTAACGAACGTCTGGAGACTATATTTTCATAAAGACTTTGGGCCGTCAGCCCGAGACTACTAGTGAAAGCTCTATAATGGGAAATGCTTAAAGCGCCTAAAAGTATGCAATGCATATAAAAATTCGTGTAGAAGCGTATTTTTTTCTTATATCTCATTAGTTTAGCACTTCTTTTTACGAATAATGGAAATAATAATACGAATTAGTAATTCGGCATCAAAGTAATAATAAAAAAAATAAATTACAATATTAACATGTACTAAAGTAATTACCATGTATTTTTTCCACTAAGCTACTGTTTTTACAAACATATTTGGTCTGATGTTCTTACTCTTTTTCTCTCAAAACAAAATTAAAACATAATCAGTGGATGTAGAGATTAAATGAAACACTTCATTTTAATTTTTATTTTAGGTCAAAATATATCTTTTATCCTACCTCATACAAAACGGTTGGATCTGTTCCGTTCCACTGACATTATAGATACATCGTCCCAAGATTTCTAGCAAGCTGCAAAAAAATGTGTTGCTACTGAATAAAAGTGCAAAGAACAACTCAGAAAGCAGCAAAGATTCGTCATTCCATCTAGAGCGCCCTTGCACAGTAATCAAACGATGTTCATGTGGCAGAAATTGTGAACCAAAACTGCAGCATTCAATCAAACAGATACAGATGCAAAAATAACAGCAAACCTTTATCTCTTTTTTTTCAAAAATAAAATTAAAATCAATACCGATGTTTCCGAAAGTCAAGCAAAGCGTTCATGCGTGCGAGCAACAAAGAGGTTTAGAGATTGTAGCCACAGCATTGCTTTCTGCTCCCTGCGAAATCATCTCTTTACCCATCGACACGTACGAAACACACTTGTTCGTCTCGATTACAATCCGCAAATGACATGAAAATCTTCCGGAATCTCAACTACCCGACCGGGACGAAACTAACGAAAGCCACTTCTCGCCCAAGCACCACTCGAACAAGCTAGACCAGCGAAAGGGAAATGTGGTCACCCGCTCCTTCCGAACTTCCATCCGGACGTGTAAAATGAGGTTCACATTTGAGCCTGACGAGCCGCGACTCACCGACAGATGGCGCTGTCCAGTCCTATGCAAAACCATACGTTTCGCCACCGTTCGTCCTGCAGACAGGTCAGCACGGAGGCAACGGGAAACACAAACACTCCGTCCCACTCGGGGCACAAGTTCCGGAGACGGCGACTCAGTCAACTCCGGTGCCCATCCAATTTGGTTTCGCCATCGTTTCGGTTTTCCCCATTGCTGTGCCCAGTGTTCCCCAGTTGCCGGTGTGTTTATTTACTTTTTGTACTTTTTCACACATTGTCCAACCCTTTGCCGGGGACCCCTAACCGAACCCTGCATGCTGACTGCTGCCGTCGGTGAGGGTTAATTTAAAATGTATGCTCCAGTACGTTTACACATTCTTCAGTTTAAAGTTTACTTTTTTCGCTCCCGCGTCCGTCTGCTTCGTTCGTTTTGTCAATCTCTCGTGTGTTTTGTCCCGTTTTGCCAGTGTCTAGGTTGGACATCCTGAACGGTTGAGCTGTAGGGCAAAGATGTATCCACCCTCTTTACACTGAACAGGACAACACAGAGCGAGTCTTATTATTTTCGTTGTTTTTCTGTACGCTTTTTTCGGTTTTTTTTTTTGACGGGAAAGATTGTGAAAAATTCCAATTAAAAAACTTTACGTCCGCTGGCTGCGAATGAAACGATCCCCCTTACTGCCGGCCACCCGACACCAGCAGACTTTCGGTAAGTGTCAAAAGTAATACCTATTCCATCGCACCCATTAGCCCCAGCGGGAAAAAACGGGGAGGAACATCTCAGCTGACACTAATCATCTGCCGCACCCAAACACTGTAAGCAATTCCATTTTCCAAAATTCTCCTTACCGGTGACGCTGTGTTTCAATTGCCGGCGGCCTGCTTCCTGCTGAATGGGCGGTGAATGGGATGGAAAACTGTTGCCACTCGGTGCTCAGGGTTCAACACGGCTCCATCCATCAGCGCGTGGGCGCAATATTTGTGCAATTAATTTTTCGCTTTCCACTTCAGGCATCCGTGCGGGATGGATAAAGTTCACTTACCACTTAAAAGTAGTGAAATCGATTTGATGCACCACAGTGTGCCGTGGTACGGTTTGGTACGAAGAGAAACTTTCACCCTGCCCTGCGGAGATTTGGTTCTGCTGGCGTATCGAACGGGTTTTGGTTGAATTTCGATTTGAGTTTAGTTCAAGTATGGTTATGCAAAATCTGCAAATACAATGCAAATATTTTGTGCCAACCTCAAGCACGAGAAAATAAATTGCACTTTGGTTTGAAAATGTTGCCGGTACTGGGAAATGCATCATATGAATTGCGTGAATTGTGGAACGTGGAAATGTGATGTGATATTTAGGTCGAGCTGCTTAAAGATGTCGAAATGTAGTAGTTTTTAAAAAATTTAGTTCTTTTTTTGGAATGCTTTAAATTGAAATCAGACGTGAAGATAAAACTTACAAAAAATACTCTTTTTACAGCATGTTTTTTACGATTTATTGAAAATAGTTTTTCACTGTCCAATGACTATAGAAAAACTAACGAAACATCTAATTTTATTTAAACTAAGTTGTTAGAATGATTTTAGAGCAGTTTTAGAATTGCAATTTAAGCTCGTGTTCTAGTTATGAGACTTGTTTTATTGAGTTATGAGCCTGTTTGCAATATAAATGAAAATTAAAAAGAATAATACTTTAAAAGAATATGTACTCTCACTTGAGGAAACGTGTTCTGTGCAGCTTATGAAGTGTCATTATTAATGAAATTTTTATTGTTATAGTGTAAGTTTTTGGCAATAATACTTGGCCGTCACTACGAATATAAAAAAAAATCTTGAGCTCATACATTTTATTAAAACTATGTAACTAAACCGGAAGCTTTAATAAACTCCTTTACGGGTTCTATTCTGGTCTACAGGCTCACCGCAACTGAAACTCCGGCAAATCGTTTTATTATATCTGTAAATAACTTCACACATAAGCCCCCCCCCCAAATCAAGAAATGTTTAATCGTGACTATATTCATATCGATAGAATTCTTCGTAAATGAAATCCTCCTGAGCGTGTTACAACTCGTTACGTAACAGAAGGAAGAAATTAAACATTTTATCCGTAACATTAGAAATTAGAAAGGGTTTTTCTATTCATTTTAAATCCGATCTGATCTGAACCTGTCGCCATGACAGCGGCATTGACAGCGAGAAAATGTGCCGCAGTTTTTCCTTTATGTACTCCGCACCTAAATATTATGAACGTATTCGAGTATCGTGCCACGGTTATGGCATCAACTGCCGCGGTGTCGAGTAAGTGTCCCGCGGGCTTGAGATCTATCGAAAAACCCTGTATTATAAATTAGTATCAGGGGGAGGGGGAGTGCTTTTGCATCCCTTTGTGGGGAGTGAAATTTTATCGTTGCATAATTTATGGATAGCCCCTTAACGAAACTTACCTACGACAAACTCCTTTATTTACTTACTTACTTATCGGGCGCTACTACCTAATGGTGGACGCCTCAATGCCATCTTCCCACCTCAGCTTGGGCCTACCACGCCTCCTCTGTCCATGTGGACGGCCTAAGGGGACTTTAGGGGCTGGGTCGTCCGGATCCATGCGTATAACATGGCCAGCCCACCACAACAGTAAGGTCGTTGTACAGCTCGTACAGCTCGTCATTGTATCTGCTCCTCCATTGTCTTTCCTCGCGTGTCCTTCGTACGCCAGCAATCCTTCTGAGCATCTTCCTCTCGAACGCGACTAAGAGGGTTTCGTCAGTTTTGGACAAAGTCCATGTCTCAGAGGGACAACAAACTCCTTAGTGTCGTACTATTTCAAAATTTTTGATAACTTTCACGGTAACATTGGAATATGAGGTTCAGCTGCAATAATTAGGAAAAAGCCTAATTCTGCAGAACATTAACTAGGTTTAAGGTTTAGTGTGTAGGTAAAAAAAATGTGTCTTAAGTTTTGTGTGTGGCTTCAAATATGAACAATAAATCATCCATTGATCGCTCGTTAATTTTGTGATTTTTTGCGTTGAGTTAGCATCACAGAGCAGGATAATTGGTACCTCTCCTATGATAAGTAGCGTAAAAAAATCAGTAGTAATTTTTAGTTAACAGGATAAAGAAACAGATTAATCCTTGTAAAGGGTTTCTCTCAGCAGAGCATTTTTTTGGCAGTAGAAGTAGTTGAACCATCTAATTCAAATTGAAAAAGACATTTAACATTTTCATTGCCGTTTCCACGGCTCAAAACTAAGACCATATTCCAATGTGTTCTGTTACAGGATTTTTGATATCTAAAATCTTGAATATTCTTGCATTCTTGCTTGAAAAGGATTCCCTAAAAAACACATTTTAGACGGTCTTTATTCCTTTTTCAAATTTAAACTTTACTCAATTATAATTTTAGTTCAATTATAGCCATATCAAAGGATGATGAATTAATAGATTTCTCACAAATCTTGTGCGTGTACGCTGGTTCAAGACGTTTCTATAAGCTGCAATAAAAAGGAAGCAAAAGTTAACTAACACATTTAAGTCCTTTATTTCAACCGAGTAATACCGTCCCGCACTGGCACACAATATGCACACCACCGTTTCGTCCCGCTCCCTAGATCTGTGGATCTTCATCGGTCAGCTTCACCAGCTTCCTGGACGCTTCCCACAGCGCCCGCTGCTTGGCGACGTGCTGCACGCGCTGGTTCAGCTGATGCACCCGGCAGCCCCGGAAGTACTGGCCACTGATCTGCTCCACGTCGGGCGACACCGCCAGATAGATGCTGGTGCGGGCGCCCTCCTCCGGCGTGCGGAAGCACATCTGGATCGGCTTGAACAGCACGCTGAGCGGGAACGGCACGTTGCGCCAGATGCCCGTGTCGATGACGCCCGGATGCAGACAGTTGGCCGTCACCCGCGTGCCCTGCAGCCGGCGGGCCAGCTCCTGCGTGAACATGATCTCCGCAAACTTGGACAGATTGTACAGGTGGATCGGGAAGAGCGAAAAGTAGTTGACCGGGTTGATGCTGTTCGGGTTGGCCGGGTTGAGCGAGGCGAACTGGTACAGCTTCGACGACACGATCACGATCCGGCCCTGGTCGGACTTCTTGAGCGGATCTATCAGCAGATGGGTCAGCAAGAACGGTCCGTAGTAGTTGGTCGCCATCGTGAACTCTAGGCCGTCCGGCGTCACCTTGTTGTTGAAGCCCTGCGCCACGCCGGCATTGTGGATCAGCACATCGATCACCGGCTCGGTCGCGACGATCTCCTTGGCGAACGCCCGCACGGACGGCAGCGAGCTGATGTCGACGTGCTTGATGAGCAGCTTCGTATTGCCCGTCTCCGCCATAATTTCCTCTGTCCGGTCCGGGGAAGGGAGTTTACGATAATGCAGTCAAGCAGGAAGGTGGTTGGAAGGAAAGTAATTACAGTGAGATTTTATGTTTTAATTAGTAACGCAAACTCCCCTAAGGAAATGATTTTTCGTTCTTTATTTTTACTCGACATGCCAAAGAAAGCGAAAATTGTTAATCAGCGGCCAAAAGAAGCGTTTCTAGTTTTGTAAATAAGCGAAAAAATTTTGCGTAAAATGTAAATAAAGAACGAAAAATTTAGGAGGGAAAAAGCTTAACAAAAAGCTTTCCGGGTCAAGCTAGTTTGCACCGTGTACATGGTGCTTCATCGCCGAATGCGGAAGCTTTCGCGGGAAAGTTTTCACGCATGAAACATTTCGCCACAAAGCACCACAGAAAGGTATGGTTTTTGATGGGGCTTAAAAAGGTCGCTTTTCTCTAGAAAACTATAGTTTTTATGTAAATTATCAGTTTTACCAAGTAACAGCCTAAATCAAAACGTTGTTTTTCTAAAAATATACGCTCAGCTGCATGTAATAAAAGAAACACAAAATGAGGTGAAATATTTCACCCAACGGTTGCACTGGTTGAGACAGTGAGTACCAACAAAGTGTAGAATTATACTTAAATTCAATTTTAAAATATTTCTGTTACAATAAGCAAAACAATACTTATTTAAATCTAGTGAAATGACACTTAAAATTAATTGCTTCCAAACTTTCGTTGAATGAAAATGTTGTAGAATGTGCTTAAAAATTAACACAAAGTGTAAAAAATTATCTCAATGCTTCGCATGAACAGGAATGAAACTTGTTGCCATGGCAATAATTTAAAATACCCTATTATTTCAATCGAATAGGTCTTAACTGTTATGCTTCAGTGATCATCAATTTTTTACCATTACTTTCCCTCAATAGGCCATGGCTGAAAGTGGTAAAAAAGGTAGCAAGAATGTAAAAATGACAAAAATGGATGTTAAAGAAATGTTTCTTATTTTAAACAACCAATGAGTAGGTTAATACGTTTATCCAATAACCTAGCGAACACAATTCTGCTGACACATCGGCATTATTTGTTCGAAGTAATGAAATGCCCCAGCAGTAGACAAACAAAAACAAAACACACAGTTCTTTATGACTTCTAGCATGAAAAAAATGGAACCTCTGCTTGATGCTATTATATTTTATGTAGGTTAGCGAAACCCCCCCCCCCCTCTCCCACCGCAGGGAAGTAACAATAACCTGAAAAAGCGTCAACAAAGCGTAAAGGGCTGTAGCGCACTGCAAAAACGGTCACACAGCGCGAACAAATGAGGCGAAGTAATGCAGTTAATGGACAAACTCGAGCTGAAAAAGGCGCAAAGAAGACGAATGAAGCAAAAAACCAAACACACAAACACTCACACGCACATGCAGGGTGCGTTTCACGCTGTCACAAAAACCCCCTCTTTAGCCCTCAGTCAATCCAGGGTCAATGACTTTGGGAAACGGGGGGGTGTGTCGGGATGGAGCCGCTAAATGACGGATCAACAGACTTTATTTATCATGCCTCGTTTCCAATCGAGTCGAACCGATGGGTGGGTTAAATCACCGACAAACCGACGTGACACTCGGCGTGAGCAAACTGTGCTTGGTAAATTGCCCTCACAGTTCAAACTAAATACGCATCGCACACTAGCGCCATCTGTATAATTTAGCGCCTAATATTGTGCTTTTGAGGCACATCTTGATTCTACGTATTTATCCGTGGACTTTATGCGAGAATTCTGTAAATGTATCTGGTAACAATGGTCTACAATTGACCCTCACTTTCCGTTTTGTATTTTGGGACGTAATCTACTTCTTACTAGACGCCAACAGACGTCTTATTTTGACAGAAGCAATTGCATCCTTTCAAATCAACGGTTGCTTAGTGTGGGGCACTTTTAATAACACGAGTGGCATGTCGGTTTGTCGGTGGCTTAATGTAAAATATATTATAAAAATGGATGAAAAACAACAACTCTATCTTTCACTTCCACAGCAGACAGCTGGAACACGTTGGTGTTGATGAAACTTCTCCGTATTAAATTTTCGGATCACTCTCCGTCAGCTTCACCATCTTCGCCGACTCGTCCCACAGCTTGGCCGCCCGCGCCATGTCGCTGATGCTCGCGCTCAGGGACGCCTCCTTGCAGTCCATAAAGTACTTGCCGCTGACGCCCTGCACCTCCTCCGAGCACGCCAGATACAGTGTGGTTTGCGCACCCTCGACGGTCGTCTTGAAGAAGCTCTTGATAACGCGCATCGGCAGCGTGAGCGGGAACGGCACGTTGCGCCAGATGCCGGAATCGATCATGCCCGGATGCAGACAGTTGACCGTCACGGACGTTCCCTCGAGCCGGCGGGCCAGCTCGCGCGTGAACATGATGTTCGCACACTTCGACACGTAGTACAGGTAGGCGGGCAGGCTGCCGACCGGGTTCAGATTGTCCAGATTGACCGACGCGAAACGGTACAGCTCGGACGCGACCACCACGATGCGGGCCGGGGCGGAGCGCTTCAGCAGCTCGATCAGCAGATGGGTAAGCAGAAACGGTCCGTAGTGGTTGGTGGCCATCGTAAACTCGATCCCGTCGACCGAGCGCGTCTTGCGGAACGTTTCCGCAAAGCCGGCATTGTGGACCAGCACGTCCAGGCGGCGCTCGGTGCGCAGCACCTCCGCGGCAAACTCGCGCACCGAGGCCTGCGAGCTGAGGTCGAGCTTCAGCACGAGCACGTTCTGGTTGCCCGTTTCCTTCACTATCTCATCTGCGGAGGAAAAAGGGGGGGGGGGATGGAGTTTGTTTTCGGGTGACGTACGACGGGTTCAGCTGTTGCATATCCTTGCCTGGCGGGTTTGGCTTTGTACAAAAATGAAGGAGTGCATGCGTCGTGCAGTAGAGTTGAGGGACTATTTACAGAGTAGAGCTTAGAAGTAGTCTGGAGCATGCGATGGTCTGCGCTCGTTGATTCCTTTAAGGCGTATATACACTGGTGGGATCTCGTATGAGCAAATGCGAAAGGTACGTCCCATTTCCGGACGTGGCCCTTCTTGATGTCATTCCCCAAAAATCCTAGAGACTAAGTACCCGAACATCCCTTAAGCTATACTACTCCAGCGAGAAGGGTGAACCTTCAACACACCAACTTTGTTAGTTCCAACATTCTACAGAACCTTCCACCTTCCCAGAACTCCACCCCACACACTAAACGTATGTTAGCCCGGGTTGAACACTTGAACCAGCCGTACCTTGCGCCTGCTTGGCCGTCTCCATGTTCCGGCACGCCATAATGACGCGGGCTCCACGCCGGGCCAAATCACGGGCAGTTTCCTTGCCAATGCCCGAGTTTGCGCCGGTAATGATGACCGTCTTTCCCTCCATCTTGCGCTACATTCGGGGGTAGGATGTAAAAGAGATGAAAAAAAAAATAGATATTAATTAACTCTTAAATAATTGTTTTTTTTTTTTTCAAAAGATCAATTTGCCATAACTTTCACCACGCTAACGCTAGCGCCGGTACGCTACCACTAATCAAAATGCTTACAGATGAGGTAAAGTGCCCGCAGGTGAGGTAGAGGTAGTATTTGATTAGTGACAGTACGATCGCCACTCCCGTGACTACGGACGCTATCGCCGTCAGCGGATCGTTGAACCCAAATGGCGACATGTTTGGTTTGGTATGAGTTTTCTACGGTACAGTGGGTAAGTGTGCGCTAAAATTAAAGAGAAAGAGAAAAAATAGACAAACACCGGGGGAAGAAATGAAACTAAGATTAGTTGCTGTGTGTTGATTGTTTTTCATGCTTATTAAGTTTTTTTGTTTTATATGTACAATTTTGGTAAATTAAACAATAGAGATAATCGAGATTTAAATAGAGCTTTGATAGATGCGCCCATAACGGTGCTGTATGCTGCATTTTAAATTTTTTTTAGCTAAAAAAAAAACTAAACATAGTGTAGTGTAAAACATAAAAAACTTCTAGAGCTTTAAAACTCATATGATGATTGATAATAAAGATAAGGGTACACTGGTCTCAAAAGATTAACATAATCTTTGTCTATACTAGCGCTTCCTGACAGCGACTGGTGGACACTGGCCACGACAATGTTGGCCCGCATTCCAAAAAATGCTGTGTTGAAACCAGTTTTCCGTCATTCTTAGGCGACAAAAGCAAATGAATAAACAAAATTATGTTTTCCTTCCTATTTTTTTCTTCTGGTCAGAGTTGGACAACAGGAAAACAAAATTTTAGCGGAAGGGAATTGGTACGCAAAACTACACGATAGAAGGCGCAAGATAACATATTTAAATCCACCTCTATCACTTAATAACGAAAGGAACAAAATATATCAATATACCAAAAAGAATAACTTTCTAGTATTAATAATTATACTTTTTGAGAGTACCACGGGGCGCCGTTTATCCGTGTACCTTTTATCCAGCTGTTCATTTATCCGTGTTGTGCAAAAAAACTATTTTTTAAAGGAATACTATAAATAACTTAAGTGAAATTTAAAAATTACCGTTACGAGATAGATTTATCACGGTTCTTTATTTTTTTAATTTTGAAAACATGTGCTAATTCATTTAAAAATAACTTTTTACTCAAGCGAAAACTACCCTAATTATTCAAAAGAAAGCTTATACCACCCGAATAACTATTGAAAATAATGAAAAACAAAATATAACGACAAATTAAAGTTGTATCGGTGCATTTTGAGATTCCGGCCATGTTTAAGTCCCGAACAGCTCGGATAAACGGCCCTCCACTGCAAGTGTATCGTCCCAAAGTGTCCCAAATTGATGTGGAATATTTTCCTCAACTAAAACATTGCATAAACGTGTTCGCTATCTATTAAATAAGAATTTCCCAACAAGAGTAGAAATAAAATTATAAAATAGCACCAGAAAAACACAAAACCAAACAACTTGGAAACAAATATGCAAAAACAAAAAATCCTTCAAGTTACATTAAAAACTAAAACCGTAATAATGAAAAAAAAACTTAATTGTTAAAATGAGTTCCTTGAACCAGAAAAAACCAAAAATATATTACAAAAATAAACTCATTGAATAAATTAACATGCAAAAACATAAATAAACGGCAGCGTACACACGAAACGGAAACACTACCGCTGTCTGGTGGCGACTAGCGAAAGTTGTCAAAAGCGGTTTAGCTCACACACCCAATCATCAATCCTTATTTTAGCACACTTGCTTTTCATCGTTTTACGATACAACTAATGTTAACATAATGTGATATGTTGTAGCACTTCAAGCTTTTTGATAAGCTAATTATAAATAGCAAAAATACACCTTTTTCGTAGTGAAACCGACTCTCCAGGCAGCGAGCTTCTGTCAGCCACCACGAGGAAGCGGTAATGTAGAGCTAGTGTACGATATTAATTTAGGCCGTTTGCCACTGCTTAAACATAAAACAACGAGCCTTTGTGTAATACACACATTGCCATCACAAAAAAACAGTTTGGTCTAAATGGTGTAAATTCGTGCCAAGTACACGATCCTCATTATCTTTTTATAAGCTCCCTACTAATCGATGGTTCATAAATTAAATTTTCTGTAAAATATTTGATTTGGAACACACTCATTGGCTTTTCACACGCCAGCATGCCTTCACTGACTGTTAAATCATATACATATCCTACCGAAAAAAAAAAAACAAACTGATGACACAGCAAGCCATCCAAAACCATCAAACAGATCCACCACTTGAGGTCGCTGCCATATCCGAGGCCAGCCCAACCAGTCTAGACCGTTGGCCAAACATTACATGCGTAATTTTGCAGCGTTTTGTTTTTTTCGTTCCGCCTTCGGTCCAACATAAACAAAACTCGATCATTCGTTTTACGTCGATCGTACTTCGATCGCACGAGTGGAACGTTCCTGAACGTTCCCTGTCCAGTGCGAAAGCATAAAGCGTTGCTTCATTCTTTCACCTTATCATCAACATAACCTGTTCCCCCTTCCGGGGAACCCGTATTCATTAGAGTGTTGTGGAAGGAACATCGAGCCATCAAAATTCAATTCACAGCTTGCGTTTGGCCTTTTTGTTTGCGAAAGGTTCGCAATGAGGTAGCAAAAAGCGCACAGCACTAAGATATCCCACTTGCCAGTCGAGTCAATGTTTGCTAGCACCGTGGTGAGATGTGTGTCCTGCGTTACAGACCGTCTCGTTTTTCTATCTCGCATCCTCATGAGACACTGCTTGAACGGCAGTGGAGTACTTAGCACGCCCGCCACTTAGCTACAAAGACACGAACGGAGCTATCCGCTTTGTCTCTTCCTGCTTCCGTCAGGGGGTTGTTGCGTGCTGGCAAGTGTTTTCGGCCGACCTGAGAGATGCTTCTGCCGCACGGTGAGGGCACAAAACAAACGCAAACATTTTTCTGACCAATTGAGCCACACTTAACCGCTACGGTGCGAGAACGGAACGCTAATTGCCCTGATGCCGTCGATTGCCCAAAATCGAACTACACAGTCATGTCACTCTTTTAAAGAATATTATTTTTTTATTATTGCTGCCTTGTTCTCTTAACCCTTAAGGCGCCCTGTATGAGATCTATGGAAGCGATTGTTCAACCCGGATATGTTGTAAAGATAAGTTTCGTAAATGGTGTATTGTGTATGGAAAAAAAAAAATTATCTGCCACTTCAATAACGCAGCATAAATAAATTCCTTCCCAACGTAAGCGTTCTTACCCCTCAGCGACGAGGTTCAGTACACTCCTACTGATATTTGCATATCATTGGCACTGATTTGGTGAGCGTTATGTGTTCCTTCGCGAACATAAAAAAAACATTCATTACTCCAAAATCATGCAACAGAGGTTTTGGTATTTGGGATTAGAGTATTAGACGCGGAGGTTGGATGGCTTTGGTACAAGAAGCCACACGTTTGAACAGTCATAAAATTTTTTACTATTGACCCGTTTCTATCGGTAGTTGTAAAATAAAGCACAAGAAGGCCTCATTTTCTCTACATAAAAGATGCAAAAAAAGGCAAACACTGGTCTTTGTGTTTAACACACCCATGGAGCAGCTTAAATTTGTGGCAAACTTGCTGTCCTTTTTATAATTTCCTTGTGTAGTATTTTTGATTTTTAAATTTAATTGCAGTTTTTTTACTCTCCCAACTTAAGTTAAAAGCTTTATATTGAAATCGTTTAAAACAATAGATTGAAAACAGTCCAACTTTAATAACACATTAAGACAATAAAACTGTTCATTGTATCATAATCGTCCTAAGTAACTTAGCTCTTAGTTATTAGTGGACACGTCTTCATTATGCTAGTGTTTACTATTATTACATGTTTTTAATCGACTTGAAAGATCATCTGAAAACAAAAAAACGCACAACAAACTTAAAAAAAAACCTTTATAAAGTTTGTAATGTTCTGTAAATCTAGTAATTTCTTTTCGTTTCATTCAGTTGCGAGAATTGGTGAATAATGGACAAAAAGTCAATGTCCTATGGAGCCAACACATGATGCGTTTCCTTGAAGATTCGATGAAGATGAGCGTTGTATAAATTTAATGAATTAAGGAAAACGTTAATAATGTGTTTCTTTTCATTTTTTTATTTGAAACATAACACATGTAATCTAAGGAATTTTGCTACGATATCTTTACATACATTTACCCCACAGCTGTGGAGATGTCTAGCTGTAAGTTCTCAAAACAATATTATGTGTTGAACTTTTAATTGCTTACTGTTCAGAGTAAAAGTGAAATTATTTCTGTTACTATACCTACACAATGGTAGAGAAGGGCAAACTAAATATCATGTTAAAAGAAGAAACAAATAAAAAGCAACTGATAATGGTTACGCAAACCCTTAGAAAACGCCATTTCGACACGCCCACCGGCTGATGCAACGGCAGCGACAGAAAAAGTTAAATAAAATCCAAATTTTATCAAAACGCATAGCATTACCCCGGATTAACGGGCAGTCCCTTTTTCCCCTAAAGCCCTACATGTTGCCCAAGAGGCACCAATACGGTCAATACTAATCTTTTGAAACTTGCTTCTTTGGCTTTGAATTAAAACACAACCGAAAATACCGTGTTAGATCGGTTCCCCAAAATCCAAAACCAAAACACACCGTTGCGTAAGAAGGCGTTTCGGTCAGCTCATTTGGGCCGCGATTCGATTGCTGACTGTCCGCCAACCGATCCGTGCCGTTCATTTTATTGAACCGTGCGCTGTTATTCGAAACCGAAAGCGACTGCCCGCAACCGGGTGGCTGCTGTGATTGACGCGCGGAGACAGTTGGTTCGAGCGACTAAAAGATAGCCTTCGGTAAGTCAACACGCTTTAAGATCGAATGATTTGGGCCTCAGCTGACCCACATGCAATCGTTTCAAGGCTATTCAGCCCTTTACAAATAAAAAAAAAAGGAACAACTTTTACTAGTTGCAGCATGCGGGAACTTGAATGCCACAAAGGCGACGAACAGCGGTGCGTTGAAGCAGGAGCATTATAACAACATATTGGTATGTTTTTTTTTTCGTTTTTTTCAAAACCATTCTCACCCAAATATTTGCTTAAAAAACAAGTTCAACGATACTGTCCTTAATAACGCTAACGGATAACGTCTTAGCTCCTGTTCAATTTCCTCAAATCGCCCGCTAACCTTCAAAGAGGGCGCAAAACTGCTTATTTCCACACGGGCAGCCGGAAGCTCCTCCAAGGCGATCGTATCCAAAATTACCTCCAACTCAAGCTAATGATTGTTTAAAAGATATTATTAAATGCGCGATGTTTGTTCCTTTCTTTTTGCGCAGCCACTACGACGCGGTGCGCGCGAAACAAACGTTCGATTGAAGATGGATTTGTAAGTAGTGTGATTCTACCGGGACCCGGTCGGTCGGTAAACACACGATTGGAGGGTAAATTTGTTGAAAAGGCGTGAGGGTAAGCTTGGTAAACACACATACACACCTTATTGCCAGCGAAGTAGTGACGTGTTCAGCTCGCCCTGTCCACCCCTTTGGTGTAGGATTTATAATTAAATCACCAAACGACATCTCGCTGAGCGGAAAAACCGGTCCATTGTATGTTCAGCTATCGTTGCCCGTCGAGTCACAATTAAGCGTGTTAATTTTCGTACTGTCCCCCAGTGCAAGTCTATTGTTTTCTACAAGCAATGCGCAATTACGAAGGATGAGAAACATGTCTCATAAAATATAAATCGAGAATTAATCGTTTTCGTTTTGGATACAACTTTCATAGGTGAAGGAATAGATTCGATAAACAAATATCTAAACTACCATACCGTTACTAGGGAGAAATAGAAAAAAAAACTATCTGAAATCTAATAAAATAAAACGTTTGATAAAATATGAAAGAAGCCTAGATGTTTCAGATCATGAATTTTAATTATTTATGTATTATTTTTTTGTAAAACAGTCCGGCTAAAGTGCTATCTAAGAACTTTGCAAATAAAGAGGAATAACTACAAAAAGGTCAATGAAGATTTTTTTCATCCTAGCATGCAACGTTAAACAAAACTCAAAAAATCATAATCATATTTATTTTAGCTTTTTAGAGAATATTCCATTTATTATTTTTTTTATTATAGATAGTTTATATTTTATAACGCTCCCTTCTTTTAACCTTCACTGTCCTGGTTGTGAGTAGACCAAGTCGCAGCACGAGCAAGTCCATTTCGTGGCATGGCACACATTGACCAACAGTCTTTTTTGAGTCAAATAAAAAGAGATGAAACATCATCACTTGATCTTACCGCGGATATTAATATTTTTTAAATTTCCCATTTACACTGCCTCTCCCTGTACGCACGACTGACTATCCTGCCTTTGGTACAGCAAAACTTACAGATGGTGAATCACATAAGTGGCTTGGCCAAAATACAACCATTTATCAATATTGGTATTGGTTTTGATATTGGAAATATCACAGAGATTTTTTCGTTTGATAATGACTCAAAAATAATTTATAAGATGAATAGTTCCATACACTGGAACGTGCTGTCGAAAGACTTTGGCGACTGTTCTGCCATCATTCCGAATTCTTCTCAACAATTCCCAGCGTAGGGACATAATATTAAAAAATATTATCCAAATTCTAGGGCAGCTGCATGTATTCACAAAACATGTTACTACTACTTGCCTTAGAAAATGAAAAATTATTTGATTCTATGATTATAATCAAAACGAAAAAACGAGCTTGCTTTGAAAAGGATGACATTTGATAACACCACGATCAACACATCAATTAAGTCAACATCACATGGTATATAAAATCAAAATAAAAATGTTCAGAAACTTAAAAGAAACCGAAGATTGCATTTCATTCATAGTAAGCATATTTTTGTGGAACAGAAGCATCCCATTAAACTGGATACATTTTCGAAAATGGTTCATTTTCATGCTATGTATGTACTATTTGTTAATATGTTATGTACAACATTTGAAAGTATTTTCAAACAGTAAATTATTTAAACGAAAAGTATTTAAACAGTATTTTTGAAAGTAAATTCATGCTTAATAGCTGTACCATTAGAGAAAAGCTTTATATATAGCACTATTTCAAACCATTCCAGAAAAGGTGATACTGCGATTCACCGTCACGAGTAAACATCATAAAACGAAACAAAGAATGGTTTTAAAGTGGTAAGTATTTATCATAACATTTGTGGCGGCGAATCACACGCAATGGAAGCCATAAGTTTGCTGTCAAGTTTGGAACTATGTCGATTTATCTTTACTAAGCTTGCCATTCACCTTAAGAAGCTTGTTACGAACCATTGTTTAAAAAAATATCAAAAATAAACTGTAACCTGTTTTCTGGTACCAGTAAATCGCTTAAAGTTTTGTACAAATAGTTAATTGATAAATCTTTCCGGTTTTTGTTTTAATTTCTGCTGCCACGACCAGACCGTATTGCTTAATATTTGTGTATCAATCGCATAAGCACATTACATCACACGCGTTACGAATTATTGTATTTAAATAAAATATTCCTTTCCGAAAAGGAACGTGCCCAATCAAAACCATTCGCTTCGCCAGTATCTTGCGCTACTCCGGTTAGGCTAATGATTTCGTAAAAGCTCATCACTCATCCACAAACAGTTTGGTTTTGTGATTTGACTGTTACCCGAAGCCAATTTAAAGGCACAATCACAGCAATCGAAACTAGTCACACAGCGATATGGAAACACGGAATGCCATTGGATTGGATAAGCCAAAATCGCTTGACGACGCGTCTTGCGCGCCTGACACGCTATCTTGCCATCAGGCGGCTGCAGGGCGCCAGTTTACCTTGGTGACCTTTTTCCCTCACATTATATCAAGTCTGTGAATGCTTTCATAAGTCATTCGACACGAGCACACAATTTTAAACAATTTTGGTAGCAAAAGCCGATGCACCCAGCCGGGGACGGGGGACGACTATTGGAAGCGTTACTTAAAAGATCGGCTTCAAGCCCGTAAGCGTCTTCCATCGTGGCCGTCGGCTGCAACGGTACACACCGCCCGAAATAAAAACCCGCTTTGACCCATTTTTTCGACACCACGTTCCTACATTCCACAAGGTTACGGGACCGCTTTCTCCTTTGCGCTTTGGCTCGTGTGCGTACAGCATATCGGCCCCGGTTGCTGTCCGATGATGATGGTGCAGTGTTTGAGCAACGCTCACTAGTGTGTTATGTTTCCAATGCCCCTTTGTGTTCCATGTTCTACCGAGAGCAACCCCGACAACAAATCAAACGCAATTTATTTACAGTCACCATTCGCGATTCTGCCGTGAACCTGTTCCCTTACCCGTAGCCGATGCACCGTATCACACTAACCTTTTGAACTGTGTGTCTGTCTGTGTGTCTGGTGTACACGAACTGCACCGACGCGCACTGCGAATGGTTGCGCTTTCTCACCACCGTCACAATGGATGCACCCACGCCACGGCAACTTTCGCGAGTCGTACGGGTTTCACCTGGATGGGCTGCCGCGGTTGACAACTGGGGCAGCGCACGCGCGACACAAAACGGGCCAACGGGACAACGACACTTTGCGGGAGAAGAAAACGACTGGTGCGCCGTCCGGCTCGACGGTTGCGATCGAATTGAGTGCGGTGTGGTGCGCACGGCCTAGGCTAGGAAGTGGTTGTGTCTTTGCCGCTGCCGCCGAACGTGTGCCGATCAGGGGGGGGGGGATGGGACGATCGCTTGGCTGGCGATACACCTCGCCTGGCGCACTGGTGGGGCAAAGCTTTTCGAAACTTGTTTCTGGGATGATGGAAACATTTCTCTTCAGAGTGCGTTTGTTTGCTTTAATTAATTTTCGTTTCTTTGTTTCTTTCAGATTTAATTCTTTATTTTGTTTCTATTTATTAACTTCAGTACAACTACTTTTCTTCTTTCATTTTTAATGGGGTTGCTCTTTTAAAAATGGTTGCTTTGGGTGTGTTCTGACGTAAAACTTTATTTTCTATATCAATGTTGCCACTGACGATAAGTAATATGCAAAACACTAACGAGTTTTCTGAATTGATAAATTTTCTTAATTAATTGAATTTTCTTGATGAGTTTATAGTTCTTTATTATGTATTTTAAATCATTTTCATATTTTTTTTTAGTTTTCAATTCTTCAAAGTTATCCTTGAACTAGTTTCTCTGAATTAGTTCCTATTATTTTTTTATTGTTTTCTTTTTTAAGTAAGTAAGTAAGTAAGTAAGTAAGTAAGTAAGTAAGTAAGTAAGTAAGTAAGTAAGTAAGTAAGTAAGTAAGTAAGTAAGTAAGTAAGTAAGTAAGTAAGTAAGTAAGTAAGTAAGTAAGTAAGTAAGTAAGTAAGTAAGTAAGTAAGTAAGTAAGTAAGTAAGTAAGTAAGTAAGTAAGTAAGTAAGTAAGTAAGTAAGTAAGTAAGTAAGTAAGTAAGTAAGTAAGTAAGTAAGTAAGTAAGTAAGTAAGTAAGTAAGTAAGTAAGTAAGTAAGTAAGTAAGTAAGTAAGTAAGTAAGTAAGTAAGTAAGTAAGTAAGTAAGTAAGTAAGTAAGTAAGTAAGTAAGTAAGTAAGTAAGTAAGTAAGTAAGTAAGTAAGTAAGTAAGTAAGTAAGTAAGTAAGTAAGTAAGTAAGTAAGTAAGTAAGTAAGTAAGTAAGTAAGTAAGTAAGTAAGTAAGTAAGTAAGTAAGTAAGTAAGTAAGTAAGTAAGTAAGTAAGTAAGTAAGTAAGTAAGTAAGTAAGTAAGTAAGTAAGTAAGTAAGTAAGTAAGTAAGTAAGTAAGTAAGTAAGTAAGTAAGTAAGTAAGTAAGTAAGTAAGTAAGTAAGTAAGTAAGTAAGTAAGTAAGTAAGTAAGTAAGTAAGTAAGTAAGTAAGTAAGTAAGTAAGTAAGTAAGTAAGTAAGTAAGTAAGTAAGTAAGTAAGTAAGTAAGTAAGTAAGTAAGTAAGTAAGTAAGTAAGTAAGTAAGTAAGTAAGTAAGTAAGTAAGTAAGTAAGTAAGTAAGTAAGTAAGTAAGTAAGTAAGTAAGTAAGTAAGTAAGTAAGTAAGTAAGTAAGTAAGTAAGTAAGTAAGTAAGTAAGTAAGTAAGTAAGTAAGTAAGTAAGTAAGTAAGTAAGTAAGTAAGTAAGTAAGTAAGTAAGTAAGTAAGTAAGTAAGTAAGTAAGTAAGTAAGTAAGTAAGTAAGTAAGTAAGTAAGTAAGTAAGTAAGTAAGTAAGTAAGTAAGTAAGTAAGTAAGTAAGTAAGTAAGTAAGTAAGTAAGTAAGTAAGTAAGTAAGTAAGTAAGTAAGTAAGTAAGTAAGTAAGTAAGTAAGTAAGTAAGTAAGTAAGTAAGTAAGTAAGTAAGTAAGAGCAAATTATAAAACCGTTAGAGTGAATTACAAAACTAATAATAGAATGTTCATGTCACTGAAAACAAGTTTTGCAATCTTAATATTTCTTTTTTAATCTCATACAGAGGCTAATTAGATAGTTTTGCAGACCAATAATGTAATTGAAAATATATATCATTTTAAAAAACCGATGTATTTTATACCGTAAAATGTTTTTATTGAATTAGTCCTACATATAAGAGGGCAACCGGAATCCTCTTCTCATACAAACATCCAACCAGATTGATCGCATAAAACGGAAACAAGAAAGACAGAAAAAAGTAATCACGAAAAAAGTTTAATTACTTAGAAATATCAAGCACCTTTTAAAAAAAATAACTCTAAAATGTTTGTTAGAATGTTTTGCTTCGAATAAAAAAAAAAACAATTCAATACTTCCCAAATTTTCTTTTCGGTTTTCCAAAAAAAAAAAATACAAATTTGTAATCTATTCTTTTGTTTTCCTTTGTGTATGATCGACAGAAACTCACCGAACGGTCGACCAAAGCAAGACGATTCCACCAATCCACGTAACCTTTGGAGTGCAAGCCAAGGGCTGTACTGCTGCTCACCCATGCACGGTTGTTGCTTTCAACTAGCGGCAGGGAATGTCAACTATTGAATCGGTCTAGCTGGTAATTTATGTTTAAAAAAGTCCCCCAATATAACAGTTCAGGACATAATAATTCAGGACTTTTTTCAAAAAATGTCTTTTTTGTACATTTTTTTATTTTTCTTTGAATGCGTCTCATACGAAAGCGCCCATGCGTTGTACTTGCTTGAGAAGCACTGCCTCACCGACCTTTGCAAATTTGTTTCAAGCACACGGCCTTCGCCTTGAAACTGGCGCATTTGTTGTTGAACATTTGAAGTTTGAATTGTAACATGATCAATATCAAGGTTTGTTTTGCTTTTGACTTAATTAATCATTAAACGTGCGAAATGCAATCAGTGTTTACAGTTACAGTTGTGATTGTTCGGTTAGACAGCGAACTCATGAATGTATTCTACGTCATCGAGTAGATCATCTAAGCGATCTTAGATACCTAGATGAGGTCTTACAAGGGATAAAAGCTTTTATACCTTATCTGACAAGACTTAGCTTGAGCTAAACAGGCGTTTCCTAACAGTAGCAGCCAGTGTTCAATAATTGAGATGGCATTAAGAAAATATTCAAGTAGTTACTTTCTCGGCAGTCCGTACAAATCTTATCTATTCATTTATTATACATGTAGACACGTTTCTGTGTTGTAAACAAATAGCTTGTCCGCTTGTCGCTGCCGTTAACTTCTAACATAGGTTTGCGATTTTTCGCACCCTTGCTTTACGCCATGCTGCTGTGTTTCAGTTCCAGGTTACTTATGCCTTGTTGTTGCATTTTAGTCGTCGTTGCACATTCTAGCTAGCAGACGTGCTGTACAGTCATACCAAATTTCCGTGTGACTCAAGGCTGTTGCTTTGAAAAGTATACAAACATATGAAATGTTACATTTTAGGCGTTGCGTACCTTTTTATGAAAAAGAGCAAAAAAAAACCTCCCAGCAAGATTTGATAGCGTGAAAGCACCCACCTCACTTAGCTAGCAATGAAGCTGTAAAGCTCATCGTTCCGTTGAAAGAAACCAATATCATATAACTTTATCTATCTACTCTCGCTCTCGATTTCGGTTTCACTGAGAGTTTCCTTTTTCCATTTCCATTCTTTCTACTTTATTGCATACCTTGTACCGGCATCGATCATGTAAGGTGTCTGTAACGGATTGATTGTTTAATCCTATGGCACTACAGGCTCCGATACACACGGAGTGGGAGATACGCGGTTTTGGAAGTTCGGCAATTCCATTGGTTGAACACATAATTTAACAATTGAAAAATGGTTTCCTTTTTTGTTCAAATTTTTAATTAAATCGAGAGAACGGAAATAAAAAACTTCACTTACATTCCATACAATTCTAGCAGAATAAATAATTAACATGCTAAAACCATAATTTTTCAACAAAAATTTTTAGATTTAGGCACGTTTTCACCTGCTCTTAAAAGCCCTGTTCCTCAATAACCATCTGTATTTTCAAAGATATTTCATATATTCTCTTTTTTTGTGTAAAAAATATATTTTTTTCTAATTCGGATCAAATTGTCACCCGAAAATCGTACGAAAAAAGTCTAAAATTTATTTTATTCGTTAACTCTTCATGGTCGCCACGTGGTTGCTACGCACGCAGCCAGATAATTTAAAAAAGTGGCTGCGGCCGTTATTGAGCTCGCACTTGAACAATCGTTCTGTGCGTTATTCTTGTACCAATCCGCAAACTAAAAACTAAGCTTTATTTGAACGTTTTCGGCTTTTACATAAATTGTAACAATTTACTAATAAAATGTTTAAATGAATATTTTATAGCCTTTAAAGGAGACGGAAGATACGAACCGTCTCCGAGAAAGTAAACGCCTTCCTAACGACATTCAATTTATTTATTAAACAATACTAAGCAAAAGTTATCATAATTAAACATATTTAAAATGGTACTGTTTCTTGCACACTCGAGCATAAATGCAACGCTGTCAACTTTTCGAAGGCTAACGAAACAATAATAACGCTTTTATTCTGTAGTCATAAACTTACTGTCCGGCGAAATATCGGTACCCACTTTATCCCTCCCCCCAGTCCCATTTTAATCCTATTTCTATTACGTTATCATACCTTCCCTCCGTTCCGTCGTTCTAGCTAAGCTCACATCTTAAATTCTCCACCTCAACCACCCGCAGGCAGCGGTCCAACACTTCAGGGCGTCCCGGATGCCGCCGGCATGGGCTCTACACACCGGCTATCTCCTGCCCGAGCAGAGACAGCTGCTTCAGAAACTGTTTCGCGTTCGTCAGCGTCGAGGCGCCGTAAATGATGCGCCGGATGCTGTTCGTGCTTTGCTTGGATTTGATAAAGTCCACCAAATTCTGGTACTCGATGTAGTTGCCACCACCGACGACGAACACAATCGCATCCTGGAATGGGGCACGGCTTTTCGGCACCACATCGTTGCCCTTGAGCAGCTTCGGGTCTAGGTAGAGGTAGTCGTCCACCTCCGTATTGCCGGACCGGCACTCCATCAGTTGTTCGGTGATTTTGGTAACGGGAAGATTCTGAAAGAAGCAGACAGTAATTAATTTTCCAATTTTTTACATACACTTTGGCCGCCGCCCTACATGTCTTTTCACCACTAAATTCTTTACGCCTTCCATGACAAAGGACGACCCCTGGGAGACGAGCTTCGAGAACATGGAAACCGTCTTTGTGCCGCTACCCTCGTACTGGTTCGCGCTTGTGAGCGTGCTCTTCATTATGCTCCTGCAACGATAAATTACCCATTAGCAAAGGTGTGACGCACGCATACGGAACATGTGTTCCCCTACTTCCACCGCTGGATGTACGGCAGGGGTGACAAATCGCAGCCACACTCCCGGAGCGTTTCCTCGATGCGCTTAAACTCCCCGTCCGGCACGTTGCTGCAGATGTAATAGATAATAAACAGGCGCATCTTATCCTCGGGCAGGCCGAATTCGGGATCCTTCAGCACCTCGATCAGTGCGCGATCGAGCGCCTGCTTGGACATGATCTTCTCCTCCAGCTCGAAGAACGAGTCTAACCGCCGCGCCTTGATGTAGTTCAGGATGGAGGTCGCTATCTTGGTGTGCATATCGATTAACCGTTTCTTCTCCAGCAGCTGGGGCAGTGAGTTGACGGCATTCGTTAGCTTGGCCGTATTGTCGTTCACCATTGAGAAGGCAACATCCGACTCGCCATCGATGCCCATCGTCGTTTTCAGCTTCTTTATCTCCTCCTCGGACGATCGGTACTGTTCCAGCTCCTCCTGTATCGCTTCCGCTACCGTCGGAAACGGGCTGCCCTTGTGCGTACACCAGAACCGGTCGCGCGAATCCAGATCGCACGCCTTCATCTTTGGCTTCGCACCGGTCGCCCCGTACTGCTGGTCGGCCGACTGGTCCTCTTCCACCACCACTCGGTTGAGGGCGAGCTCGAGCACATCGTGCGCCAGCGCCTGGTACGTCCAGGTATGGTGCAACGGTGTCGCCATGTCGATCGTGCGGTCCAGTAGCACCAGCAGCGGCCGCTGAAAACTGAACGCGCCCGTCTGCGTCGCATCCATGTGAAACAGATTGTTCCGGGCGTCCCAAAGATTTTCGCGTAGCTTCTTCTCGAGCTTGCGGGCGACCATTTCGGCCGCACTGTTCTTCGGGCACCGTATGATGGGCACTGTGCCGAGCGTCACAAATACCGCAAACAAGCTGTCCACGATGCTGTCCATAATGTTTTCCATCTCGACGTCCTGCGTGTTGGCCCGGTTGATTGCTAAAATGGGTAGGTATTGTAAAGTGCGCTCATTCGGGTGCGCTACACCAAATGCCAACCGTCCACTTACCGTAGTACGACAGTGCGTCACTGTTCTGGTGCTTCAGCACAAACATATCCTCCTCCAGGGTGATGAAGTTCAGGTACTGGTCGTACACCTTGTGAATGTTTGCCACACAGCCCGCCTGCAGTGCGGCAGCCGCTAAATCTTCCAGCTTCTGCCGGGAGATGGGTGCGATAAAGTTCAGATGGTACACGTCGTACAGCCCGTTCTGGAAGTCTTGCGCAATGCGGCCGAGGTTCTCTTCCGTAGCCGCACAGAAGTATATGGCCGGTACGTCCGGTATTGAATCGCGGTCGGAATGTAGCTGACTGAAAAACAACAATAGAAAGGAAAGTTCGTCTTTAGCGAAATGAGTGTCCGGGCGCGCGAAGGGTTACGCTGCTACTGTTCCCGTCACTTACATGTGCAAGGTAATACCCATCTCGCGTAGCTCGCGGATCGATATGAGCGGTGAAATAATGTCCTGTCCGACACGGTCGTATATCAGCAGCTTCCAGACGGGTTCGGCAGATATCGCTTTCGTGATGGGTTGATTGAGATTTAGCATCTGCTTGATGGCATCTAACGAAAGAAGAAAAAACCAGACGTTGCATTGAAACGGTAATTTTACAGCAACCTACACAACACTTACTAATTTGACGATCTTTTAGTGTCGCCATCGTTAAGCGGAGTTCGATTTGCGTGTAATTTTGTAGAAAAGATCGGTTAATAAAGTTATAATTAGTAGCAAACTGTTCCTCCGATGCGGATTCGAGTGACGTTGACGATATTTTTTTTTGTTATTCGTCATCGGCTGACAACTGTCAAAATACAGTAACGTAAACAAACTGCTCCATGGCCAGGAAGCACTTGTATTATGCTGCATGGACAGATTATTTGAAAAGACGGTTGAAATGGCATAAGTTACTATATATGTTTTCGTTTTGTGAATAAACGTTAAAAGCAATTTAAATTAAACTTATTAAATGTAACAAAACGAATGATTTTTGATAAAAAGATGTAAAAAAGCGATTTGATAGAGTAACAATTTGTTTATTTCATTTTTGTAACATGAATTGCGAAAGTCAATTAAAATTATTGATCGCCGAACACATAGCGAGAAAGGGAGTATGTTTTCTCGGCTCCAATCTCCTTTTAACGGTCTAACAGCCTGATCATGAGACTCGAACGGCAAGAAAGCTTACTCTAAAAGCTTCTTTGGTATCATAACTGTGTTCGAGCTGCCGTTCGAGCAATCACAGTAGCCATCGATTAACGAGCAACACATTTCTTGTTTATTCTTGTCTAAGTGTGGTTACATACTTCGAACACAATTACTTTACCATTTAACTTTAAAAATCTATCAGGGACTTTCACATATATTTGCAGATAATTTTGCTTACTTTTACAACGTTATGAACATTTTCAAGCACTTAGCTGCAACCATGTTTTTTGCATTGTTTATGTTTTGAACCCGGTTTGACAACTGAAAAAGCTCAAAAAAATCGATGTTACATTCGTCGATTCGAATAAGTTGCATGATACCAAATTTTCTGCCGTTCGATTCGACGCCTTCATTCGATTCGACTGCCGTTCGAGTCTCATGATCGCAGGCTGTAAGTCTCTTTACAAATAAAAAAATACTCCTATTGCACCAAAGATATAATACAGTGATTGCATCTAGAGACACCTGAAATCGTTTAAACCGTTGAAGCCGTTAGAACCTACGGAGCTATCTGGAGCTATCAGAGCCTTATTCACATGTCAATGACGATATCAAATGGCTATGAATCAACGATTCTGACTATTTTGGCTGCCAACTAACGACTCAGTCACAGAAAGAGAAAAAAGCACATTAGTATTCTGGTTAGGCCTTCGCCCTACTGGGTTGTTGTGCCACCAAGTAGAAGAACTAGAGCCATTACACAAATAATGGCTCAAGACCTAACTTGACAAGTTTTGCAGCTTTCCGGATTTTTGCGGAACTAAAAGCATCGAAGACAGACACTTTTTTTAAAAGAGCTACATAGCACATCACCAGTAATGAATAATCTAAATAGAAGACTAGGAGTTAACCATTGAACACAAAAAGTGATTGAAAAGCTGAACAGATAGATAAAATGCATTAATAATACTGCAGCGAGTTTTGTATTTAAATGTAACATTCACATCTATCATCTACTAAACAGCTCAGCGCTAAAACCATCTCACTATGCTCCCCGTTAGCACGATCATCCACAGCAAGGATGAGAGCTGCATCCGGTTGCCACCATTTCCCTCGTTCATGCAACGGATCCCTTCGTGCCTTATGACGAACCGCACCTGGTCCGGAAACCGGCAATCATCCTCGTTGCACATCACGTTCGAGCTCTCCAGCCGTACGGTGTAGTACAGCGATCGGCACGCATGATCCAGCACTCCATCGCACGGCCGGGTGTGATTGAACCAAAGGCTCTCCATGCCGGGGCCCGTCGTTTGACAGTAGTCCGGCGCAATCCGATGACTGCGCCCTTCGCACACGGTAAACTCCCCATAGTCCGTGTTCATAAACTGTACCCGTACGTTCTCGCTGTTGCGCAGAAACAGCTGCCCCAGACGGTAGCGCAGCTCCACGCCCGGCGTCAGGTACTGCTCGTACTCTTCCCGCACGGCAACCGCACGCCAGAGGTTCCGATTGTCCGCGATGTGACAGTTCGGTGCCATCAGCCGTTGGGGGATCGTGCGCATAATGTGGGCGATTTGGTCGGCGAAACTGATGATCGCCGTTTGGCCAGTCTCGATGATGTGATAGTGCTCATCGGCCGCACGACTGTGTGACGTGTCGGTCTGTAAATAGTAAAGAACATTTCTAAGTTGCCAGCTTTTCAGTGTCCTAATCTGGATCTTAGAAATCCGTGAGCAAAGCATACAAAGTTTGTCAGCTGCCGGAAGGTGGAACCATCGTTGGTAACGAACGCAAAGTACAGGTCGGGAAACTGCTCGAACGAACCACGCAGCATACGGCGAGCACTTTCAAAGTCGGCGTTTGAGATCCGGTGTGTTTGGGAAAAGACCAGCACGACGGGAGCGTTGGCACCTACCGTAAAGTTGGCCCGCTCCCGGTCGTGCTGAGCCGCAAGCGTGGTGACGATCGAAGCGAAGCTTCGCGACAGGGACAGCTGCCGAGGGACTGAAATTGGATATCGGAGATAAGAGAAGTTAATTGATTCAGATGGACGGGATAGTATTCCACCCTTTCCCCTGCGTAGGGTCAAGAAGGACGAATATATCCAATAAATATTTGGAGAAGTTAATGCTGTTAAATGCTGGAATTACACCCGTTTCCGGTTACGTTTGAATAACATGTCGCCTATTTTGGATTGCGGGCTATCCGTGCCGAATCGCGAGCAGCCTGCTTCGATACGCGTGCAATCACGTTTGGATGCGTTCCAACACGGTTGAACCGCGTTCGACTACGTCCGAATCACGTTTTGTTCTCGTCAAGTCCATATACCGAGGTCCAATAATATTAGCGAGGGTC